>MNCI01027537.1:716-69630 GCA_015680685.1 Gnetum montanum
AGAGAATCTTATAGCAGATGATTTGGCAAAGGCAGCTTCAACATTGGATATGCAAATATTATAAAGTTACAAAGATGTCATGATTGAAGAAGAACATCAGCCATTAGTACTAGATAATATAAGACATTTACAAGTATTTGAAGACGATGATCAAGTACTAAGATTTATGAAGAATAAACAAGAATTTGAGGATCAAGTGATACCTGAAACGTCATCAAATTCCAAAGCTAATGTCATTCCAAAAAGGATGATTGAATTGGAACATGAGTTCAAGAAAAATTTATTCACTGGGAAGGATATACAAAACCCAGATAATCAAGCTTTTGAGGCAGTGAATTTTGGATTAGACAAGATGCTAAAGATGTTGAATGTTACAAAGGAAAGAGATTCGAGTTTCAAGCAAGATTTGTTAACGTGTCTAAGAGATAATTTGGATAATTTTGCTTCGTCTTATGATGACCTTAAAGCATTTAGATAAGATGTGATGACACATAAAATTCCTTTAATAGAAGGTTGCAAAATAGTCAAGCAAAAACAAAGGAAATTTAATCCATCATTTGAACTAGTTATGGAAGCCGAAATCAAGAAGTTGTTACAACCTCGAATCATATATCTGGTACGATATTCGACATGGCTTACTAACCTTGTTCTAGTGAGAAAGAAAAATGGTGATATAAGGCTTTGTGTAGACTTTAGAAATCTAAATGATGCTTCAAAAAAGGATAAGTATCCACTTCCAAGAATTGATGAGATGCTGATTAAAGTCTCAGGTTGTTAAGTATATTCCTTCTTAGATGGTTTCTCAGGTTATAATCAAATTGTGGTAGTTAATAATGATAGATACAAAACATCATTTATCACCAAATGGGGAACNACATCATTTATCACAAAATGAAGAACTTTCGCTTATCAAAGAATGCCATTTAGATTGTCAAATGCTGGAGCTACTTTTCAAAGAGAAATGGATTTAACATTTAAGGATTTGTTAAGCAAATTCGTAGTGGTTTATTTGGATGATATTACAATATTTTCAAATAAAAAAAAGGATCATATTAATCATCTCTAGCAAGTGTTCGACAGATGTTGTGAGTTTGGTATTTCATTAAATCCTAAGAAGTGTATCTTCGGGGTTAAATCCAAAAGTTTATTAGGCCATGTGATATGTCAAGAAGGAATTGCCATAGACAATTCTCAAATCCAAGCAGTACAAAATATTGAGCATCCCACAAGTAAGAAATCTCTTAGATCTTTCTTTGGGAAGATAAATTTTGTGAAAAAGTTCATCCCTGGGTTTACTGAAATTACCGAGCCTTTGATGCATATGCTAAAAAAGGATGTCCAAGTAGAGAAAACACCAGAATCAGAGAGAGCTTTATCAGAAATTAAAAAGCAATACAAGAGGCTCCATATTTGGTAAAGCCTAGACTTAAAGAAGATTTCTGGTTATATTCTTTTGCTTCGAACGATTCTATTGCTGTCATTTCAACACAAAAAGATGATGAAGGTCAAGATGAACCAATTGGATTTTTTGGGTATTAGTTGAAAGGTTTAGAGTTAAATTATTTAGACTTAGAGAAACAAGCTTTTGCAGTCATCAAAGTACTTCAGCATTTTAAATACTATTTGGAAAGTTCATTAGTCCACATTATGCTAATTGAACCTGCAGTCAAGCGATTCCTATCCCAAAATGAGATTGGATTGAAAAGAGGAAAATGGCTTATAAAGTTGCAAAGTTTCATATTTTCATTAGAAATATGCAAGACAATTAAGGGAATGGAATTAGCCAAGTTAATGGCCATAGAAAGTGAAATATGTACACTTGACACACATGAAGAGAATTGGTATGATGAAATTCTCAAATTTCTTAATACAAGGAAAATCCCAAATAATTTAACAGCAAGTCAAAGGAGAGCTTTCTTCAAAAGAGCACAAAGATTCATTGTTAAAGCTGGTATATTATATAGAAAGGATTTTTGGGGAATTTTATTGGAATGTGTTCATAATGATAAAATTAGTTTCATTTTGGAACAATTTCATGATCATTTGAATCTATTTTATGAATCCCCTAAGTCAACTATGCAACATATACTAAAATATGGATATTACTAGCCTTCCATGTATCAAGACATCAGTTCAAAGATTCAAAAATGCTATAAATGTCAAATTCATGAACCCAGGATTAGAAGGGCTAGAGCCCCTTTAAAGCCAGTAGTTGCAGATAGACCATTTCAGCAATGGGGTTTGGATTTTATCGGTACAATTACTCCTTCAAGAGCTGGACACAAGTTTATTCTCACAGCTATTGATTATTTCACTAAATGGTCTGAAGGACCACATTCTAAGTAGATTTGGTCTACCCGACGTATTAGTGTCAGAAAATGGATCAACCTTCAAATACAAAGAGTTTATCAGATGGGCATCTGAAAAATCTATTTTCTTATTTTCCTCATCAAATTATTATCCTCAAGGAAATGGCTTAGCAGAATCCACCAATAAACAGCTTATTTCTTATATCAAGAAATCGATGGATGGGAATCCAAGAAATTAGATCGATTATCTACAATCCGCATTATGGTAAGATAGAATCAGATTCAAGAAATCTATTGGGACATCAGCATATTACTTAGTCTATGGTTTGCCAACACGAATTACAAATAAGATTGTAAGCTCAGCTTCTGAATTCGTACAAAGATATAGTGAAAAGACTGATAAAGATAGAAGTTTCATGAATTTGCTTATTAAAAGAGAAGTTGAAGTAGATAAAGTAAAGGATAATTTGTTACAAAATACCTCTCAAGTTAAGAGATGGTTTGATAGGAAAGCTCTGAAAAGAACTTTCAAGAGAGGGGACCTTGTCCTATTATGGAATATGAAGAAACCAAATAAGTTTACTCCGACATGGATTGGTCCATTTCAAATTACAAAGCAATTGTCAAAGGACACTTACAAATTATCAACTTTGAATGGCATGAAATTGCAATTTCCATACAATGTTTTATATAAAAAACATTATTTGGGACAATTGCATACAACTTGAAGATGTCATTACACAAACTAATATATGTATATAGTATTATGTAAATATTATTAGGGATATAGTATCAATTAATATGTTTAATTATGCTTTATTTAAATTAGAAAATAGTTTTCCTTCAAATGAGGCAAGTGGAAGCCTACCAGTTAAACAAGTGGAATTCTACAAGTTTGACAAGTGGGGAAGGTGACTCATCCACCACTTAGTGAGGATTGTGACAAATGGTTAGAATGCCTAAAAATAAGGAAGCTTGGTTGAAGACTCTTGGGGGGAAGTTTAAATTTCTAGCACCTATAAAAGAGGGTTAAGTTGCTTAGGATTTCTTCATCTTTCAATTCAAGTTGAGTAGTGAAAGTTAGAGAGAGCTAATGGAGTTTGAGAGAGCAATGAGAAAGCCCTTTATTCCATATGTGCTGGGATGTTGCCCTGAGCATGTATTGAAGGCTTACCTAAAGGCTAGGTCTTGTGGAGCTCCAAAAGAGTGTCCTTTTATGGCTTGGTTGTCCGATGAATTTTCTTTTCTCACTAGAGGTTTGGATGTAGAGTCCAATGTTTGGGGGTGATATCAAGATTGCTCCAAAGAAGAATGAAAAGGAGAAGAGCAACCAAATAATGAAGAGTCATCATGGGGATGGGGAAAAGCCTTTGTCTCCTGAGAGGAAAATTAAGGACCTAATAGAGAAGAACAAAAGAGCTCATCCGAAAAAGAAAATGAGAAAAGTGCTGAAGTGAAAGCTCCAGTAGATCAAGGTGAGAGCTCAACCAAGCCAAAGAGCAATAGAACCACCTTCATCACATCAGAAATTTCCTATGAAACAGTTAGAGAGATGAAGATTCCCACTAAGGTAACCCTCACAATTCAGTTTCCATCCCAAGAATAGTCCATGAAGGACTTGATAATGTACAGTTTGTTGTGTACAGTTTGATTTTTCCTAGGAATGAGGTTCTTGTCCCATCATACCTTATGTTAAATGGAAATTTTCCTCAAAAAAATATTTCTGTTCAGTTGTAAAAATTCAATGAAAATTTCAGTATGTTGTAGTTTTGAAATAAGGCTACATAAATTTCTTTAAGCTTTTAAGGGGGCAGAAATGTTGGCACATTTGGCCATTTCATGGAATAGTAAGATTCATTTTAAAAATTATTGTAAGAATGGGAGAGTGTAAATGTGTTATTTCATACCATTGGTATGGGATCTAAGAGAGACCATAATATTATTGGTGGAAATAAGGATGCACATATGAAAGACAGTAAGTAGAAGATAGCAAGAGACAATGTGCCAATGGTGAATGAATTGACAAGTAAGGAATTCTTCATTGTTAGAAATATGTTCAAGAATTGATCATTTGGATATTGGTAAAAAAATAAAAGAGCACTGGAAATAAAAAAAATTGGGAAATTATCAGTGGATGTTTGCAAATGGAAAATATATAATTAATGGTAAATACGATGATCTGAACTATGGTATTGCTCATGCTTTGGAAAGGAGACGCGTTGGTACTGACGCAGAGAAGTGCTAAGGTTTGTTGATCTGTAATGGATTCTATTTTTACGCGCAAACCCGACTGTTTTCTTTGGCCCCAAATCGGTGGTGCCTCTGTCGGGTGCGTTGTGCCATAACCTTGCAGGGATGTGGGTTCAAAGAAGGTGGAGGAAGAGCCCTCATGGTCGTTGCCACTTTCAAAATAGAAATAATTTTAGTTTCAAAATTTTTCCACCAATATGCAGCTAATCCACCCACCTTCGACGACATTCTCTGTGTTCTGCAATGCGCGCATTGTGTGGAGATTTTTCTGGCCGTTACAGGGCCATTCTTAACTTACCATACCAGATGCTCTCATTCACTGATACTCTGATCCATGGCACATTCGCCCTTGACTCTAAAATCAATGGTAGGAATTTGGAAGACGATCTGCAGAAACAAAAAAAAATGTAGGAAGCCGTAAGCGAATTTGGGGCAAAACAAAACAAATTCCAAGCAACCAAAATCCTATGTCCAGGGCCATATGTTCAGCACATCTTTTTTCTTTAAGATCTTTCTCCTCTGCTCTTCAGCAACCAAACACCACACAACAACGATGTTAGATGCAGCAGCAGAGCCTTCTTCCGTGATGGCGGTTGATAACGATTTTTGGCAGTGGCGGGATATTTTGGAAATATTTGCTGGTAGTTCCAAGCCTGGTGCCTTCACATTCGGACCTGATGTTTTGGATTTAAATTTTTTTTTCCAGCCATTTTCATATGGGTGCAAGTGCACATAAATTATTTATAAATTTACATAGATTAGCTACCATCAACATCTATACCAAGTTAGATATTATACCATCACCTTGTTCATAAAATTACTAAGGGCTTCAATAGTATTCTTAAAAATTTTAAACAAGTAAAAATGAAAAGCTATTGGAGCTATAATTTTAAATAATTATATGGAGTTATTGGAATTATTTTTCATTATTCACAAAAGTAATATTTATATATCTCCTAACTTCCTAACTTCCTAACTTCCTAAGTTAATACTTCCTAACTTGTTGGGCAAGTTACTTGGGAGAGAAGTTAGGTAAGATATTTTTGAATATGTAACTACCTTTGAATCCTATAAAAAGGCTTCAAAGGGGGGATGATCAAAGGAGGATACTTTGGAGAGGATAATACATCACACTTTGGGAAGGCTACTAGCTAGCACTTGGAGCTCACACTTGGAGACACACTTTGGCTCTTGGGAAGAGCATTTGTAAAAGACATTGTGAAAGATTGCTTGTAAGATGACTTGCTAGAGGAAAGATTTTAGCCTCTTTGTCATGGTCTTGTGAGTTGTGTTTTATTTTTATTTTATTTAAATTGTTTAGCTAGTGGTTTAGATAGTATCATCCTTGGCAAATAATTTTGGGATTTTTAGATTGCTCTTATTGTTCTTGTTGCCTGATAGAAAATTTTGTTAAAATTTTGCCATAGAAGCGCTTGTGTTTAAAAGCCTTAAGATAATTTTAGTAGTAAATTTTGTTATTGTGCAATGTATAAGAACTGCTATTGAGATCGTTGTAAGAGAGCCTCTGCTTGTAGTCATGCCGTTCCTCAATTCAATAGTCAAGAGGGTTCAAAAATATTTGGTATTTTGATGGGACCAGAATAGCTTCTTTTTATCTTTAAAGTGAATCTCCGTGGTATTTCAATCAAAAATTTTCAAGTCTTTTGAAGGTTCTATTGGATGCAATTGTTGACATCCATTATCTAGCCAAAATGGAGTCTCGTACGTGGTAGTTTACCCAGCAATTTTTTGGTAGCATAGTAGGATTGTCTTGAAGAAATTGCTTATTTGAGCCTTGGAAGTTTGAACAATTTGTAGTTATTGAATTTGGGATAGCTTTATTGCGAAGTGTTACTCATGTCATTTTACCTTGTAGTCTACTCATCATCAATATAGTGGTAGTCTTTGAAGACTTCAGCCAAGAATTGCTAAAATAGTAGAATATTCCACAATGAGCTAGAAAAAGACTTCAAAAATGTATTTTTTAAGAAGATAGCAAAGTCTTTGAATTAGTAAAAATGAGGTATACTTATTTCTCACACAAAACTTAGGGACAAGGGCTTACACTGGTGGCTTGGGAATTACTATAAGCATAACAATCATCGAATGGTTAGGATGAAAACTAAAAAAATAAGATATTATGGAATTGTTAAGACAGGCATACCAAGTTCCTCTACTTCTTCCTTTGGAATGACAATGGGGGATATACCTAGAATCACATCACTAAAAAGGTAGCTAGATCATTTCTGCCTACCTTATGTTGTTGTAGGAGCACCTCTTCTACACACCTTTGTTCCTCTTTCATGATAGCTTGGGTTATCGTATCTTGATGCTTGGCTGTAACCATAGTACATAGGAAACTGGTTAATGCATAAAACTATGATATAGCCATAAACCTTAAAATAGCCAAACATAGATAAAGCATACCTATGACTGTTTTCTATGATGGTGTGAGCTTAAACTTAATCTTCTTTAGGGTAGATTGATTTCATGCTAGCATTGCTTCCTCTATAGGCCTCTTGAGTTTCTTCCTAGATACCCCTTCAAACTCCCTATGTTATCATTTGGCATCTAGGATTCTTGCTAAAAATGTAAGAGGCTCCTCATCATATGTACTATTGGGATACTCACAACACCTATGATCAAGATCTTTGATGGTAATGGACAGTAAATCATCCATCCCCTCTAGTGCATTTTGGGCCTACACCATTGGATAAATATGCTTTGTCCAAGGCCTAGAAAGTTGGCTTGGGTCTTGGGCAACCCATTGTTCATTCCTCCACACCACTAGAAACTTTTCAAACCTTTTCAAATAACTCATAGGGAATACAAAATGCATGTGGATTATTGTAGAGGTGTCAACATCGAGTCTCAATATTTCCTCATGAAGTGCAATAGTAAAATCAGTCACCTAGTTAAATCTGGTGCCATCTATTAGGATCTTCTTAAAGGTTCACCCCTGTGCAATTCTTTTTACCTTCTTTTGTGATAATAGTTTGGGAAATGCATGATACCTAAATAAAGGATATGATGCCTCTACTTCAAGGTTCATGAAGCTATCTAGGAAAATTCTAATGTGGTCCATGTTGGCACCAAGCCACTCCAAAACTTCCTCATAATGGCCCGATTCCCTGACTATTCTTGTGGAAAAATTTGCTCCATAAGTAGGGACCCTATACAAGTTTCAAAAGAGGCCCTCATCAATGTCCATATTAATCCTCACACCTCTAATAGTGGTGCTAAAAAAATTAGCTCCCTCATTAAAGGAAGCAATGACATGCAACATCTCTGCAACAAGGATGGAAGGGATAGGTGCCATAAATACATCAAGCAAACCCACACACTTAATGTTTACTTGGATGTATCTAGATGCCTGTCTTTTCAAACACTCCTATGCTTGTATCATCTTATCAAACTTCAGAATGAGGGTATCATCATGACATCCTAAAAGTGATATGGTAACACCAGTAGAGGTGGAAGGTCCTACAAAGCAAAAAACCAAATAGTTAGCATCAACATAGGCATGTCTTATGATTAGTTAAAGTGATAGAAAACTTATAGCTTTCATGACCATAAAGCATTAAATGTTATAACTCTTATGTTTACCTTTCCTCTTTTTCTTTGGTGTGGTTTGAGTGAAGGTTCCAGTAGTAAGGGTTTAGTCCAAAGAACTCTTGGAGCCTACCCACCAGTTGTGTATTATCCTTTCATCCTTGCACTTCTTGTAGACAAGGTTAAACATTGTGTTGTATTAATAAAAGTCCTCTCTCAACTATTGATACATAATAGTTCTATTCTGGGGGCCTTTGGTGAATTCATCCAAGTCAATTTGAGCCACTAACAAGGTTTGATTGTTAATGATCATGCCTTGATCATTAACTTTGTACTTGCAAGAAGTTCATAAATCCAATGAAGTTAGGAAAGGTAGTTTAGCCAATAAAGCCAAAACATGAAAACACTGCAATGACCATGCTTACCCCTATAGATGATACATGGTGTTAGGTAGTTTCTAGAATAATGTATGGGCTCTGTGCACCACCATCAAAGTATTATCAACATTATATTGACTATACTTTGGCATGGTCTAGATATTTATGAGATAATATGGACTAATTGTGTTTTCTACTCCCCCTTATTTCTTAGGAGGTAGGTTGTTAGTAATATCTTGGCAACCAAGCCAGATGCCTAAGGCAACAATGTCTCCAATATGGCCCTAGCTAGATCTTTAGATAAGTATGACCATAGCATCACATTGAAATTTTGTATGATGTAGGCAATGAATTTCCTTGTCCCTAGCCAGAACCATATGACACCTTTAATAAGGGCATGTTAAGGAGTGGAGTTTTGGCCTTGGGATGGCCAATATAACATAGAATGCCACCAACTGCACAATGATGAGAATGGGCCTCAAGTAGACCCTACATGGAGCAAAGCAAAAAATGTTATGACCAATTAGAATTTCTTCACAAGTTTTAGAAAACATCCTAGTTGGGGGTGAAATTAGCACCTCTAAAAAGATGTAAGGTGTTCATTCCATTTTTCTTAACAAATTTCATAAAAAAGAAGAAGCATTATTACAACCTTTTATGCCCTTATACTTCATAGCCAAATCATTATAGACAAAACTTCATAACCAAAATTAAGCCTTAGTCTAAACCATGCGTAAACTTAGAAAAAAGAAAATATCCATAGTAAAAAGTTCACTAAAAATAGTGAAATCCTTTACTTTTCTCAAAAAAATAAAAAAATTCAGAACACAAGTTTTACATGAAAAACTACACATATCAATCACATTCATCCCCAAAAAGGGGTAAACTCGTACAACCAAGATTTAACCTTATGCACATAGTTTAGCCAAAGATTCATTAAAAATCCATTCTAGCTCTAATTTTAGTGATTCCACCATGGAGGTAATTCTAAAACCATAATCTTTGTAGCTATTACCATGAAAAGTAGAGATACATAGCCATTTTTACATGAAACATAGACAAATCTAACAAAAAACTGTAGTTGTCACCATTAACTCCCTTTCACACAAGGTTAGTAAAAAATTTGCCAAAATTTTTTTTGATCTCAAAAACCACCATTTGAAAGCTTAAATTGACTCATACATAGTCACACTGACAGAAAATTCAAAATCTTTGTTGTTTGTTAAGAAAAATTTCACCAATTTAGATGAAAATTTGAACAGGTATAAACCCCTTTTGACATAGGCTTAATAAAAAATTCATAAAAAATTCGTTTGAAGTCCAATTGGAGTGATTCCATCTCTATTTGAAATATGAAGCAAAAATACACCCATTCATAACCAAAAATATCCATAAACTATGCCTTTTGCTTACAAAATATTTATGAACTTCCATGAAATTTGGAAAACGGCACAAGAAACCTAACTACATGACCTTACAAAAACAACCATAACATAATTGTCTCAAAGCAAAATTGAATGATAAAATATCCATTGTAAAGCTTAAATGTACCGATACAAACCAATTACATCAAATTTTAAAAATATCCAGCCATTTTTGTAAGAAAAAAAATACCCAGCTTTGCTTGCTTTTTTCTTGTAAAAGGTTAAAAAAGCTAAAATCCAACTTAACATACCCTTAAAATAATAGCCAAAATAGCCAAAAATGTTGATACCCATTTGAAAACACATCAAAATAATGAGTTATGATTTCATTAGAATTAGATTTGACCAAACTGGCCCTACCCCAAAATTTTGGAAGAAAAAACATGAAAACATCAAGCCTAATTTTAAGAATCAAATCTACCAAGGCTAAAATGATGAAATGACCATACTTCCACATAGAAAAGGATAAAATAAGAGGTTGGATTTCATCAAAATATTGTTTTACCCCCTCTATCAATGCAGATCTGAAGAAAGTAGCCCCACACATGGCCAAAAAAAAAACAAGAAAAATAGCTAGAAACAAAGTAAAACTAGTTAGGATTGCCTACCTCAGAGCAGTAATGGATGAAGCCTAGAGAGAAACAAGTATAAGTAGCTTTGATAGATTCTTGTCATGTTCGTCTACCTTTTAAATCTTGGGGTTTCTACTCTTTCCTCCAAGCTTCTTGGGTGCCATGGCAGGATCAACATTGGGAATGGTTAGAAACTAAAGAGAATAGAGGTTCAATGCTAGTTGTAAGGAAGCTTGGATGTTTCCATGGTAAATATTGATGCTCTTTGCTACAAGAAACATTTGCTAAAGCTCTCTACCAATGTGCTATTTGACAAGAATGATAATTGTGATTGAAATATCTAAACCTAAATGCCTACCTCCAAACTCCAGTTGTCCATTTAGTACATCATAACTCCAAGTGCACTGAAGTGTGAGGAAGGAAAAGTTTCTTCCATGCTATGTTTGGTGGGAAATAACTTCACTTTTCAAATTTAAAAACTTTTGGATTATGATCCTTATCATATGATGGGTTTTAATCCCTTAAGCACCTAAAGCCATAACTAAACCTTAACTCCCATGCATCCACATTGGGTATTCCATGCTTAACATGGATAAGTACCTCCCACTTTGTAAAAACATTAAATAATAACTATTTTTTTCATTTTTAGTAACTAAGACTTATCTTTTTTTAACCCGAGGCTCCTAGAAGGGATAAGAATGGACAAAACGAGATAACATGAGTTTCCACATTGGGGCAACAATGCCTAGTGTGGAAGAAGGTGGCTAACATCCATTCTTACTACCCAGCATCCATCTAGCCCAAATTTGACTCCCAAGTGGGGTCACATAACCTAGAACCCCTCAAAGCACCCATGATAGCCCCAAAATGTCACCAAACCTAGTCAAAACTAGTCAAAACCTTGGGATTTGGTGTTTCCATGCTAGGGGAAACCTCATCCATGCTAGACATCCCAGCCCCAATGTGGATAGGTGGGGGAAAGATAAAAATGATATAAATTGACTACCTAGTAGTCATCTCTCAAAGCTCAGTGACCTCTAGACCCTGCCAAAACTCTCTCAAGCTTCCAAAGATCCTAAAAGTAGTCAAAATGGCATAAAACTATCATCCCCATCTAATCCATGTTGGGGCCATCGTACCCAACATGAAAGAGGGTGAAGACTACATGAGGCAGCTAGGAGCCTCCAAATTGATGAATCTTGACATCTAGGATTGACAGTCGACATCGGTGTAGTGACTGAAAACGTCGGCGGCTAGAAAAACACTGACGGGTCATCGACCATTGACAGTCTTAACCCCATTTCTGTAGGAGGGCCATGCTAGATGGAACAGAAACAGGGTGCCCTGAACGGTTTGGTCGATTAGATAGAGACTTAGTCAGTGTTAATATAACCTTTTGCAATGTGTGATTTGAAAGTAAAGTTTATGGCATAAAATGATATTTTAAATGCAGGAAACAATGTAAAATGCAATGATAAACAGGAAAGCAAAGTAGAACACAATTAGAAAAATGCATCACTTCAAGATTATGACTTTACTCTATCGAGGTGGATACAATTGGTTGTGTGAGACTAGGAAGCGCAGAGGTGCCAAAGGTAACCAAGGTGTTCAGAGTAAGACAGTTCGATGCTTGAACGCGGACTTGGGAGTCGACAATGCATAATGCTACCAAGATGGTAGGAAAAAGTAGAACAAAATTCCCACTAAGAGTGCTAACTGTTTAGAATGTCAAATAGAAAGCTTACAATGCTCAAGATTACAGTGCTCACTTTTTTCTTGTTAGCCAACCAAATTGTTAGCTGACCAGATTGCTCAGAAAGCCAAACCCTGGACCTTAACAGTCATTCGGGTATTTATAGGGCTAAGAGCACGCAAAATATGCAGTTTGGATGCCACGTGCCCTGGGCTTATGCTAACCTGTCTATGCTACACGTGCCTGCATGACCATTGGGCGAGCCTGCCATGCTGTAATTACAAACCTACCATGTTGTAATTGCACTATCAGAGCAATGGTGTGATTAGGTGGAGTGTATTGATGTAGCGTAACTGCTTGTCATGCCTTGCTATGCTTTGTAGCGTAGCATGTTTAGCGTGGCGTAGCATCTTGTTACGCTGTGCTATGCTACGCAACGTAGCATAGTGTAACTACTAGTTTGAAGCAAAAACTCTACATTGTGTCCTGCTACATGCATTGGAAACCTTCGAAGTGCACTAGCTATTTTTTGCATTTTTGCTACGCTATGCTACGCTATGTAGTGTATGATAGCGTAGCAACCGTCCTTAGTTGCGAAAATTTCACAATATGCAAACTTTTCCCTTTACACTGCGAAGCTTGCGAACTTGTTGATCCCACCATTTGAGATGCCTTCTGTCACTTTCGTAGAATTGCTACGCCTCGCTATGCCATGTAGCTTAGTGTAGCATAGCAGCAAACATGACCTTCTTTTGGCCAAGTTCGCCACTTTCTGGTGGAAGGAGACATTGCTGAAGGACTTGAAATTGGGTAAGGGGACTGACCGTCTAGCTTTTGCTACGCTACGCTACACTGCATAGCACAGCATAGCATAGCACTGCACTCTTACAAACGTCTTCTGAAGTCTGCTACGCTACATAGCGTAGCGTAGCATAGAAACACTCCTTGACTTAGAAAACTTGCTGAAGCAATTTGTGCATTTTGAGCACTACTCCTAAGTGCGTTGTCAGCTGGGTGAACTACTTAGGTGGGCAGGCTGGAGAATCCATTTAGCCCATTGACACCTAGGGTAGAAAACTTGCTGAACTAGATAATCTGAACATCAGAGCATCCATATCTTGAAGAACTGACGTAACGATGCGCAATTTGTAAAGACCTGGTGAAGCAATCATGTCTTCAAATTTTGGGGTGTTTCATTAGCCCCTCTTTGTCGATGTCTGGATGATGGGCTCGAGAGACATTGAAAAAGAATATGAAACACCAGGGAAGACACGACGCTAACGTTACTACTCGATGATCGCCAAGAAATCCCTTGGCTGTGCTTGAGAGTGAAAGGATGAAGCAGGGAGGGAGGAGGTTCAGAGAAAGGATAAAAATGAGGCTTAGCAGGGTCCCTCGTCAAAGTGCTCATGAGGGAGTCATTTGCATTTTCATCTTTACCATCGCTGGCCTTTGACTCCCTGTAGGACAGGTGTTTCTTTCCTAGGATGAGTTGTGTTACATCTGTGTGGGATTTTGACCTGCCTACAGATGCTTCCCATATGGCGAGCTGTGTTACACATGTCATGGAACTTGCATTCTGAAGTAGCTGAGCTAGTCGAGGCACTTACTTCATGATGTCATAGCATTTGTTGTTGTGGTGAGATGCACTTTCGGCCACACCCTGTAAGCACAACGGAGAGTGAAATAGCCACAACACAAAGCGAGGGCAAAGGTCTTATTTTCTATAGACATTATTGAAGCTCTTGTACATCTGTGCTAGTGCACAATGTCCAAAGTAGGAAGGCCAGCAGTGGCCTTGGTAGCACCCGCATGGAGGAGCTGGCGTCAAAGGCATTGGGAGTTGCTATGAGTGTGGATGCTCTAGAATCCCTACCAAAGGCATGCATTCTTAGTTCAGCTATGCGATCAACTACCACATAGCTAAACATCATGCGAGCTAAGGCATTGGTAGGGGGATGAAGGATAACAATATTGTGGCTGGGCCACAATACTACTGGAACTCCAGTGGCGGGCACTGGCCAAGGAACTACTGTCAGGGCAGTGGGCTGTGGCGATAGTAAGTTAGGAGGGCCACTACGATGTCATATGACTTCTTCGGAGGATCATCATGATGCCAAGGATGGTGACTTCATGTACATTCTAGATCATGTTCCCAATGTATCGTGAACTTCGTTCTAGAGCTGCAACGTCCCAACCCCACGTCGGCACTATGCACGCTCGTTTGATGTGTACTTGGCATAGATGCATGCTAGGGATGTGGCGCCAACCCAATTTAAGGTCTTGGTAGACCGTGTGCTGGTTTAGGGTCCCAGTGGACTGCTGTGCTGGTTTAAGGTCCTAGAAAACTGTACATGCCAGTTTAACATCATAGCAGATGTGCCACGCCAGTTTATAATCATGGTGAACTAGCTGTGCCAGTTTAACGTCGTAGCGGATGGTTGCTGCCAGTTTAACGTCGTAGCAGATGGTCGCTGCCATTTTAACGTCGTAGTGGACACTGCTTGTTGCCACCAGTTTAATGTCATAGTGAACACTGCTTGTTTCCTTCATGCTGTAGATGTAGTACGGCTTGAGGTATGAGTGATTCACCGGGTTGGCGAACTCGTTGATGTCCATTTCCGCTAGTCTGAAGGCTCCACTCCTGAAGGTTGTAGTGACCATGTAAGGGCCTTTCCAGTTGGCTGAAAATTTGTTCACATGCTCATGGATAGCCTTGAGGACGAGGTCTCCCTTTTGTACTAGTTGTCGATGCAGATCTGCATGGTGCTTTTGCTATTGCTTACTCTAGTAGTGCTCTATGTGGCTCAATGTCTACGCGCACTCCTCCTCTATTGAGTTGAGGTCAATGATCCGCAACTCATTATTTTAGGCTTCACTTATGACATTCAAGAGGATCATCCAGAGTGATGGTACCTACAACTCAAGAGGCAACATAGCTTCAGATCCATAAACAAGGCTGTAAGGAATCTTATTTGTCATGGTTCTGCACGTCGTTCTATAGGCCCATAGAACATAGAGGATTTGCTCATGCCACTGCCTCTTGCTATTGCTAAGCATCTTCTTTAGCAAGTTGATGATGGAATTATTTGTAGCCTCTGCTTGTCTGTTTGCTTGCAGGTAATACGAGGAGGAGAATGATTGCCTGATGCCTAGATTTATATAGAAGGTTCAGGTTTTTGTACTACTGAATTATGGCCCGTTGTCGATTACAATAGTCATCGGGAGCCCAAACCTTGTCAAGATGTTGTCCAGGATGAAGTGGCAGATCTGTTCAAATGTCGTTTTCCTCAGGGGAATAGCTTCCACCCACTTAGTAAAATACTCAGTGGCGATGATAATGAAGCTATGCCCTGTAGAGGACTTAGACATGATAGGTCATATGAGGTCTAGTCCCCATCATTGGAAAGGCCATGTGATTTGTGTTGGGTGTAGGTCCGTAGGTGAGATGTGCATGAGATTTGCGTATCTCTAGCACGTGTCACATGTGTTGACTTTTGACAAGCAGTCACACTCCATGTGGGGCCAATAGTACCCTAAGCATCTGATTTTCGCAGCCATAGCCCTAGGTGCTATGTGTCCACCACATAGCCCCTCATGCACTTCATTAACTACCTTTTGCACCTACTCCCCACCCACGCATGCCAGCAATATCCCGTCGTAGGAGCGTCGGCATAGGGCATCATTTCCCATGAACGTATATTGCCAGGCATGCTTGTGGATCACATCTCTCTGAGCAAATGTCAGTCCACTTGGAGGTTCTCTGTGTTGCAGGTAGACTTTAATGTTAGTATACCACTCTTGGATATCCATGACACTGATGGAGGCCATGTGTCTCGTCTGAGTGATAGGCTCAATGCATTCAACAATCAACATTGGTAGACTTGCAAACGAGTGTGGTGGAATGTTTAATGCAAGGGTGGCTAAGGCGTCTGCCATGGTGTTCTCATTGCGTGGCATGTGTTGCACATCTATGGTTGCGAATTGCTTAAGCATGCTTTTCTCTAGGTTGTAGTAGGGTTATAGATGCGTAACTTTGTAGCATAGACCTTGGTGATTTGATTCACAACTAGTTGTGAATCACCGCGGATTGCCAAGTGTTGTATGCGTAGTGTTTGGGTAGTTGAGAGGCCTCTGAGTAGCCTCTCATACTCTACCACATTGTTGGTATAGGGGAATGCAAAATGATAAGCGAATGGGTGCATTTCCCTAGAGGGAAATGTAATGACAGCAGCTGCACTACCTCCTCACGCGGTTGAAGCATAGTCGAAGTGTAGAGTAGCTTCCAGGTGTGATGGGACAATGTTGACAATGCCAACATACTCATCTAGGAATTCGAGATCTATGGTTGCGTGGTCGTTGATGGGTGAGGCTGTAAGTTGTGTTGTTATGTCTTGACCCTTAGTTGATGACTGACTTGCATAGTGTAGGTCAAACTCTGTGGTTATTTCTTTCCATTGGGCTATCCTGCTACTTTCATACAAGTTGTTAGTGATAGCCTGGAGTGTGTTGCTTTTGCAAATGATGTTGACTGCACTACGAAATAGATAGTGCCTCCACTTTTTTAACGCAAACACTAAGGCAAGGCAATTTCTCTCCACTTCATTGTATTTTGCCTCATGTGCTATTAGTGCATGACTTAGGTAATACACTGGTATCTCAGATCCATCGTCTCGACTCTGACATAACAATGCTACAATAGATGTGTCGAAGGTGGCGAGGTATATGAAGAAATTCTTATCCCTTTGTGGTGGATGCACAGTTTAGAGGTGTAAAAGCTCTTCCTTCAAGTCATCGAACACTTGTTAACACTGGGTTGTCCATTCAAAGTTAACCCCTTTCATTAAAAGATGTTGCATCGGGTGTAACTTGTCAGTCAACTTTGCTATGAACCTTCAGATGAACTGTACCCTACCTTGCAACCCATATAACTCCTTAAGGTTTGTAGGAGGGGCTAGGTTGACGATGGCCTTGACTTTGTCAGGGTCCACCCGTATTCCAGCTTTCGATACTATGAATCCTAACATGCATGCAGTGCTTACCCCAAAGACACACTTCTTAGGATTAAGGCATAGATTGTGCATTTGACAATACTTAAGGACTACCCCCAGATCGTGTGGGTGATCAGCTGCCTCCTTGGACTTGACTGTTATATCATCCATGTAGTTGTTTAACGTTTCTAGGATGTAGTCACTGAATATGTAAGTCATGGATCGTTGGTAGGTTGCCTTAGCATTCTTAAGCCCAAAAGGCATCATGGTGTAACAAAAGGTCCCCCATGGGGTCATAAAGGTTGTTGTTAGCTGGTGCTCTAGGTTGATGTGAATTTGGTTGTAGTCAGAGAAGCCATCCATGAAGGATAGCAGGGTATGACCAGCCGTAGTGTCGATGAGTTAATCGATGCTTGGAAGTGAAAAATCATCCTTGATCGTTGCTTTGTTCAAATCACAGAAGTCTATACAGATTCGTATTCCTCCTATTTTCTTAGAAACCACAATGATGTTGGACACCAATTCTGAATAATCAACTACATGGATGAAACCAGCTTGGTATAGCTTTTTGATTTCGTCCCTTACGGCTAGTGCGATTTCTGGCTTAACCTTACAAGCCTTTTGCTTGACTGCTTCATGTGCAGGTCTAGGATGATGTTATGTTGTATCAACCTTGGATCTAAACCCGGCATGTCACTGTATGACCATGCGAAGACTTTGATGTTGCCTTGCAGAATCTTGGCTATGTTTTCGTGCATCTGTGTGTCTAGGAGGGAGCTAAGTTTCAACGTTTCTACTTCCCCCTTGGGCATGGTCATGGGCATCTCGACAAGAGGATCCTCAGTTACATCCCTGGCCTCTAAATCTAGAGTTTAGACCAGATGCTCGGGCCAGTCTGGGGATTTTTCTAAGGATGCTATGGTGCTAGCTGTGGTCAACCCCTAGTCGATTAGGTCAAGGTTCAATCGTCTTGCAAAATTTCCATGTGGACCTGATAGGGCTAAAGGCGTGGAGAGATCGTGATGGATTTCCATTTTTGCTTAACTTATCAAAATGAGATAAAATCCTAGTTAAGAGGCACCTATTGGTAGTAATCGTGTATAATGAAAACTTGCAAAAAAATGACTAGATGTAACTAGTGAAGCATGGTGTAAAGATTAAAATTTTGCCAGTTTAAAGTCATGGTAGACCATTATGGCATGGAGATGTAGAGCTGCTAAAATAGGAAATGTAAAACTGTCGATGTAAAAACATGAAACTGCTAGTTCAACGTCATTGCAGACTGCAAACATGTAATACATCAAAACTGCTAGTTTAAGGTCTTTTCGGACTGTTAAAGTCACTGCTACACTAGGATTGCTAGTTTAAGGTCTTTTTGGACCAGTAAAAGTGCAACTATGCTATGATTGCTAGTTTAAGATCTTTTTGGACCGGTATAATCAAAAATTTATTTTTTCATCTTTCGGGAAAGCAAGCAGTTAGCTTGGAGCGTGTTAAGGTTTTAATGCCAATAGTGCTACGATGTTGTGGTGAGCATGCTACGCTGTACAGCGCACTCCACATTAAATGGAGAGAGAGAGCGACAAGTTTCCCCTTTTTACCATTATGGCCATAAAAAGGGATTCTAGAGCTTGTCATTCTCACCATAAGAGCACAAAGTCCATATTCAAAGCACAAAGCAATTCTGGAGTGCAAAGTGATTGTGCTAACAATGAGCAAGCTGGTTTTTTGCATAGTGACGAGGAAGAATCTGCAAGTAGGACGATGGCTCCAAAGAAGGAACGTATAAATTTGGCACTTGCAAAGGTCGAGGAGGCAGGGAAAACCCTAGAGCACGTGACACAAGCGTGTGTCACGGCGTAGAAGGACACGCCATTAACCTTGTAGGCTACTATGTTCCCTCTACGTTTTCCTCAATTTTTTTATCATTTTTTGCTTCTGTTGTTCTCTGCTTTCATTTTGTATCCTAGTCTTAGTTATTTGTGTTTTTTTTGTCATCGCATTGTCTTAGCCTTTGCATCGCCGTTGTTGCCATTTCGGTCATGGAAAATGCATAAATGTCACACCATCGTTGCATGCAAGGTCACTTAAACCTCTACCGCTACGATTGTCATAACTGCAGGGTTTGGACAGTTTGAGTTACTTGCTTTTCGAATGGCATAGCGTAGGACCCTTAATAGGTTGGGCCATGCGTGATGTGACAACGCGACACGTGTTCTGTCAAGGCGTATTGTTGATCACCCTGTTAGGATTAATTGCTCTGTTGCTACATTAGGCTTCTTTCGCTATGCTATTGCTTTCATGTTCTTGCTACGCTATGTGCAAGAAGAGGATTATGCTACGCTATAGGCATGAATTGCTAGGTATTGCTATGTTGTGTTCGCATTGCACTTAGACGTGATGCCAACACTTGTTGGTTGTGTTATGCAGGATGGAGCTAAGGCCAATCCTGATTCTCCTAGAAATTGTAGGGTTCCTATGTCACGTAAGCAAACCTGTGGCCAATGCTTCTCCTCCTTGTATACGTGTGGGAGAGTGGGGGGTCTGGTTCAGGGAAGGAGCATAGGAGTTCCTACAATACCTCCTTGATCACTACAGTTTGATCGTTTGGTCATACCTAGAGGAGGAAGAGGCATCTGTCATCCATCATAATAGAAGCCATGCTGCTCGAGGCATCTTGAGTAGGTAGGGAGAAGGATCTAGTCAACACCCAACAGGGTTAAGGCGTTTGGCTTGGATCTGGGACATGCCTGAGTACAGCTGCTACCATCCTTACAACACATTCTTTATTGCACGTTATATGGCAACATGCTTCCAAAACCCACTAGGAACTGTCTACTGTGCTAGCGGGGTGATTTTTGTAGCCTTGTTCCGCTGTGTTGTGCAACACTTGCCATGCTGGCCAAATGCTAACAGTATGTATTTTTTTCCAGGTTCTACATCAACAAGGATGGGGTTCATGACTGTCCGGGTCTGCTGACTACAATGCATATAGCCCTACACGAGTTCTCTTCTGCTAAGAACCTATGCGCATGTGTGATTGGTCAATGCAGGGGTGAATACCACACCTACCCATACCTATTCTCCATTCCCTATGATTAGTGCAAGGGGTTTGGTTGGTTGGATGAGGGTTGGGTAGAACCTTTCAAACCGATCATCGTTGATCAAGTTCTAGTTAGTCTTTCACCATTCCCATTACCGTATAGACCTAGTAGGCCAAACAGTAAGTGTTGCATGATTAAATCTCTTTGCGATCTTTGAATTTTCTGCATTTTTATGCTAAACATTTCTTGTGAAAACTGTTATAGGGGTGAGCAAGCCCCAAGAGGTGATGGTGGTGACCGCTGAGACATAGGGGGAAAACATCTAATTTAAGTACGGAGAAGTAGATATGAGCCAATGCTGGATAAACAATGTGGCTTTGGACTCCTTGGTCCAGAATATCCAAAAGGCTAGGCTTATGGATCTATTCTTGGCCCTGAATTCGAGTGTTCCTACCGTCGAGATGCTCTCCCTGGTAAACTCCTTCTCTGACAAGGTGGGCCGCTTCCGCACAGGCATACAAGGCATACGGGTGGTCATTGAAATCAATGACCAGCTGTTTGTAGACCTATTCGGTGTCCCTACTGAAAGCATCCTCATAGGGTCGAAGGGTAAGAAGGAGCTAACCCTTCAGAAAAAGGACATTCAGGAGTTGTTAGGAATTACTAAGGAGCAAAATGGGCTCCCCATGGAGAAGCCAAAGCAGGATATACCATGGAGGTCTACCCTGTCTTCCATGCTCACGTGTTCTCCCAGCTGCTTACCCAAGGGAAGGTCCTGGGGATTAAGTAGGCCTGGATAATGCGTGAGGTCATGGAAGAGGGGGCTTGTTACAACTGGGCCATGTTTTTATGTAAAGGCTTGCAGGTCAAAATATTGGGACTCCATAAGAAATCGGAGTCCCGTTCCAACATACATTATGCCTTTTACATAGCCTATATGAAGCGTTCTGCGAAGTTTCTGATGGTTCAAGAGAATGGAGTCTGGGTCATGCAAAATCGTAACCAAATTTCCACACTGTGGATTTGCCAAATCCTCGAGACCATTCAGGCCCAAGATCCCCTAGAAATAATTGGGGAGTTGCTTTCTGTCACGACTAAGGATTAGGTGGCCTACAAATTTCGTGGCCAAGACAGCGTAGGAGAGAAACCCTTGCTATAGCCAGTAGCGTGTTGCGGGGGGAGCATCTCATAGTTGAGACTGTGGCTAAAAAGTTGCAGTGGAAGAGGCCTCCTCCAGCTAAGGAAACCCTTCTCATGGAGGAAGAAGAGAGGCGAAGACTGTAGCTTAAGCTGCAGAGGATGCAACCCCCCATTGGTAATTGCTTTTGTTTAATGCCTACCTTGTTATTGTTTGCCACGCTATGCTACGCTGGGCAGCGTAGCATAGCGTGGCACCTACTTTAGGTTAACTTGTTTCGGACTAATGCAAACATGTTTCTTGACTGGTAGAGGAAGAAGAAGAAGAAGAAGAAGGTGACGAAGAGGTGTTGGCCCTTAAGACAAGGGCGACGAATAAAGACACGGAGGCCCCAGTCTCAGAAGAGAGGGCCCCAGTCAAGAAGAAAGGAGCTCCTACCACTAAGGTAGGGGCTCTTGTTGAAACATTCCAAAAAATGTGAGGTCATTCTTGCTTCACCAGGCATGGCAATTCGCGTAACACTACGACAGTTCTTCAGGAGGAGAACGTTCTGAGTTCAAGCTAGCCAGTTTGGCAAATTTTCTACTTTGGGCATGGATAAGCTCTACATCATTCTGCCTATCCACCAAAGTAGCTTGCCCAGCCAACAGCCTGTTCAGAAGCAGTGCGCGGAGTTGGCAGTAGCATACTGGATGCGCAAAAAATAGTTCGACAAGTTTTCTAAGTCTTGAAGTATGGTACGCTACGCTACACCTCGTAGCACAGCAAGCTTCAGAAAATGATGGCAGAACGAAGTGCTACGCTACACAGCATAGCATGGCAACAGCTTCACTACCCACTCCCCCCACCCAATTGCAAGTTCTGCAATGATGTCCCTTTCCATCAGGAAGTGGCGAACCATATCTGCTACTATGCTACACTGAGCTACATGGCGCAGTGAGGCATAGCAATCCTGCAGAAGAGACAAAAGGCAGTTCGAAGGGTAGAGTCAATGGAGTTTGCAAGACTTGCATCGCAAGAGACAAGGTTTGCAAATCAGCAAAGCTTTAGCGACTAAGGCCAGTTGCTATGCTACGTAGCATAGCATAGCGTAGCAAGCATGTAACATATAGTAGAACGTGCAACAAGATGCTATGCTATGCCAAGCATGCTACGGTACAAAGCACAATAGGGCATGTAGGTGGTTGTGTGACTTCAATGCACTTCAGCTAATTAGACCGTTGGCACACATCTCCAGATGCTGACGGCACAATTACGACGTGGTAGGATCACAGTTATTGCATGACAGGTTTTCATTGCAATGGTCTTGTAGGTCCAACAGTCATAGACGGCACGAGTGGCGCCAGCAAGACAACAAAGGCCTAAGGCACGTAGCATTCAAATAGCCCCTTTCACATACCCTCAATCCTATAAATACCCCAAGAAATAGCATGCAAAAGAGATCCACGTTTTTTAAGGTTGGAAATCTCTAAAAAAGAGTTTGCATTCTCCTTGAGGCAAACAGTTTTCAAAGGGGTGGGAACATTGAAATTCTAAAACAAAGACTTCTCCTCTCTCTGGCATTGTAACATCAAAGTCATCTGTTTTACACTACAAACTGTGATCACTTTTTAGCTGGCGTTTTGTCCCATCTCCATTCTACCGCCTTGGTAGAATCCCGCATTGCTTGTACCCAAGCCTGCGTCCAAGTGCATAGCCCTTTTGCTCGACACGTCCGGGTTACTCTCGGGATCTCTGCACTCCGTCACGCTATGCAAATGATTGTATCCACCCTGACATAGCAAACTTGTAGCTTCGAAGTGGTGCATGTTTCTTACACTTTACTTTATTTCTTGCTTATTATCTCATTTTGCATTATTTTTCTATTTTATCCACTTTCAAGCATTACTTCGCATTATTGTCGCATTTTACACTATCTCCCTTCTGCTTTATTTACTTTCAAGAATTATCTCGCATTTCACATTATTTACGTTGCAAAAGGCTATATAGACGCCGATGTAAGTCCCTGTCTAATCGACTAGACCATTCAGGGCAGCCCATGTTCGCACACACCCAACACGGCCCTCCCACGGGTACGGGGTTGAAACTGTTGCACCCATCGACTGCCTGGTGTTTTTCAGCCTCCAACGTCTTTGGTTGCTACAGTTTTCTAGCTCTAGAAGGAGGGCCCTTTGGTGCCTTTTTCGCATGTCACGGTAGTTCTTTGAGCCTTCTACACCCTGATACACATGAGCATAAATGTGACACCCTCTTGCGGTTGTTTGCACTTTGTGTGGTGTAGATCAGTCTCCTCGACGATTCCTTGGGAGCCCTATAGAACACAAGGCCTCCGATCGCCGGTTAACTAGCTTGTTTTATGGTTGTCTTGCATGCGTTCTGTACCCCATCTGGCGTGGTGCAGATCGGTCACTTCGACGGTCCCTCCAGGATCCTGCGAGACATAAAGCCTGCTTGGTCGCTAGTTAGCTCACCCATCTTACGGTTGTCTTGCATGCATTCTGTACCCCATTGCGTGTGGTACAGACCGGTCACTTCGACGGTCCTTAGGGGATCCTGCAAGATGAAAAGCCTTCTGGTTAACTTGCTCATCTTACGATAGTCTCGTAAACCATCTACACCCCGACAAGCGTTAGTGTAAACTTGACACCCACCTGTGGTTGTTTATGTGACGTGCGGTGTAGATCGGTCACCTCGATGATTCCTCGAGAACCCTACGAGACATAAAGCCTCCGATAGCCAGTTAACTCATCTTCTTTTTCTCTATAGTAGTCTTTCACGTGCTCTGCACCCTAGCTCGCATAGGCATAAAACGTGACACCCTGTTGTGGTTGTTTGTGCCTTGTGTGGTTCAGGTTGGTCGCCCCGATGGTTCCTCTAGAATCCGGCAAGACGTAAACCTTTTTTTTTATTGCTTTTTCTGACTTTCTGGTTTGATTGCACTCTTTGGCATAGCTTTTATGTTTCCTTTTTACATAACTACCTGCTTAACAATGGATTTTTCAACTACCTCTGCCAATTCTTTCAACGTGGAAGTGCCCTTCAATGTTGAAGTGCCTGTTGCGGTTCAAGGCACTACTGGTGCCAAACAACCGTTGAATCCGATGCAGGAAGCACATCGGTCTCTCAGAATCCAAAATCAAGGACCTGAGGGATTTGCCCAGCAACATGACCATTACAGTTTCCTTTGTGCAAAGGTGCAGACTAATTTACCCTTGGATTTACACGAACTCGAAGAAAAACGTAGCTTCAAGTTCACTTACTGCAACAGGGAGGAATTTGTTCCTATCCCCAGTGTTTCTTTACCTTTAACACAAGCATACCAAAGGCTTCTAGATCAACTAGTCCAGTTGACTAGGCTTAGGGAGCAATAGGACACAGTGTCCAACTAGGACAACACCTTTCAAGATGGACAAGAGAAACTCAATTCCCAATCTGACGAGGGAGGCCAAGCCAACTCTGTTCCTGTCCCACCTACCCAGTCCTTCTAGGCCAACCCACTGCCTGTCACTGCTCCCTTTATTATCACGCCAATGCTTTAGCAACCTACAACCACAACTGTGATGGGTAGCCATGCCACATTCCCAGCATATCATTGCCCTTCCCCGGTTGTGTTCGTAGCAACTGTGCCGCTATAAATTGTTCATCAGCATATTCTTGCAATACGTAATATGCTTATCACAGCTACCCTACCGCATGTTCATACTGTACCTACTTCGCAACCACACATAACTTCTATGTCAATTCCTACGCTCACATCTATTCTAACCATAATGATAGGCCCAGGCGGGTCCATGTAGTGGAACCCGTTCGCTTCTTCATCTGTTCTACAACCATCGTAGATGTCTCACTACGCTCGTCCCTAGACCTACCTAACCTCACAAATAGTGAATCCTAGCATGAGGCCATGGTTTGTCCCACCGGTGACTCAAACGGTCTATCCAACGGCCCAACCCGCTTCTATTGCTCCAACAATACCACCCACCAGGTGGTGGACAACACATGCAACACCTTTAGCAGGGGCGGTCCCAATGGCACCGTCGATGGGTCAACCTGCCATCGCAACCTTACCACATGTGGGAGCCGCCTCTGTGGTCCCTCAACTGTCTACAACGTCACCAGGTCTGGACCAAGCGTTTCAGCTCATCCAAACCCTTACTGAGAAAATAAAACGCCTCAAAGCTGTGGGGTCCGATACAGTGCAAGTTATGGACTTTTACCAGGATGACCCCATCAACCTTGCAATCTTTGCTTTGATGTTATCACCCGGGATGTCCCTTCTACATTTCACGAAGTACGACGGGGAGGGAGATACCAATGCACATCTTGTCACTTTCAGGTTAGATTCTTTGCTATTGCAACAATGGACGCATATGATCATTCGTGTCTTCACCATGTCCCTAGCTGAGAAAGCCCTAGATTGGTACCACACGTTGCCACGTTCATCCATTTCAACTTTGGAAGAACTCTTAACCCAGTTCGTGACATGCTTCAAGGAAAACTTAAAGCTAGAAACCATGCCAGATCAGCCGATGAGTGTGAAACAAGACCCACTAGAACCAGTCCAAAAATTCATTCAACATTGGAGCGCGACCCTTAAAGAAATCCGTGAGCCCATCATGGAGGCTCACTTGTTAGCCATCTTTAAGGATGTAGTAAATGACTTCATCAAGTCCAAACTGTATTACCTCGCTCCCCGCTCTCTTAGTTAGGCTTTCGCTAAGACTAAAATCATACAAGACGCGGCCAAGGCAAGTAGAGACCCAGCCTACATCGCTTACAAGAACACCTTTGCAAAAAAGGATAAGGGTAAGGCCCTAATAACCATAGTGGCTGCTGTGGCAACTGAGGCCAAGCCCAAACCTAGTAGCAGCGGTAGCAAGAATAACAAGAAACCAGCCCTACCTACGGCTAACTCTGTGTCCAAACTATGCCATGCACCACAACCTGTAGCACCTGTGCCCAAGACATCTGCATACACCAAACCCGACTTTGAGCGTAAAGATCGCTCAAAATACACCCCACTACCTCTTAAACCTTCAGAACAAGGAGATGTGTTGTAGTGAGATACATCCAACACAAGGAGATGTCGGAAGAAGAAAATGCAAGACATCAACGCTACTGCGAGCTCCTTAGGAATCCCTCTTTGGCCTTGCCCAATGAGCCTCCAGTTCCTAGGGGTTTTAGGCTAGAAAGGTTTTGTGACTACCACCAACTATGTTGTCACACCACAGATTATTATTTGTCATTACAGGATGACATCCAAAGATTGATCGATCTAGGGAAGCTGATGCTAGATGAAAGCAACCTAGTATGCCCTGAAAATCAATCTATGTATGTCTACACAGATCCCCTCAATGCCAATAATGCTAGTTATGTAATCAATTCTATTGACATCGATAATGATCTCAGGCCACCCCGCCAGCCATTTGTGATCTGTGTGCCTCAGCATGGTGCACCAACACCACCAATGGTTGGCTCAAGCTCGTAGCTGCCCTTCATCCTAAAATTTCCACCATGGGCCTCTACCTCTGCATCGCTTGTTGGTGAGGCCACATGGCCCCGTCAGTTAACACCTTTATCTCCATTCATCATCAGGGGGCCAACGTCTTCGACAACCCCTATCCCATGCAACATCCTTAAATAGCCTCCTCGCCCCACAAGGTGAGAAGCCCACTTAGTGGACGAGACATCGAAGGGAAGTACTGTCAAAGGTATCCCAAAGCCTACGCCTTCACCCCTCGCATTTACACCTTCGTCACCAAAGATAAAGGTCGACACGATTACACAGCCCGCATTACCCTGTCGACAAGGATCTGAACCTAGGTCTGAGGTCATCTCTCCTCAAGAGATTCGTCTTCTGGGATGAATCGAAGAGGAGGAAAGTGTTCAAAGGGTGGGCGGCTAAGACTTCTTGGACGCCCTCACCCAGGTCAGGCAAGCCCTAAAGTAAAAAAATGCTACGTTGATCTTGTACAACCTAATCATGACATTTGTATCCCATAGCGAGGCTCTAGTTCGCATGTTAACGGCGATTCTAGTCGACAAGAACATGCTAGCGGAGGAGGAAGCGATCCACTCAGTAATACTTCCCTTTGTACCCGTGGAATCCACAACACCTCAATTAACTTTTAGTAATGATATCATTAGGGAAGATCCTGAAGGGGGTCAGGTGACTACAACGCCTCTCTTTATCACAATTCGGGTCGGCCAACACTGGATCCAAAGGGTACATGTTGATGATGGGGCTGCCACGAATGTCATTTCCTTCCCTATTGTGGACAAGTTAGGATTGGTCGACCAGATCAAACCAACAACAACATCATGTCTGAGGTCATTTAACGAGGCACACGTCCTGGTGAAGGGCACAGTTCACGTAATCTTCGTAGCAAGGGACTAGTTCCCCATAGACGGAATGCTCGTCGTGGTCGAAGAGATGCCCAATTTTAACCTAATCTTGGGAAGGTCATGGTTAGCACAACTTAGGGTTGTCTCCTTGCTTATACACCAGGAAATTCACTTACCATACGTAGGTAGGGAGGTGGTGATCCACGATGAAGAAGTGGCAACGCAAGAAATCAGCAACGTAGACATGGAACAGGGCTCAGAGGTTATAACCTCTAAGGAGGAAGTTCCTATTCATGCATGCATTAATCATCCAATGAAGGGATCGGCCTAGCGAGTCGACCCTCAAATCGAAAATGCATGGGTTGAGTTGCCCTTAAAGGTGAAGGACAATGATGAGAACGAAGGCCTTGGCGAATCACCTCGGTCTTATGTTCTGATCAATCCATGAAGGGTTAAGAAGCATCTATACATAGCGTAGCAACCCTACTGCTTCCTGCCTGGTTGCCATCCCTTGTACATTCACTGCTTCTTCACCCTATTAGCATGCCACTCTTCTGGCATGATATGCTAATGGCCCAAAATAGCCTAAAACTAGCATCGTTGCTTTCCACTTTATTAACATGCCGCTCTTGTGGCATGCTACGCTAATGGCCTAAAACTAGCATTGTTGCTTTTCGCTTTAACTTATTACGTAATGGCCCGAAATGGCCCAAAACTAGCAATGGCCTGAGATGGCCTAAAACTAGCATATGAGAGCATGAAAACCTTACATAGTACATGAGTTAACACAAAATCGATTTCCTTTCTGAAGCTTCTCATTTCATTCAAAATTTTCACCTATTGGCAGTGTTTGCAAGATTTTCAAAAAGTTGTTCAAAATCCCAACATTCCAAAATTTGCAAAAAAAAAAAAGAGAAAAAGTTCCCATGCTATCATGGGTTGTCTCCATTTGGATTGCTTTTTCCATTTTCCTCCACTTCATCTGCTCATGCATCACCCACTCCTGCGTTGCCTCCTTCCGGTTCTTCATTTCCTCCCTCCATGGATCTCACACCCTTGTCTGGAGCCTACATCATAAGAATGAAGTGGTCAGCTAGGGAAACAAACAAATGAACGCAAGTTATAACGTAGCATGAACATCTACACATTAAAGAAACTAACCTGAGAGGAGCCTACACTGGTCTCAAGGGGTATTTGGTCTAGACCAAGCCTGAGGCGACGCCAAATCTCCTCTATCAAAATGTCCATCCAACACTCGTCACTAGGTTCAATATTCACAGCAACAGCTTTCTGCCTTTCCACTATTGTCCATTTTAGAGGTTCCGAGGAAAGGGAAGCAGTTGAGATCTCTCTTGTAGGAAGTTCACCCTCAAGTTAGGAGATTCCATAACCTTCACCTACTCCTTAAACATAGCATAGGTCCCAGAAGCACCGATGGCATTCACGAACGCTTCATACATGAATGTCTCCACAGCAGCGTCTTTGTACAGTTTTCAATGGGTCTCATTCTCTAGCTTGTACACATTTTTGTGGTCTCTCTAGGTCTTCCCCCATTCAAAGACCTTAGCATTGATGTATTTCATGTCTTGGCACTTCTGGGCTAGCAAATCCATTTGCATTTGCTGTTCGACTATCTCGCGGGCGGATTCGACGTTCTGATGGACGACAGTCCAAAACCTGGTGTAGTTGTTTACAGCTGTTTTTCAACTGATAACGTCAGGGTTACAATTTATAAGAAAAGCATTCTGTGACCTAAGATTCTCCACCTCGGCAGCCAGGTTGGCCTCTCTCTGCTCAGTCCTTTGGACCCATTTCCACAGGTCCTCATTGGCATGCCTACACTCCCACAGAGAGCATGCTGAGTGTAAGACACACTTATAAGCCTCATCAAACATGCAACGAGATACCTTGGTCACGTCAGGAGATAATGTAGGCACAGTGCAAACCTTCATAGGTCGCATCGGGTCCCACTTGAGCTAAGAGGCTATTTGCCGCATAGAGCGTAGTAATCACATTAGCATAGCCTAATTGAAACACCACAAAATTTTGGCCTAGCACTTTCAAACAAAATTCAACCTAAGTCATGATGTTGCCCAACATAAGTACAGCATGACTAGACTTGAGAGTCTCCAAAATGGCATGGAATGACATTTAATGGAGGAAGCAAGGTCCCCCTGGGACCCACATGCAACTGCACTAGTTTTTAGCATCCAGAATCAAAGGTTTTGAGCTCAAAATACTTCGTCTTCGCTGGGTACACTTTGGTTACATTTTCTTACGTTGCACAGCGTAAGGCTCAGCTTCACCAACTTTTGGAGCCTCGAAACTGAGCCAAAATAGGCCAAAATTGAGCACAACGACCCCCCATGACCTTCACTAATGGTTTCCCAAGGTCCCCAGTGCTCAGAATCTTGATTTCGGGCTCAAAAATACATTATTTTCATTGCTCATGTCCAGCTCATGCCCAGTTCATGCCTAGCTCACGCTCATGCCTAGGTCACATCCAATTCACACCCAAGTCACACCCAGATCGCATTGACAGCGTGAGGCCAGCATGAGCTGCCAAAAATGGCCCAGAACATTTCAGATGCATGCCGAAAACATGCGAAGGAAAGATCCAGCAGCTGATCCAAGCGAGCTAGAATCAAATTTTGATTGCAAATTCATTGTAATTTTTATTGTAAGCTTCACCATGTGTGAGCTTGTCAAGCCTTTACACTGCTTCCATGGGCATAAGCTAGCTTGCATTGTAAAATACAGTGCACCCGGTCTAGAACGTAGTTTGCCCATGTACACCTATCATGCGATCCATTTTTCTTACATCTCGCAGCCACTGATCTGATTCATTCCTACATCTAGGACAAGTAGATAAATACCCTATTCAAACACATAAACGAGGTTGGATTGGAAAAATTCAGAGAAAGAAAACAAGAAATCCTGAGCTCAGATGCACGTGATTCCAGCGCTTGTAAACACCACGCATCAGGGCTTGACATCTGACTTGCAACACAACTATGTTTTGACCGGTGCACATTTTATTGGTTAATACAACATTGTTCATTATTTTGTTATCCATTGTCTTATTCTGATTTATTTTCTGCATCTTCTATTCCATTTCCTGCATACATTCTGTTCACGGTTACATCCTATTACGTTCATTACGCTCAGTTACATTCATTACGCTCTATTATTTTCGTTATGCTCTATTATTTTCGTTACACTCTATTATTTTCTCTATTTTACGCTTATGACGATAACCCTAGCATAGGCAATAGCGTACGTTCGGGGAAGTCCTTGGTTAATCTGCGTGCAAACCATCCAAGGCACTCTACCTTTATTTTTCTAGCGTTCTCGCACGCGAAGGTAGGGTCATCTGTATCTCTTCGGAGATCTTTCAGTGTTCCTTTTCTTCCAGCCTTACGCTGACGATTTCAGACAGCACACTAATCAACAAACTCAAAATTTTTAGCATAGCAAAATAAGGACAGTTAATACTACTACTTACTTGCACGAGGGTTCGCCTATTGAAGGTATTTGATCATGTCATTGACAAGTACCTGAACAAATGCAAACTTGTCAGGGACCTCGGTCCATGACTCCGCACGAGGCGGAGGGGGTCCTGAGACATCAGCAGTAGCACCTGTCACATGATTAAACATGTCAGCAACGGCCAAAGTGGGCTATGATAAGGCACACGTAGAGCCCAACTCACCAGCATCTGGCTGCGGTCTTTCTTCTTACCGATGCAAGATGATCGCGATAGCCTTGGTGGAGGGCCCTGCCCAATCCATACAAGCCCCTTCCTCATGAGCTGGTGCCTTTCCTTTCAGGAGACCAGCGTCTTTTTTATTTAGTAGAAGTACCCCTTCGTTGGTAGGAAGAGGCTCCCTAATGACAAGAGCTCCTGCCTGAGAGACAGGAGCTCCTTTATTCCCAACCAGGGCCCTTTCCTCCAAAGTTGGGGCCTCTGCATCTTTATTCATCGCCCCTATCCTAATGGTTGACACTTCCTCATCGTCTTCATCTTCCTCTTCCTCTACTAGCAAAAAAGGGCATATTTGTGTCAATCCAAAACAAGCTAATTCAAAATAGATGCTACACTACGATGTACTCCCTAACATAGCATAGTGTAGCAAACTATAGCAAAGTAAGCATTCCACAAAAATGCTTACCAATGGGGGGTTGCTTCTGCCGCAGCTTGAGCAGCAGTTTTTGTCTCTCCTCTTCATGCGGGTTTTCCTTGGCTAGGGGAGGTCTCTTCCTTCGAAACTCCTTTGGGATAGTCTCAGCTATGAGATGTTCATCCCGTGTCATGCTACCAGCTAGAATAGGGGGCGTTTCTCCTACGTTGTCTTGGCCACAAATGCTACGAACTGCCAGACCTTTAGTCGTTACGGACAACGACTCCCCGACCATTTTCGGAGGATCCTGGGCTCGCATAGTCTAGAGGACCTGTCAAATCCATGGCTTGGGGATCTGGTCACGATCTTGCATGAACCAGGCTCCATCGTCCTGGACTACCAGGAACTCCACAAAGCACTTTAAATAGCCTATATAGAAGTCATAGTGTATGCTAGAGCGGGACTCCGTTTGCTCACGGAATCCCAAAATCTCAACTTGCAAGCCACTACATAGGAAACTAGCCTAGTTATAATGGGTACCTTCTTCCATAATCTCCTGCATTACCCAGGCCTACTCAAGCCCTAGGACCTTCCCTTGGGTGAGCAATTGAGGGAATGCACGGGCATGAAAGACCAAGTAGATCCCCATGGCAAGGTCGTTCTTAAGCTTTTCCATGGGGAATCCTTTTTGCTCCTTGGTGAGCCTCAACGACTCCTCAATATGCTGCTTCTGGAGAGTCAACTCCTACTTACTCTTCGACATCACATCAGCACCATCGACAAATCTGCAAACAGCTGGTCATTGATGTCAATGACCACCTGCACGGCCTGCACATACGTGCAAAAGCGGCCCACCTTCCCAGAGAAGGAGTTGACTAGAGAAAGCATCTCAGCAGCAGAAACGCCTGGATTTGGAGCCATGAACAAATCCATAAGCCCTACCTTTTAGAATTTCTTGAGTAAGGAGTCTGGAGCCCCTCATTCTAACTAGCTCTAGCTCCTGCTACTTTGCCATATTTGAACTAGATGTTTGCCCCTTGCCTCTCGGTGGTGACCAACATCACCTCACGAGGCTTCTTTACCCCTGCAACAATTTTCACAAAATACACTTAGCATAACACTGTAGAGAATGAAAAGATTATGAAAACACTTGAGCATGTGGCGCTTGCCTTTTGACCCACCAGGTCTATACAGTAATGGGAATAGTGGGAGTTCAACCATTAGAACTGCTTCAAGCGTGACTTGCTTGAAAGGTTCTCTCCACTCCTTATCCAGCAAAACCTTCACCCTACACTGATTGTAGATAGTGGCGAGTGTGTGTAGGTAGGTACAGTATTCTCCCCCACATTGACCAATCATGCCTACTCGTAGGTTCTTGGTAGAAGCAAACTCCTGTAGGGCTAGCTGCACTATAGCCAGCAAACCCGGTTGGTCGTGAACCCCGTGATCATCAATGTAGAACCTAGTGACAAACACACATTGTTAGCATTCGGCCAAGTATGGCTAGCATTGCACAATGAAGCAAAGAAAAGATGCAAAACTCACCCGCCAGCACAATAGACAGTCCCCTATGGGTTCTAAAAGTGCGTTGCCATGTGACGTGCGAGGAACAATGTTTTGTACTAGTGATAGCATTGGTATTCCGACATGTCCCAGATCCAGGCTAAATGTCTCAACCCTGTTGAGTGTTGGTTGGATCCCCCTCCTTGTCGACTCACGATTGCCTCGTCGGAATGGTATCTCAGGATGCCTCGATTTTCCCCTAGCAACATGGCTTCTCTTATGTCGGATGCCTCCATCTCCTCTAAGGAAGACCAAACAATCACACTAAAGTGGTTGAGAAGGAATTGCAAGAAGTCTCGTGCCCCTTCCTTGAGCCAAATTGCTTGATTTCCCACATGTATCGAGGGAGAAGGAGTGTTGGCCACAGGTCTGCTCACATGGCACAGGACCCCTCCAAGGTCCAAAACGATCTGCCTAGACCTTGGCCTCACCCTACATAACGTAATCAACAAATATTAGCATCATAATACATGTGCAACATAGCAGCTTCTAGCAGCTTGTACATGTAGCCTAGCATGACCCTCTGCCCCTACATAGTGTAGCAAGGGCATGGAAGCCTAGCGTAGCAAGAACATGTGAATACCTTAGCGTAGCAGTAAAACAATTGGTGACATACTCAAACAAAACACGTGTCGCGGTGTGGCATTGCACATGACCAAACCCTCCCAAGGGTTTCACGTCATGGTATGCCAAGGTCAAATAACTTACACTGCCCTAGTCCCCGGGGTTACGACAACTATGGCGAAGGTGGTCTTACCGACCTTACATGCAACAACAACGAAACCTTTGCACGTCAGACACGACCGAAAGGCGACCATGGTGACACAAAGGCTACAACAACACGACCACAGAAAATGGAAAACCAGAGCAAAAAATAGCAGAAGGTGCAGAATGAAAAGAGCGAAGGAGACATAAAAACTTACTAGGTTAATGGTGTGCTCTCCCACACCGGAACGCGTGCTTGTTGCGCACGCCTCAGGGTTTTCTTTGCCTCCTCAACCTTCACAAGTGCCAAATGAGTCTTAGGAGCCATAGTCTTACTTGCAGATTTACGCCTTTTTCTATAGAAATTCGTCTTACTAATCAATCAAGACAATTGCCTCGCGCTCCGAAATCACCTTATGCTCCAATGAGGGCTCTGCACTCTTACCGTGAAAATGGAAAAATTACCAGGGTTCAATCCCTATTTATGGCAGCAATGGCAAAATGGGAAAACTTATCCCTCTCTCTCCCTGATTAATGCGGAGCATGACATGCAATGTAGCATGCTCGCCATGATATCACAACACTATTAGCATTAAAGCCTTGACATGCTTCAAGCCAACTACTTACTTTTCCAGAAACAAAAGAAATATAATATTTGTTTTCGATTAAGGATCCGAAAAGACCTTAAACTAACAAGCCTAGCATAGTTGCACCCCTCAGGGTATGAAAAGATCCTAAGATAGTAGTTTTGACCCGTGACGTTAGCAGTCTGCAATGACGTTAAACTAACTGCATCCTTACACCAGCAACTGCCTTATCCTCTTCCACATAGGCAGTATCACATTTCCTAGCAGTTTCATGATTTCATTTTCGCACTGGCAATTCGATACTCTTCATACTCGCAATTTCCTTTTTCTTTATATACTATTATTTTGCATATTAAGATTTTGTGTGTTATAGTATGGCAGTCCGAGATGACACTAAACTAGCAGTTTGACATTCACATATCAACAGTTACACAGCTTCGCACTTCACATCAATAATTTTATATCTTTAGCAATTCTACACTCTTGTGCCTTGGCGGTTCGCCATGACCTTAAACTAGCAAACTTTCAATCTTTACATTGCCACACTTAGCAAGTTGCATCTCGGTGTTGCTTTGCAGATTCGTGTTTCACATAATCTCTGATGACCCTTACCCAGGATTTCATCTTATGATGGCAGGTCAAGCAAAGGATGGGAATCCATCGTGACCTTTCCACGCCTTTAACGTTAGTAGGGCCACAAGGCAAGCTCGCAAGACAATTGAACCCCAACATGGTCAACTAGGGGTCGACTGCAACTAGCATTATAGCAACCTTAGAAGCATCCTCGGATTGGCCCAAGCATCTGGTCCAAGCACTATACTTAGAGGCCGGAGATGTAACCGAAGATCCTCTTGTCGAAGCACCTGTGACCAAGTCAAAGGGGAAGGTAAAGACGTTAAGACTCAGCTCCCTCCTAGACACACAAACACATGAAAGCATAGCCAAAACTCTGCAAGACCACATTGACGTCTTTGCATGGTCGTATAGCGACATGTCGGGTTTGGATCTGTGGCTGATTCAGCACAATATCATCCTAGACCCACACGTAAAGGTAGTCAAGCAAAAGGCTTGCAAAGTTAAGCTGGAAATCGCACTAGCAGTGAGGAATGAAATCACTAAGCTGTACCAAGCAGGTTTCATCCGGGCGGTCAACTATTCAAAGTGGGTATCCGACGTCGTTGTAGTTTCAAAGAAAACAGGAGGGATACGAATATGTATAGACTTCCGGGATTTGAACAAGGTAATGATCAAAGACAACTTTCCACTTCCAAGCATAGATCAGCTCATCGACACCACGGCTGACCATGCTCTGCTATCCTTCATGGATGGTTTCTTTGGATACAACCAAATCCACATTAACCTGGAGCACCAGTTATCAACAACCTTCATGACCCCATGGGGAACCTTCTGCTATACCATGATGCCTTTTGGGCTCAATAATGTTGGAGCAACCTACCAGCGAGCCATGACCTACATTTTTAGTGACTAAATCCTAGAAACACTAAATGGCTACGTGGATGATATAGCAGTCAAGTCCAAAGAGGTAGCTGATCACCCACGCAATCTAGGGGTAGTCCTCAAATGATACCAAATGCATGATCTATGCCTTAATCCTAAGAAGTGCATCTTTGGGGTGAAGACCGGATGTATGTTAGGGTTCATAGTATCGGAGGCCAGAATATGGGTGGACCCCGACAAAGTCAAGGCCATCGTCAACCTAGCGCTTCCCACAAACCTTAAGGAATTATGTGGCTTACAAGGTAGAGTGCAATTCATTCGAAGGTTTCTAGCTAGGTTGACCGACAAGTTACACCCCATGCAACATCTTCTAAAAAATGGGGTTAACTTTGAATGGACAACCCAGTGTCAACAAGCCTTTGATGACTTAAATAAGCAGCTCTCGCACCTCCCAACGATGCACCCACCACAAAGGGACAAGCCTTTCTTCATATACCTTGCCACCTACAACACATCCATAGCAGCACTGCTATGTCAGAAGCGGGACGATGGTTCTGAGATACCAGTGTATTACCTGAGCCATGCACTAATAGCATACAAGGCGAAATACAATGAAGTGGAGAGGAAATGTCTAGCCCTAGTGTTCATACTAAAGAAGTGGTGACATTACCTATTCTGCAGCACAATCAACATCATTTGCAAGAGCAATATACTCCGAGCTATCACCAGCAACCTATACAAAAGTAGCAGGATAGCCTGATGGAAAGTAATAACCATGGAGTTCAACCTATGCTATGTAAGTCAATCGTCAACAAAGGATCAACCCATAGCAACCTAACTTATGGGCTCACCAGTCAATGACCAGGCTACCATAGACCCAGAGTTCCCGTACAAGTACGTTAGCAATGTCAATATCATCCTGTTGCATTTTGAAGCTACCTTACATTTCGACGGTGCCTCAACCATGCGAGGAGGTAGAACCGCTACCACAATCACATTCCCCTTTGGGGAAATGTACCCATTCGCTTATCATTTTGCGTTCCCTTGCACCAACAACGTGGTAGAATACGAGGGGCTACTCAGAGGCCTCTTAATTGCGTATACAACACCTAGTAATCTGGAGAGATTCAAAACTAGTCGTAAATCAAATCACCGAAGTCTACGCCTGCAAGGCCACGTACCTACAACCCTACTGTGACCTAGCAAAAATCCTACTTAAGCAATTCACAACCACCGATGTGCAACACATGCCACGTAACAAGAACACTGTAGCAGACACCTTAGCTACCCTCGCATTAAACATCCCATTACATTCCTTGGCAAACCTGCCAACAGTGATCACAGAATGCGTAGAGCCTATCACTCAGGTAGGACACGTAGCCTCTATTGATGCTACGTATACCCTGGAGTGGTATGATAACATTAAAGCTTATCTGCAGCATGGCGAACCCCTAGGTGGATTAACATCAGCCCAGAAAGATGCAATCCGTAAGCGTGCTCGGCAATCTGTGCTCATAGGAAATGACACCCTGTGTTGACGATCCTACGACGGGATATTGCTAGCATGCATGGGTGGCGAGCAGGTGCAGAAGGTAGTTAATGAAGTCCATGCACCCAGGGCTATGGCTGCGAAAATTAGATGCCTAGGGTACTATTGGCCCTACATGGAATGTGACTGCCTGTCGAAAGTTAAGACGTGCGACACATGTCAGAGATACAAAAATCTCATACACATAGCACCTACAGACCTACACCCAATGCAAATTACGTGGCCCTTCCAACGCTGGGGACTAGACCTCATAGGGCCTATCACGCCTAAGTCCTCCGCAGGGCATAGCTTCATTATCACTGCCATAGAGTATTTTACCAAGTGGGTGGAGGCTATTCCTCTGAGGAAAACCACGTCTCAGCAAATCTGCCATTTCATCCTCGATAACATCGTAACTAGGTTTGGGCTTCCAATGACTATTATGACCAACAATGGGCCACAGTTTAGTAGTATAGAGACTCGAACCTTCTATAGCAATCTAGGAATTAAACAATCATTTTATTCCCCTTATTATCCTCAGGCGAACGGGCAGGCGGAGGCTACAAATAAGTCCATCATCAACTTGCTGAAGCGGATGCTTAACAACAACAAGAGGCGGTGGCACGAGCAAATCCTCTACGTGCTCTGGGCCTACCGAACGATGTGCCGAACTGCAACAAGTAAGACTACTTACAGTCTCGTTTATGGATCTGAAGCAGTGTTGCCTCTTGAGTTGCAAGTACCCTCACTCCAGGTGATCCTATCCAATGTCGTGAGTGAAGCCCAGAACAATGACTCCCGAACCATAGACCTCGACTCAGTAGAGGAGGAACGCGTGTAGACGCTGAGATGCATTGAGCGCTATCAGAACAAACAACAGCAGAAGCACCATGCAAACTCACATCGACACCCAGTGTAGAAGGGAGACCTCGTCCTCAAGGTCATCCGTGAGCACATGAGCAAATTCTCAGCCAACTGGGAAGGTCCTTATGTGGTCACCAAAGCGTTTGGAAATGGAGCCTTCAAGCTGGTGAACATGGACGGCAACAAGTTCACCTCATATCTCAAGCCGTACTACGTCTGAAGCACCATGGAAACAAAAGGCACTGTCCGCTACGATGATAAACTGGCAATAACACCAAGTAGCGTCCACAATGACGATAAACTAGCGCATCGAGCAGCGCCTGCTATGGAGTTAAATTAGAAACAACCATCTGCTATGACGTAAAACTGGCATGTACGGTGTGCCGGGACCTTAAACCAGCACATGGTCTACCAAGACCTTAAACTGGGTTTGCGTCGCATCCTCAGCATGCACCACCACCAAATACAAGTCGAATGAATGGGCATGATGCCGACGCGTGGGTGGGACATCGCGGCTCCAGGGTGTAGTTCATGATGCAATGAGAACACGGTCCAGAGCATATGTGGGGCCGCCACCCTTGGCATCATACAACCCTTCAAAGATGCCGTATGGCATCAAACTGACCCTTCGAACCTACCGTCGCCACGACCCACCGCCCTAACGGTAGTTCTTGGGCTAGTTCCTGCATCTAGAGTGCCAGCAGTATTGTGGCCTAGCCACAATATTGTTACTCTTCAGTCCCCTGCCAATGTTTCAGCTCACACGATGTTTAGCTACGTGGTAGCTGATCCCATAGCTAAAATGAGAATGCATGCCTTTGGCAGAGATTCCAATGCATCTGTGTCCACAACAACTCCCAGCGCTTCGGAGGCCAGCTCCTCCATGCTAGTGCTACTGCTGGCCTTCCTGCATCTCACACTAGCAACGGTGCCCAAGAGTAACAACAACGCTAGTAGCCAGCAAGACCTTTGCCCCTGCAGGCATGTCTCGCCACGGCAACAAATGCTACCACGTCGCGAAGTGAGTGCCTCGACTAACTCAGCTACTTCAGAGTGCAAATTCCAGCATGTGCATAATACAATTCACCATACGGAAGGCATCTATAGGTAGGTTAAAACCCTTCACAGATGTAACGCACCTCATCTTGTGAAGGAAACACTTGTTCCACAAGAGGTTGAAGAACAACGCCAACCAAAGATGAAAATGCAAACGAGCCCCTCAAAGCACTCCGACGAGGGACTCTGCTAAACATCATCTTTGCTCTCTACCTTAACCTCTGCAAAATCGATGCAACACTCTCAAGTGCAGCTGAGAGACGTCTCGACACTCACTAAGCAACAACTCTAGTATTTCACCTGTTGCAGTGTTTCGTATTCTTTTCCAGTGCCTATCGAACCTATTCTCCAGACATCGACAAAGAGGGGCCAATGAAACACCCCAAAAAATGCGAGGTCATTCTCGCTTCACCAGGCATGGCAATTTGTGTAGCACTATAACAGTTCTTCAGGAGGAGAACGTTCTGAGTTCAAGCCAGCCAGTTTGACAAATTTTCTACTTTGGGCATGGATAAGCTCTACATCATCCCGCCTATCCACCAAAGTAGCCTGCCTAGCCAACAGCCTATTTAGAAGCGGTGCGCTGAGTTGGAAGTAGCATACTGGATGCACAAAAAATAGTTCGGCAAGTTTTCTAAGTCATGAAGTCTGCTAGGCTACGCTACACCTCGTAGCGTAGCAAGCTTCAAAAAATGATGACGGAACGAAGTGCTACGCTATGCTACGCCACGTAGTGTAGCATGGCAACAGCTTCACTACCCACTCCCCTCCCCCAATTGCAAGTTCTGCAACGATGTCCCTTTCCATTAGGAAGCGGAGAACCATGTCTACTACTACGCTACGCTGAGCTACATGGCGCAACAAGGCATAGCAATCCTACGGAAGAGACATAAGGTAGTTCAAATGGCAGAGTCAATGGAGTTCGCAAGACTTGCATCGCAAGAGACAAGGTTTGCAAATCAGCAAAGCTTTCGTGACTAAGGCTAGTTACTATGCTACGCTACGCTACATAGCATAGCATAGCGTAGCAAGCATGTAACATATAGCAAAACATGCGACAAGATGCTACGCTACGCCAAGCATGCTACAGTACAAAGCACAACAGGGCATGTAGGTGGTTGTGCAACTTCAATGCACTTTATCTAATCGAACCGTTGGCACACATCTCTAGATGCTGACAACGTAATTACGGCATGGTAGGATTGTAGTTATTGCATGACAAGTTTTCATCGCAATAGTCTTGTAGGTCCAACGGTCATAGATGGCACGAGTGACACTAGCAAGACAATAAAGGCCCAAGGCACGTAGCATTCAAACGACCCCTTTTGCATACCCTCAGTTCTATAAATACCTCATAAAATAGCATGCAAAAGAGGTCCACATTTTTTTTAAGGTTGACAATCTCTAAAAAAGAGTTTGCATTCTCCTTGAGGCAAACAGTTTTCAAAGGGGTGGGAACTTTGAAATTCTAAAACAAAGATTTCTCCTCTCTCTAGAATTGTAACATCAAAGTCATCTGTTTGAAACTGTAAACAATGATCCCTTTTTAGCTAGCATTTTGTCTCATCTCCATTCTATCACCTTGGTAGAATCTCGCATTGCTTGTACCCAAGCCTGCATCCACGCGCATAGCCCTTTTGCTCAACATGTCCTGGTTACTCTCAGGATCTCTACACTCTGTCACGCTGTGCAACCGATTGTATCCACCCTGACAGAGCAAACTTGTAGCTTCAGAGTGGTGCATGTTTCTAACTATACTTTACTTTATTTCTTGCTTATTGTCTCATTTTGCATTCTTTTTCTATTTTATCCACTTTCAAGCATTACTTCGCATTATTGTTGCATTTTACACTGTCTCCCTTCTGCTTTATTTACTTTCAAGCATTATCTCGCATTTCACATTATTTACGTTGCAAAAGGCTATATAGATGCTAATGTAAGTCCTTGTCTGATTGACCAGACCGTTCAGGGCACCCTGTGTCCACACACACCCAGCACGGCTCTCCCGCGGGTACAAGGTTAAAATTGTCGTGCCCGCCGACCCCCCGGTGTTTTTCAGCCACTAGTATTTTCGATCGCTACACTCGTTATCAGGAAGAATCCTACTACTAATGAGGAGGGCATTTTTGGAGACGAAGAAGAGTCTCCTTTGAATAAAAAAGACGCTGGTCTCTCAAAAGGAAAGGAACCAGCGCACAAAGAAGAGGCCTGTATAGACTTGGTAGGGACTTTCGCCAAGGCTAGCACCATCGTCTTACATCACAAGAAAGGAGACTGCAATCAAGCGCTGGTGAGTTCATTAATATGTTTTCCTTGTTAGCCCATTTTGGCCATCGCTGACACGTTTAGTTATGCAATAGGTGCCACTGTTGATGCTACGGGACCTCCCCCAACTCATGCAGAATCGTGGGCCGAGATCCGTGATACGTTTGTGTTCATGTAGGGGATTTTCGACGACATGATCAGCCACCTTCAGTAGGTGGACCCTGATGTGGGTAAGTAGTAGTGTTAGGTGCTCTCATGTTGCTACGCTAGAGTTTTAGACTTTGTTAACTTTGTTACAATAATGCGATTGCTATGCTCTTTATGTCATGGCAGCCTCCCGGCTCAAATGGGACATGACACAGCCTTTGAAGGTCAGTGCCATGCCTACATTCCCACCCGAAGTGACCGAGGTGCCTCTTTGCACATACAACAAGGCTTGCAAATGCGCTTTGCACTTGGCACGCTCCTTTTGGGAGTGTATGCACGTCAACAAGGACCTGTGGAAACAAGTCCAAAAGGCTAAGCAAAGGGAGGCCAAACTGAGCACCGAAGTGAAGGATCTCAATTTGAGGAATGAGTTCCTTATAGCCCATGACACTAATAATGAGGACGGGTGCACGGCTATAATAGATTACGCCAGATTTTGGACAATCGCGCGTGAGAACGTTGAAGCCACGCGTGAAATAATTGAACAGCGGATGCAAATGGACTTGTTAGCCCAAAAGTGTTAGGATTTGAAAGACTTTAGCGCCAAGGTTTACGAATGAGGGTAGTCCAAAAAAAACCATAAAAACATGTATAAACTGGAAAATGCCACCCATTGTAAGTTGTCCAGGGACGCTGCTATGGAGGCGTTTACATATAAAGCATTCGTAAATGCCATTGACGCTTCTGAGGCCTATTCCAAGTTCAAAGAGCAAGTAAAGGTTATGAAATCTCCTGACTAGAAAGTGGACCTTTCCACAGGAGAGACTGCAACCATCTCCTTTTCTTCGGGACCACCAAGGTGGACAACCACTGAAAGGGAGAGAGCTACTGCAAATGCTGAACCAAGTAATAGGCATTGGGTGGACATCACGACAGAGGAGGTCTGGTGCGGCCTCAGGCTTAGTTTAGACCAGATACACTTCGAGGAGGACACATGCCCTTCTCAAGTTAGTTTCTTTCCACTGTATTGATGCTTATGCTCTGTTGTAGCTTGCGTGCATTGTTTTAGCTGACCCCTTCATTCCTACGATGTAGACTCCAGATGAGGGTGCAGAGCTCATAGAGGGAAGGAATGAAGAATCAATGGAGGACAACCCAGAGGAAGGTGATGCAAAAGAAAATGATGTAGGAACAAATGGAAAAGATGATGTGAATAGAAATAACCCATGACAGCATGGGATTTTGTTTTTCAAATTTTGAATTTTTGTAAAAAAATTTGCAAACATTGTCCAGAAGGAAAAAGTTTTGAATAAAGAAGAGAATTTCAGAAAAGAAATTAATTCTACATTAACTTGTACATTGTCTACTTGCTACATTTTGTGTAAAATGTTCATGCTTTCATATGCTAGTTTTAAGCCATTTCGGGCCATTGCTAGTTTTAGGCCGTTTCGGGCCAACACTAGTTTTAGGACATTTCGGGCCATAGCATAGCATGCAAAAGAGGTGATACGTTAACAACTTGAACAATGGTTAACTAGTAACTTATGTAGATAGATGGATTGTAAACAATGAAAGATGGTAATGTGCAAATGATGGCGACTGGGCAAGAAGTAGCAAGGTTGCTATGCTATGCGTAGTTGCTTCTTGACCCATCGTGGGTTGAGCGGAGCGTAAGGCCAAGGCACTTTTCCAGGGCCTTTGTTTGCATCGTTGTCCCCCGCTTGGAAGGGCAACTCAACCCACATGTTTTCATTTTGGGAACTAGCCTGCTACACTGATTCTCCCGCTGGATGGTTAGCGTGTGCGTAAGAAGGCACTTCATTCTCAGAGGTTATGACCTCTGAGCCCTGTTTCGTGTCTATGTTATTGATCGCTTGCATTGCTACTTCATCACCATGGATCACCACCTCCCTACCTGTGTATGGTAGGTGGATTTCCTGGTGTATGGGTGAGGAGATGGCCCTAAGTTATGCTAACCATGATCTCCTAGGCATTTCCTCGACCACGATGAACGTTGCGTTTGTGGGGAACTGGTCCCCTGTTACAAAGTCTATGTGGACTATGCCCTTCACCAGGATGCATGCCCCGTTGAACGACCTCAGGCATGACATCATTGTGGATTTGATCTGGTCAACCAAGCCCAATTTGTCCACAATAGGGAAGGGGATGACATTCATGGCAGCACCATCATCAACGTGTACCCTTCGGATCCGGTGTTGGCTGACCCAAATTGTGATGAATAGAGGGGCCATAGTCACTTGACCCCTTTTGGGGTCTTCCCCAATGGAGTCATCACTGAAAGTTAGTTGAGACAGTTCTGGCTCTATGGGTGCAGACGAAAGCATGACCGAGTGGATTTCTTCCTCGTTCGCTAGCATGTCTTCGTTGACTGGAATTGCCATCAACATGCGGATCAGAGCCTTGCAGTGTGAGACAGATGTCATGATTAGGTCGTACAAGCTCAGTGTAGTGTTTTTTGGTTTTAGAGCTTGTTTGACCTGGGTGAAGGCATCCAAGAGGTCCTGACTACCCTCCCCCCTGTTTAATGCTTTCCTCCTCTTCTATTCGTCCTAGAAGATGAATTTCCTGAGGAGGGACAACTTCGGATCTAGGTTCAGACCCTTTTTAACAGGGCGGTGTAGACTATACAGTTATAGCAATTTTCGTCTTTGGTGATGAGGGCGTAGACGTAGGGGGTGGAGATGTAGGCTTGGAAATACCTTGGGCTATGTTTCCTCTTGACGTCTCACCTATGAACCGCACTTCCTATGTTTTAGGACGAGAAGGTTGCTCAGCTGTCTTGTGTAGGGTGGGGGCTGTCGAATGGATCGGCCCCCTGATGATAAGCGAAGCTAACGGTGTTAACGCGTGGGATGGCATGGTTTTCCTAACAGGTGACACGGAGATGGATGCTTGAGGAGGAACTTTTAGAACAAACGGTTGTTCCAAGCTTCAGCCAGCCACTGGTGGTGTTGGTGCACTACACTAAGGCACACGGACCACGAATGGCTGCTGGGGTGGCCTAAAATCACTGTCAATACTGATGGCATTGATGATGTAATCGGCATTATTTGTGTTGAAGGGGTCTATGTAGACATGCATAGATTGGTTTTCAGGGCATACTAGGTTGCTTTCATCTAGTACCAGTTTTCCCTGATCAGTCAATCTCTGGATGTCATCCTACAATGCCAGACAGTAATCTGTGTTGTGGCCACATTGTTGGTGGTAGTCACAAAACCTGTCTAGTTTGAAATCCTTAGGAACTTTGGGCTCATTGGGCAGGGCCAAAGAGGGATTCCTAAGGAGCTCGCAGTAGCGTTGATGTCTCCTGATTCCTTCTTCTAACATCTGCTTGTGTTGGATGTGCCCCATTGCCAATAGCTACTTCAGAAGTTTCGAAGGCTTGAGAGGTAGTGGGGTGTACTTTGAGCGATCTTTACACTCAAAGTTTGATTTGGGTTGTGCAGATGTCTCAAGTGCGGGTACTGAAGGTTGCGATGCATTGCCTTGCTTGGGCATGGGGTTAACTGCGGGTATGGCCAGTTTCTTGTTGTTCTTGTTACCATTGTTACTAAGTTTGGGCTTGGCCTTGGTTACCACAGTGGCCATTGTGGTTGCTGGGGCCTTACCCTTATCTTTCTTTGTGAAGGTGTTTTTGTAGGCAATGTAGGCCAGGTCCTTGCTTGCCTCGGCTGTGTCCTGTATACTCTTAGTCTAAGAAAAGGCTTGACTAAGAGTGCGAGGGGCAAGATAGTATAGTTTAGACTTGATAAAGTCATTCACTACACCCTTAAAGACGGCTAGTAAGTGGGCCTCCGCGATGGGCTCACAGATTTTGTTAAGGGTCACGCTCCATCGCTGGATGAATTTCTAGACTGGTTCTAGAGGATCTTGCTTCACGCTCATCAACTGGTCCAGCGTAGTTTCTGGCTTCAAGTTATACTTGAAGCATGTCACGAACTAGGTCAAAAGCTCTTCTAGAGTTGAAATGGATGAGCATGGAAGCGCACAGTACCAATCCAAGGCTCTCCTGGCTAGGGACATAGCAAAGACATGAATAATCGTGTGTGGCCATTATTGCAACAGGAGAGACTCAAACCTAAAGATAACAAGATGTGCATTGGGATCTCCTTCCCCATTATACTTCGTGAAGTGGGGGAGGGACATCCCTGGGGGTAACGTCAGCGCAGGGATTGCAGGGCTGATGGGGTCATCCTAGTAAAAGTCCATGACTTATACCATGTCAAACCCAATAGCTTTGAGGTGTTTTATATCCTCAATGAGGGTCTGGATGAGCTGGAACTCTTGGTCTAGACCTTGTGACATTGTGGACTATTGGGGAACTATCGAGGTAGCTCCCATCTGTGGAATGACGGGGGTAGCGGTGTGATCCATTCGCAGTACCATTGGGATAGGCCCCACGAACGGTGTTGCTTGCACTATCCACCACCCGACAGGTGGTGCCGTTGGAGTAGCAACCGCAGGTTGTGCTGCCGAATAGACCACTTATGTTGCCGGAGGAACAAACCATAGCCCCATGTTAGGTTGTATCATTTGTGGGGTTTGGTAGGTCTAAGGACGAGCATAATGAGACATCTGTGATGGTTGTGGAATAGGTGAAGAAGTGAATGGGGTCCACCATGTGGATGGGCCTGGGCCCACTGTGGTTGGTGGAACAGATGTGAATGTAGGAATTGAAACGGAAGTTGCACACGACTATGAAAAAGGTACAGTATGAACATGTAGTAGGGTAGCTGTGATTGGTGTGTGATGTGCTACAGGAATGGATTGATGAATAGTTTGCAGAGGCATAGTTGCTACACATTAAATAAGGGAATAAGGGTGTTGATATGCTGAGAAGGTGACATTACAGTTGTAGTTGTAGGTTGTAGAAGCGTAGGCGTGATCACAAAGGGAGCAGTGATGGACAACAGATTGGCCTAGAAGGACTGGGTAGGAGGGACAGGAATGGGTTTGGTTTGACCTCCCTCATCGAATTAGGAATCGAGTTCCTCTTGTCCATCCTGGAAGGCATCATCTAGGTTAGACACAGTGTCCTATTGCTCCCTAAGCTTAGCCAATTGGATTAGCTGGTCTAGAAGCCTTTGGTTTATCTGTGTCAAAGGTATGGACGCGTCGGGAGTGGGAATAAACTCCTTCTCATCGCAATAAGCGAATTTGAAGCTACATTTTCCTTCGAACTCATGTACATCCAAAGGCAGGTTTGCCTGAACCTTTGCACAGAGGAAGTTATAGTGCTCATATTGCTAGGCCAAGCCCTCAGGTCCCCAGTTTTGGATCCTGAGGGATCGACGTGTTTCCAGCTTCGGGTTTAGTGGTTGTTCAGCACTAGTGGTTCCTTGAACCATGATGGGAACCTTAACATTGAAGGTATTAGTAGTAGTAGTTGCAGAAGTCATTGTTACTAAGCTAGATAGTTTTGCAAATGAAAAAAAGCAAAGAAATTGAAAAGCTGAACAGTTTTGTGAAGGAGAAAAAACAAAGGAATTGGGAACCAATCAAAAAGGGCTTTATGTCATGCTGGGCTCTCAAGGAACCATCAAGGTGATCAATCTGTACCACACAATGCGTGAGCAACCGCAAAAGGGTGTTATGTTTACGCTAGTGTGCGACAGGGTACAGAACGCGTGCAAGACTACTGTAAGATGAGCAAGTCAGCTAGCGACCGGAGGCTTTATGTTCTGTAGGGCTCTCGAGGAATCGTCAAGGCAACCGATCTGCACCGCACGATGCCTAAACAATCACAGATGGGTGTCAAGTTTACGCTAATGCGTATCAGGCTGCAGAAGGCTTACAGGACTACTGTGACATGTGGAAAAGGCACCAAAAAGCCATCCTTCTAGCGCGAGAAAACTGTAGCGACCGAAAACGTCGGCGGCTGGAAAAATGCCAACAGGTCATCGACCGTTGATAGTCTTAACCCCATTTTCGTGGGAGGGTCATGTTGGATGGAACAGAAATGGGGCACCCTGAACAGTCTGGTCGATCAAATAGGGGCTTAGTCAGTGTTAATATAACCTTTTGCAACATGTCATTTGAAAGCAAAGTTTATGGCATAAAATGATATTTTAAACATAAACGATGTAGGCAACAGTGTAAAATGCAATGATAAATAGGAAAGAAAAGTAGAATACAGTTAGAAAAATGCATCGCTTCAAGATTATGACTTTACTCTGTCGAGGTGGATACAATTGGTTGCGCAACACCGGGAAGCACAAAGGTCCCAAAGGTAACCAAGGTGTTCAAAGAAAGATACTTCAATGCTTGAACGTGGACTTGGGAGTTGACAATGCAAAATGTTACCAAGATGGTAGGAAAAAGCAGAACAAAATGCCCACTAAGAGTGCTAACTATTTACAATGTCAAACAGAAAGCTTACAATGCTCAAGATTACAGTGCTCACTTTTTGCTTGTCAGCCAACCAAATTGTTAGCCGACCAGATTGCTTAGAAAGAAGGACCCTGGAACTTAATGGTCATTGGGGTATTTATAGGGCCAAGGGTGCACGAAAGATGTGGTTTCGACACCACGTGCCCTAGGCTTATGCTGACCTGTCTATGTTGCACGTGCCTGAATGACCGTTGGGCGAGCCTTCCATGCCATAATTACAAACCTGCCATGCTGTAATTGCACTGTTAGAGCAATGGTGAAATTAGGTGGAGTGCATTAATGTAGCGTAACTGCTTGCCATGCCTTGCTATGCTTTGTAGCATAGCATGTTTGGCGTGGCATAGCATCTTCTTCCGCTATGCTATGCTACGCAGCATAGCGTAGTGTAACCGCCAGTTTGAAGCAAAAAATCTACATTGTGTCCTGCTGCATGCATTGGAAACCTTCGAAGTGCGTTGGCTGTTTGTTGCAGTTTTGCTACACTATGCTATGCTATGTAGCGTATCATAGCATAGCATCTGTCCTTAGTTGCGAAAATGTCACAATCTACAAACTTTTCCCTTTGCACTACGAAGCTTGTGAACTTGTTGATCCCACCCCTTGAGATGCCTTCTGTCACTTTCGCAAAATTGCTATGCCTCGCTGCACCATGTAGCTTAGCATAGTGTAGCAGCCAACATGACTTGATTTTGGCCAAGTTCGCCACTTTTTGGCGGAAGGAGACATTGCTGAAGGACTTGAAATCGAGCAAGGGGATTGACTATCTAGCTTTTGCTACGCTGTGCTACATTGTGTAGCATAGCATAGCGTAGCACTACGCTCTTGCAAACGTCTTCTAAAGTATGCTATGCTACATAATGTAGTGTAGTGTAGCAACACTCCTTGACTTAGAAAACTTACTGAAGCATTTTGCACATTCTGAACACTGCTCCTAAGCGCACTGTTGGCTGGATGAACTACTCAGGTGGGTAGGCTAGAGAATCCGTTTAGCCCGTTGACACCTGGGGTAGAAAACTTGCCAAACTAGACAGTCTGAACATCAGAGCATCCATCTCCTAAAGAACTACTGTAATGCTGTGTGATTTGCAAAGACCTGGTGAAGCAAGCATGTCTTCAAATTTTGGGGTGTTTCAACCGGCAACCTTGAGGGCTAGCATGCATGGTCAATTGGGTGTCAAACTAGCCTAGATCTAACTTTCTTGATTCTTTCATGCTGGGGGAGACTTCTTTCATGCGACCTAGCATGGAAACATGGAGGATGGAACTAAGAAAGCCAATGGAAAGTCATAGATCCAAGAAAACAACATCAGATTACCTTGTACATAACACCAAAACCTTAATAGTCTCTCCATAAGGTGCTAGACTACAAAAATCAATAAAATTCAACTCATACTGGTTCTTCCGTGCTAGGAGGACCTCATCCATGTTGAGCATCCTAGTCCTAATGTGGATGAAAGGGGAAAAGTCAAAATTATTGAAGTTTGCAAGTAGTTTAACTTCCAAAAGTAACCCAACCCTTCTGGAAGCCTAGTTCTCTATGTTAAGAAGGATCCTATACATGTTAAGCATCCCAATCCTAGTGTGGATTAATGGGAAAGCCTAAAAACCCTCTCATATCCCTCAAAATGGCCAAATTTCTACCATAGGCATTGATAATCAAATTTGGCATCCCTATGGACATGCATGCATAGCCAAAATTGTTGAAAAATAGCAAAAAGTAGAGCATTTTGGTCTCCCCACACTTGAAGCTAGCTCTTCCACATTGGCCAGCATAGAAGAAAAGGAAAAACTTTGGGGGGACACCAAAATAACCTTCAAATACCATAAATGAATGCCAAAAATCCTTGTGTGTTTTCTAAGCCCCTATCTACTCACCCTACAATGCTTAGACTCTTCAAAATTGAACATAGGTAGCCAAACAATTCTTCCCCTAAATCTTCCATGCCAAGCATGGAAGTCCCAACATGGAAAAAGTGGAGGAACATCAAAAATTTCCTAATAACCCTTGAAAAGACCAAATTTTGACATTAGGTATCAACACTCAACACTAGTAGCATTAGAAACCCACATGCATAGCCTGAGATGATAGAAAATAGTAAAATCATGGTTCCTTAGTTCTTCCATGGTAAGAGCCACCTCTTCAATGTTTTCCAGCATGCAAGAAAGGGGGGAACCTTGGGGGACCTCCCAAATGACCATTAAACACCTCAAGAAAACATCTTGTAGCCTTGCATGAGCCATTAGATAACTTTCACATCCTCTGAAGTCTTCGAATCATAGAAAAGTAAACTTAAATGGTTAAAAAGTAATTTTTTCCAGTATTCCATGTTGAGCATCCCATTCCTAGAGTGGAACAATGAGAAAAAGTTCAAAAAACACTTAGGAATGCTCAAAACTACCAAATTTTGACATGAAACCCTAACCCTTTCCCTAGCAACTCTAAGAGCTAACATGCATAAGTAATTGTGATCCAAATTAGCATAGATCTATGATTATTGCTTCATCCATCTTGGAAAGGACCCCCTCCATGATGGGTAGCATGGAAATAAAGGAAAAAACTATTTTTTCACTTTTGGTTACAAGATGACACTCTAGGAAGCCAAAACTCTACACTGGAGAAGCTAGGACCTCATAACCTTAATATTTTACCTTCAAGACTCATTTCCCCTAATCCTCCACACTGGAGGAACTCCTCCATTGTGAAAACATGGGGTAAGACCATATATTTCATTGCATGACATCTGAACATGACCAAAATCAGCTAGAAACCTGTAGAATCATTACTCACAATCTTAGGGACTAGGAATCCTGATCAATGTGCTCTTAAACCATCCTAAATCCATGAGACAAGTGCTCCCCCATTCTTCCATTTTGGGGATACTATGTTCAACATGGCAAAATTGGGAGAAGCAATTTCAACATGTTTTGACTTCCAAAATCAACTCGAACTACCTCAAAATGAAGCTACAAGATGCACAAGTCACATATTTTGGTTCTGGTTGCTTATTTGATCATGCTTTACCCTATTTTGACTTATATCTTGGTTCTCCATGCTAAGTCCCCTCTCTTCCATGTTGGCCAGTGTGGAGGCAAGGGGGAAGGCTGTAAAACCTACTTTTTAGCCACTACAAACCTCTGGAATGCCTAATTTTGATAGATCTAGCCCTGTGCTACCTTGGAAAGGTACCAAAACCTCAATTTTAGACCTTTGAGCATCCAAAAACCTATTTTCCTTAGTATCCATGTTGAGGGTCCCTTCTTCCATGCTTGCCAATGTTGAAATAAGAGGGGGGTGGGGACGGACAACATAGAAGCTTCAAAATGCTCAATTTTCATTTCCAAAAAACACAAAAATAACCCTAACTGATGACTGAACTCACCTAATAGCCTTGTAGCCTCTAAACATGGCCTAATAAGGCCTAAAACTAGCAAAATATAATCATTTTTTACCTATATTAGCCAAATTCCATCATATGTAGCTTGTTACACTTGATTTGGCCTTATTACATAATGTTTAGACTTATTTCTGGCCTTGTGTTGCATTTTTGACCTTGTTGACCTTCTTATGACCTTTATGTAGCTTTAATCTTCTTTATTTTCCTTATTATAGGCTTGTTTTCCTTTTTTATCCTTTTATTTGTATCAAATAGAAGGGTTTGACCTTCCCTTGACTATTTGGCACCATGTGGCCATGACCCTCTATGGCCTTACACTAGCATCATGGCCTACTAAGGAATAAAATTGGCAACACCACAACCTTTGTTGACCATTTGTAGCCTTATTTCTTGTACATCTCTTTGTTTGACCTTTATTTTCCCTCTATTAGCCTCCATTTACTTGTTTTTACCCTATTTATATCCTTTGATGACCTTGTTTGCACTAGAATATCATGTATTTGTGTAAGTTTATAAGCATTTTGTAGCCTTGTTTATGGACTTTTATCGAGGTGCCACTTAATATGCTTTTGGTTAACATGCAAGATCAAAGTATGAGTACCTGGGAGGAAGTGAATTTACCTTTGTGTCTACATGGATCTCATGGCAATGTTGAATAGTGTATCAACCCTAATTGCCTAAATCTTGAGCAAGAGAGACTTGTCAACTGCATAGCCTTGATAAAGAAACCTCTAGAATGGCCTAAAAACCTAGTGAAAACCATTGACTTCGAGGTAGGAAACATAACCAAAGACTCTAGTTAAGGTTCTTGTCATGACACATAGTGGTAAGGAGAAACCCCTTAAATTAATTTCCCCATTAGAACCTCAATAGGTTCAAGACATCACCAAGGTTCTACAAAATAATATTAAGGTGTTTACATAGTCATATGAAGATATGCTAGGCTTAGACTCATGCCTAGTACAACAAAATATCATACTAGACCCTAGCATTAGATAAGTTAATCAAAAAGTATGTAAAATTAGACTTGATTTGGCCTTGGCAGTTTGTGATGAAATCTCAAAGCTCCATTAATCTAGTTTCATCAAGGCTATTAACTATGTAGAATGGGTGTCCAACATAGTGGTAGTCCTTAAGAAAAATGGAAGTATCTATATTTGCATTGATTTCTACAACCTAAATAACGTGACCATCAAGGATGACTTATTAATACCACAACCTGACATGCCTTGCTATTCTTTATGGATGATTTCTCTGGATATAACTAGATTAGGATCAACCTAGAGCACTAACTTAGCGCAACCTTCATGACCCCTTTGGGTACCTTCTACTTTACCATGATGCCCTTTTGCCTTAAGAATGTAGGAGAAACCTATTATCGAGCCATGACCTATATCTTTAGCAATTACATGCTAGAATTTCTTAATGATTACATTGATGACATAGCCATTAAGTCTGAGGTGGCCAATGACCATGCTAATGACTTATATCTTCTGCTTAAATGATGCCTCAAGTATGAGCTTAGGCTCAATCATAAGAAATGTATCTTTGGTATCAAGATTGGTAACATGCTTGGCTTTATAGTATCTGAAGTAGGGATACATGTCAATCCTGATAAATTTAAGGCCATATCTAGATAAGCAACACCTACCAACCTTAAGAAGCTTTGGGGATTACAAGGTAAATTGTAGTTTATTTGTAGGTTCATTGCTAGGCTTATGGATAAGTTACAATCCATGCAAAACTTTCTTAAGAAAGGAGTTCACTATGAGTGGATGGCTCTATGTCAAGAAGCCTTTGAAAACCTTAAGTAAGAGTTGGAACAACTACCAATAGTATATCCTCTATAAGAGGGTAAAACATTTTACATCTACCTTGCATCTCTGACACATCCATTCCCTCTATACTTTGTCAGAAATGTGATAATGGTGCAAAGATTCTAGTGTATTACCTTAGGCTTACATTAGTTGCCCATGAGAACCGATATACTAAAGTGAAGAAATATTATCTAGCACTAGTCTTCTCATTGAAGAAGTGAGGACACTACCTCTTTAGAAGCCAAGTCAACATCATTTGCAAAGACAATGTGCTCAAAGCCATAACAACCAAAATCTATGAGAGTAGTTGTATAGCTTGATGGTAAGCCATAACTATTAAGTTTGACCTTTATTATATCTTTTAGTTCTCAATGAAAGGTCAAGCTATAGTTGTACAACTCATAGGTTTACTTATTGATGACTAAGCAACCATAGATCTTGAATTCCCTGATGAGCATATTAACACCATTAGCTAAGTACTTGTGGGTTATGAGGGATCCATGCACTTTGACAAAGCTTCAAATGTGCATGGGGCTAGTGTTGCTACCATCATAACATTTCCATCTAGTGAAATCCAACCCTTTGCCTATTGTGTCAAGTTTTCTTGTACCAATAACATAGTGAAATATGAGAGTTTGATTAGAGGTATGATGGTAGCTCATGACCTAGGAATTAGATGCTGAACGATTAGAGGTGATTTACAACTTGTGGTTAACCAAGTAACCAAGATGTATGCGTGTAAAGCTAAGCATTTACAACCTTACTATGACCTAGGGAAACAATTGCTGCAACAATTTGTAGACATGATATTTAGCATATACCTCAAAATGAGAACGCCATAGCCAATGCAATTGAAACATTAGCCTTAAGTGTGATGCTAGATATGTTTAGTAAGTTGCCCACATTAATCGAGGACTATGTTATTCCCATTACATAGAACACTGAAGATACCTTTCTGGCTATCGTTCATACTACTCCTACAAGGGAGTGGTATGATGACACCAAATTGTTTTCTTATGCATGATGAATCCTCATAAGGCCTGACTATTGCTCAAAATAATGTTGTATGCAAGCAATCAAAGTAGTATTTCATCGTAGGTGATAATAAATTATGTCAACAATCCTATGATGGCATACTCCTAAAGTGCTTGGGTAAATCTAAAGCTATAATAGTCCTAGAGGAGGTTCACAAGGGTATTTGTGAAGGACAAATAGAACCTAGAGCTATCACTACTAACATTATATAGTTAGGATACTATTGACTCCATATGGAAAATGATTTTCTGCAAAAGGTTAAGTGATGTGACACATGCCAATGATATATCAACCTCATACACGCATTGCCAACTAAGTTGTATACCACTTAGATCGCTTGGCTATTTCAACATTGGGGATTAGATATCATTGGACCTATAATGCCCAAGTCTTTAGTAGGACATAGCTTCATCATCACCACAACCAAATACTTTATCAAGTAGGTTGAGGCTATTCCCCTAAGGAAGGCTACATTTGAACAAGTTTGCAAATTCATCCTAGATAATATTGTATCCCATTTTGGCATACCAATGACTATAGTTACAAATAATGGACCATAATTTAGTAGCCATGAAACAAGATATTTTTGTCACAAATTAGGCATTAAGCATTCTTTCTCGTTGCTATATTACCCTCAAGCCAATGGACAAGCAGAGGCTAGCAACAAAGCCATCATCAACTTTCTTAAGAAGATGCCTGACAATAGTACGCACAAATGGCATGAGTGATTTGTCCATGTACTTTGGGCCTATGGTACAACCTATCACATGGCAACTAGTGTAATTCCTTATAGCCTAGTTTATGGTTCTTCACTTGTTTTACCTATTCAATTGCAGGTGCCTTCACTCCAAGTAGCCTTGATCAACTTCATCAATGATGAGTAGAACATGAAGTTGTAGATAGTAGCCTAGACTTGATGGAGGACCAACATATGCAAGTGCTTACTCACATCGAATACTATCAAGAGAGGCAGAAGTGGTAGCATCACCACAACTTGACTGGGCATAAGATCAAAGAAGATGACCTGGTCCTTAAAGTTTTCTATGAGCATGCAGACAAATTCTTAGCCAACTAGGAAGGGCCCTTTCTTGTTACTAGAGCCTATGGAAATGATGTGTTTAGGATAGCCAACATGGATGGGAATGAGCTAGCCAATCTGGTCAATCATTCCTATCTAAAGGCATACTACATGTAGCTGATAATTGTTAACAAGCAATCCTACTTTCAATGGCCTGCCAGGGCCTTAAACTAGTACCATGGCCCACTACAACCTTGAACTAGCAATTTTGGTGACCTGGATAGCTTTTTTTTATCATCTCATATGGCCTATATGCATTGTAGTGTTATAATATGCAGTGGTATTTTGTATTCTTTGTTGGTGCCTCTTGGGTCAATCCTCAAGACACCAACAAAGAGGGGCCATTGAAACACCATAAAAATTTAGGTCACCCCTATAAAAACCAACCTTGAACATCATTTAGGGGTTTGACAAGTTTTTCTTAAGGTTCCACCATTTCTCACAGTTCCACACTTGGGCATTCTCAAGCACTCAAGATCTCTTGCATTCTTCCATGTTTGTAGTCTCTTGAATGCCAGCATGAAAGCATTTTAGACTTGAGACTTGTAAATTTTAATATCAACACTGCATTTCTAGGACTTTCAACCACTAGCATGGAGTAATTTGGTAACCAAATTTCTCACTTTTTTTACCCCCAATAGTGATCCAAGTTGTAGATCTAAGGTTGTAGTAGAGAAGATTCAAAACCATCAGGTGTGGCTTAGTATCTGGATAGTGGAGTAGATCACATCGGCTTCAATGGGCTTTGAACTCCTACCCTAGTGAACCCTCCTTTGCTCTCTCAAGGGAAACACTTGTACATGTTTTTGAACTTATTCTTTATTTGTTTAAATAAATTTTTAAAATTTTAGTGTGTGTAGAATATTTTTCTTTTGATTTTCAAGTTTTCATTATTTGCATCATTTGTTTTGCATTCTATAAGTCCCTGGTGATCTACTAGACTATCTAGGGAACCTCGGATCCCATTTTTATAGAGGCTTTAGGGATTTTGGATTGAGGCTATTGCACCAAATCTATTAGTCTTTTGAGTGATCAATTTCTTTAGTTGCAACATCTATAATGTCATTAGAAGGATATGGGCAATGGAATCTACCTTTGTATTTTTTAAAAAAAAGTTATTATTGATGCATACATAACTATTGAGGAACTACATGAGCAATTTCATAATGCTCCATCACATGTCATTTTTGATAATTTGGTATAATATGGTACCTCCATATATGGTACACCATCTTATTGGAGAAAATGTAAAGTAGAGTTAACTGACATGGTGAATCAATTGGGAACACCTACTAATTTTTTTAGTATAAGTGTAGCAGATCTCTATAATCCTAAGTTACATAATCTAATGGAAGGAGATATTCCTAATAACTCATCAAAACTAAAATGATGGAGGTAGAGTAATATCATAGAAAATCCACATATAGTTGCAAAGTTTTTGCATCGTTGTCACATGACTTTTGTAAAAATAGTTCTAATGAATGAATTCCATGTTATTGACTATTGTACATAATATGAGTGGTAGCATCATAGATCTCCACATGTGGATGGTTTCCTACAAATAGAAGGTGCTCCAAATGTAGATGAACTCTACCAAAATGATCCTAATGTCATGCGTAGGGCAAAGGAATTTTTTGATTCAATTACAAATGCATGAAATTCAAGATTTATAGCTAATGGACATTCTAGTAATGTAATTTCTCATTTATATTTTATGTTCTTTTCATGAACACTTTCTATTGATATTACATGGAATATAAAAAAATTGATTTCTCCATTGTTATATCTTTCAATATGTCTTCCCACTTAGGCTTTACATGTAAATATGGTGTGTCATCCATGTGAGCTGAATGTTGAACAACTACAATGTTGATTTACTTAATGCTATTTAAAGACATAATGTCTACAAATCTGGTGCATGCTTAAGAAAATGTAATGGCAAAGAAATTTGCAGGTACCACATTCTAATCAAATTATTATTTCATGACTAGTTCCTCACCATTGCATTCATTTCTATTAGTAGGTAAACTTTAATTTATCTTGGAATAAAAATTATATAGATATTTAACTTCCATATCTTTTAATTCTAGGTACAATGTTTTTCAATTGTAATCTTTAGAATCCACTCTTCAGAAAGATCTAGAAAATAAAAATGAGATTACTTATGTTCCTTGAAGAAATGATTTGAGGCTTAATGTTCACAAAAAAATGATGCTTCATACATGGAGGAAAAATACAAATTTTTAACTACTAATGTTATAATATGTTGTCATAAAATATATTGCAAAATATGTAGCTAAATCTAAGAAGAAATCACAATATTTTCATGACATGCTATTGCAAATTTCAAAGTCAAGAAATCCTCATGTAGATGCTTTATCATTCTATAGAAGGCTCATGATGGATGCTATTGTAGATAGAGACATTAGTGCTATGGAGGTTCTTCACATCTGTATGAGCTTCCTTTGGTGAATTGTAATCATTTTTTCCACACCATCAATGTTTCTCAAGAGGTATACAAAAAAGTTCTAATTAATTCAGAGGAAGTTGATGAAGGTGAAAACTACACAATTGTTATTAATATGTATCAGAAACATCTTCTTCCAATGGATGGTGTATCATTGCTACAGGCTTTAAGAGAGTACAATTACAACATGAAGAATAAGGATAACCCAAATTAGAATTCATGTCAGCTGGAGCCTAATGTTGCCATGAGATATTATCCCAAGTTTTTCATCCCACCAAAGCAAGGGGAACAAAAATGGATTGAATACTATTGGGCTATGTTGTTATTGCATTTTCCTGTTTAGAGATGCGAAGTAAGATCTTGGCTCTAAGGATGAAGAGATTGAAATGAAGTGGCTCTCTATTCAACATTTGTATGTAGCATAAGAGATTAATATTGAAGAAGAATTCTAGTGATCTTTGAAGGAAGAAAAACAATTTGTAGATGTAACTCCGTAGGTGCAGGATCATGAAGACTATGATTTTGAAATCCTTAATTGTCATCTCTTATTAACAAGTCATTTCTAGAGAATAGAATTGGATATGCTTGACCTACAAAATGTTGATAGGATGCATGACTAGACATTATAGTATCTGAGAGAGGATGTTGCAAAGTTCACAACAAGCTTTATTGCTAGCAATAAATCATCTGGATCCATGATTATCATTGACCGTGACTATGGTTCCTATGATATTAATAAATTGGATGCTAAGTAAAAGAAATGCTACAATAAAATTGTAAGGCACATGATGTTTTCACAACCAAAAAATGAAGTTTTTCCCCTTTATGAATGATTATCTAGGGAAAACTTGGTTTGGGAAAGTATTTTCTCATAGGCATACTTTGTGATGCTTTCATGAAACACTGTCATGAAAAACATAATGCTTTACTTGTCATGGCATCCATAGGAGCTGCTGCATAAAACATTAATGTAGCAATCATTCATTATAATTTGAGAATTGTAATACGGGCATACAAAGAATGATTTTCCTCTACAAAAATAAGTATACACCATTGAATTTTCCAAGTGAGATATAGAATAATTGATAAAATGAGTTTTGTGGGGGAAATACTATTACAAAGCATTGATAAAAGACTAAGAGAAATTTTTCCCGAGAATCATAATGAATTTTTTGGAGGAAGATCAATTATGCTCATAGGTGATTTAGGTTAAATTCCTCCTGTGCTTGATGTTCTACATTATGCATCTAGGAGTCTAGATAATGTAGGAGTTTGACAACCATAAGATTGTCCATAAGCATAGCGAGAACAAATCAATAGGGAGGTAACACAATGTTACTATTCATATTTCTCTAGTATAACTACTCATCTTGATGGAGAATGAAGGTAAAATCCAAAAGGTAGGAATCTAGATGAGCATAAACTACCCTTATTTGCTAAGGTTTCTTACTAGTTATTCTTTTAGTTTTTTCATGTTGTTGATTGGAGTCATCAACATGGGATGGTGATTCATTCAAGCGAGAAGAAGTCATTTTAGCAATGTGTATTAAGTGTTACTTAAGATAATATTATTTTTATTACTATTATTTCATATAAATGATAAATCATTATGTTTTCCTTGCAATGATTTTATACATATTCACTATTTAATCAATACTTAACACACTTAGTTAAACTATGTTCTCGGCAACGACGCCAATGATGAGCTAGGTAGTTCTTATATAGGAATCACATATTTACATGTGATCCAATCAAGTTTCATGGACTTAGTTATCTAAGTGTCTGATATTCTTAAATAGTAAATTTTGTAGTTGTAAGTCTTTCCAATCTACACTTATGTTAATTGGTGTGTATTGTTAACTGTGGTTGAGGCATAAGATCTTTATTTTTATGATTTTTATTATTTTTTAATCGCTAAATAATTGAATAAATCATTAAACTAATTGACTAATTAACTATTTTATTATCTAACTATCCTAATGTAGAGTATTGTCTCCCACTTACCATACATATCTTAAACTTATATTAACATTACTAGGTTACCAAGTGTCTACTACTGGGTGTACCAAGTATCCACTACTAAAATTACCAAGCATTAATATGTTATGCTTGAAGAGGTAGTAATCATGTGTTTGTGAATAATAACATTAATTAATTACTTAATAACAAGAATGTAAATTTCATATAAAATAAAGTGCTTGAAATAGAATTATACTAGTCTAAGTGCTACAATGCATAGAGGAAATATCGATTTTATTGTCACACATGCGAATGTGTCCAAGTACATAAGCACTTGAATAAAATGCTATACAATATCTTCAATCCACACTATAGGCACTTAGAGAAAAAATATTCTAACTTCTATAGAAGAAAACTGCAAGAATTTCAGCTAAGATTACAATCAAAAGGTATCATAAATGCAAGGGGTGATTTTATATAGGCAATGATTAAGGTAGTGTCAATGTACTTGCATCAACTCATCCTAGCATGTGTTAACGAGGATACATCAATGGGACTACATTGATGTAGCCTATCTTATTGATTGTTCATCATGGAAAAAACCAAGTTATCCAAGCACTATCCTCTCTTGTTTTGCCTTGGTTGCCCTATGAGTAAGATACTTAAATATACCATCCTTGCTGGGCATTCCTCTTCTAATGTTTTGGTCATGCAATACTACTTTTAAATGAACAAAAAAAAGTCATTTTGACCTATCATAGTTCCAAATCATTTTGTGGTTTTGGTGGCAGTTGAATTGAGAAGAGCGAATAGACATGGAGGAATCTTTAAGAAGAAAATATGCTCCTGCATTACATTAGGATTATGTAATGCATGCAAGCAAAGATTGTGAAGTGGGTTCGTAATCAAAGCTAGGTTCATTTGCTAAGCAGTGATCAAAACCAAAATCTCCATATCCTTCTTTGATGCTACCTTTTTATTCTGATGACTCCTTAGACCAAGTAACCAAATTGGTGATGTTCTATCACTAAGAAAACAACTTGTAGGTCAATTAAGATTTTATGGAAGGAACCTCCTAGGTAAGAAGAAGGTAAATAGATTGGTAGACTTCCTAGATTGGTTTGGGATAGCAGGACTTTTTAGTAAAATAGGAATGGTAATTCTGGTAATATTGAGAAACAAAAGAAGTTCATATAGGTAAAACTATTATTTGACTGAAGTGGGAAAAGTGTGATCTTTTTTGTTTGATAGAAAAAACACTAGTACATTTTTTGGGTTGGTAAAAATTGAATCTGTCTATCAAATTGCTTTCCCAATTACTTGAGACTCACTTTTCAACTCAGGGGAAAAAATAGAACAAGATTATTTCATTTCATTTTTAGTCAAATAGTTCAAAATATTCTAAATCCAAAATACTACTGCCAAAAGGGGTTAGGAAATCTATATTTATTATCTATGTTAATTGAAAGGTGCAAAAATAGCTAGAACTGAATGTAGAAGAGTATGGAAAAACATCAATTAATGATCTTTTTTTGAGTTTTTAAAGATTAATTAGACTTTTTCTTTCGAAAGGTATCAAGCATAATATGCTATGACACATTGAAAAAAAGAAAGAATACCATTATTTTGGGCCTCCCCAAGCATAAGAGAAGCTACGGGCATTAAATATATGGATTACTAGGCTCTCTTCAAATATTTCTTTGATCAAGTGAAAGTAAATGAGAAATACAAAACCCTATAGGTGAACTCTAGAATTTACTTTATGAATGTGGATGAGGTGCTGGGAACAATGGAACTTAGCTCTACCAATGATAGTTTGGATGTGGTGGGACTAGAAAAGCGGTTGGGCAACCACAATGGACTTCTTCAACATAGGAGTAGCTAGCCAAAACCAAAACTATTATGCACACATCTACTACATCAAGGCTTTTTGGAAGTGATTACAAGTTAGAAGCAAGGTAGCAAGGAAAAAACCAAATCTTACTACATAGATTAAAACAATGAATGATAAATGAATGGCTTATTTACTTATTGCTTACTGACCACTTGTGTATACTAGGAGGGGTGGTTTGTAGATATGATTGATTTAGTAATTTTTTGTTTCCTCTCTTGAGCTTTCAAGTAATCTAGAGATTCAGCAAAATACTAGCAATTTTAAAGATTTATAAAATCAAACAATTAAGGAAATCAGCTAAACATATAGTCAAATTACAACTTCATAATTAAGCATAGCTCACCAAACAAGAACTCATAATTTAGAGTCTTACCATTAGGTTAACATTGCATTATTGGAAATGGATGATTCTTGGATGGATAAGAATCTAACATGTATAGGTTATTGGGTAAGATCTTGGCCTTCATTTCATAAATGTACTTATGAATTTTTCAACTATTTCAAGTTATGATACATGGTATATGTCACAACCTAAAATTTTCCATAAATTTACCTATTTAATTAAATGCATGCACTTAATAATTTAATATTTCATTAACTAAATAATAAGATTATATCATTATTATTATTGCTATTTTATTTAAGTAAATGTAATATGCTTGTTAAAGTATTTTATTAAAGTTTTATATCCTTTTCTTTGTATTATTATTGATATTTAATCATATATCTTAACTGTATTTATTGTTAAATGTTGAAATCCAATCACCCCTAGTAGTTTTCTCTTTTTTTGGAAAGTTGTCCTAATTGCAAAAAAGAGAGAAGGCCACAAAATAAAAGTTTTTGCACTTCTCAAAAACTAACAAAAGACTAAAAAGGATATGAAAAAACATAATTGAAGACCATACTAGGATAAACAAAAATCTAACTCTTCATTGGATGGTGAAAAGGAACTCACATAGCTAACCTATTTTGTTGAGACATAGCTAGGATAATGATGATGATAATTAGCCCCTACAAAATACTTAATAAAATATAATTTATCATTATAGATTCAGCCTATTCTCTATGGTTAGTAGTTTGAAAGAAAATAAATAAATAAAAAGAAGAATAAGAAAGAAAACCTTACAAAATTTCTACTTGAACCAATGCATCTTTAGTACGTTACCAAAGTAGATGTCTCCCTTAAGAAACAAGGCTAGGAATACTTACATGGAAACACTACAAAGTTAAATCAATGTAGACATTTTAACATTTAGTTTTTGTTGGTGCCAACACTCCCATGCTAGTATGGGGCCTTGTTTAAATACGTTTTAGTCCATTGATAGTTAAAAATCCTAAGATTTTAGCTCATTATCTTATAATGACGCTAGTTGCAAGTTTGTATTAAAATTTAGAAATGGCTCTATTCCTCAATAATTAACATGTTGGCCATACATCATAAAGTATATCTATAGTCATTCTTTGGTTTTACAATCATAGTTAGGTGTGAAACAATGTAATTTAGAGAATTTAAAGAGCTTAGATAAGAGTTTAATGATAAATTAAGTATGAATTTATGTACCAACCTTTACCTAGCAAGCCAATGAGATTATCACTTATGCAACCTATCCTTATCCCTTGTTAATAAAAAAATAAAACAAAAATAAAAAAATAAAGCAAAGGAGTTAGGGTGTAAAGTGATTAAAACTTAGTATTTTCAAATACTAGATATGGTACCATCTCCCTACTGACAACTATCGATTATTTAGCTTGTAGGGAGTTTCTTGATTTGTAACCATTACTGCCTATTTACAGTGGTCATCCCTACCACTTTTCCTCCATAAGTTTTCCCATTTGTCCTACCTTCCACATAGATACAAACATTACTTGCCACAACAATGAAAGTTCAGCTGCAATTTCCATTTCCTTACACAATTTAAAATCACATGATCCATATAAGGCTAATCTGTAAATGATACACAAAAGAAATGGAAGTTTTAGGAAATATGCACCTTTCCCTGTCCATCTTCACCATGAATGGAGGCATGCTTAGTTAGTTTTGGCATGGCAAAGATGCTAGGTATTGTAATAGAAAATTACAAGGAATATTTCAAAGCCTCCTCTATGACTTTGACGAAAATAGTGCTAACATGAGCGGTTGTGAGGTGGCTTCTCATATGCAATGTGGTGGGTGGAGGACAATTTTGCTAGATGGTTCTATTATAAATGGCTACAAGATAGGTTCCAATGAAAACAGAACATGAGAAAATAGGTCTCTATTTCTAGTAAAGTTCTCTCCTACTACTGTGTATTTTTGTAGTAGGATGCTTCTCTTACGTCAAGTCCATGTAGTCACCGATTGAGCAGTAGCTAGGATGTGGTTCCTTGCCATTTTTATGGCTACACATTCTTTCAACCGTTACCTACATTTGGGTGGTGGGAGCTATGCATTTCTTTGCTATGTGATTGGTGGTGTCCACTACCATTTCTACACATGATCAATGGACATTATGTGCAGGTGGTGGAAATGGATGTTACGCATGGGTAGTAATTGCCATGGCCATTACACATGGGTGGTGGCCTCTCATGTGCTAGAATGATCCTTAGAAATTACTTGGCAAGGAAAGAGAATAGACATATAGGAAGCAGAAAGTTAGCTATGATGGTGGGGTTTTCTCCAAGTGGAGTCATGGTGGAAAATCCCAAGGTTGTCTCTTACTTTTGTTTCCTATTCATTGGCTCTCCTAGAGGTAGTTTGGGGTAGAGCAATGGGTAGATTCAATGATTAGAGGTTGCAGGCTTGTTAGAAGAGGTGTGCTTCTTTCAAGCACTGGTAGGCAAGGCTACACCAAGAGCCATTCCATCTATGCTCATTTTTAAGCTAAGTTATCATTTCATTATGTCATTTTATATTTCTACAACTGAACTACTATCTATATGCTATGGATTAAACATAAAATCCATTTTACTTCATAGCTGAAATTAATCTTTTCTAAGTTACCAGCTATTTCCTATTTTAATTTCACATTTTATTGATACATAAGTTTAATTTGTTGAAAATTTAAAAAGAAAACGATTATCTTTCTATCAAAATTATCTTGAAGACCTTTTATATTTCCTTGTTAAAATCATTTAGCTTACTATAATCTTTATACATCATAAGATGTCATGTTGCACTACTAGATGAGATTATTCTCACATTCATGTACCCATACAGGAGGCACCCTAGGTAATAGTCTCCCTATACAAGTTTTTTGGGTGTTGATGTATCCAAAATTTATGCATCAACACCTTTTTGGTGCTAGAGGGAGGGCCTATTTAGTTTCTTGTTCCTATATTAGTTTTGAAATTTGTTTCTATTGACTTTTCTACTAAAAATCTTTGTTTTTAAGTCTTTGAAAATTTTTATTCTCAGTTCTATCTCCTAAAAATACCCACTTTCAACCCTTGTTTTGGAAATTTTTTGTTGTTGTGCACTATTATTTTCCATTTCTATTTCAAAACTGGTGTTTCCCTAAAACTTTATTTTCCTAATCCTGTTGTTGTTCTGATGCTGCCTATTGAAAATCTCTATTCCTTAGTTCTTTGAAGCCCATGTTCCTAAAAAAGAAATTTTGCTTTATTTTCTAAGAATTTTTGAGCCCTTTACTTTCTAATTTTAAAAAATTTCTATTTCCTAAAAATTGTTGTTTCTTGTTACCCAAGTCCCATCAGCTATTTCTAATCCTATTTTCAAATTTATCTTCTAAATGTTGGTTTCCCAATCTCATTTTCAAATTTATACTTTGGCAGTCCTTACCTTAGCTCCAACTTTGGTGAGGTGATTTACATTATTTTGCTTTTAATGTACTTTTCTAAAATTTTTCATTTTCTATTTTATTTACAATTTTAGTTTTCCTTTTAAAAATAAAAAATTTAAAAAATTATATATAAAATATGAATTTTTTCTATTATCTTTAATATTTATAGTTTAGTAGTATTTTTTAGTGTTTATTAGCATTTTTACATTTCTTGTTATTTTTTATTTTATGAGCCAACCTTCCCATAGAACAACTTAATAAAGAGCTTTTAGTCCTACCCCTAATCAACCAGCTACCTATCATTTCACTTTAAGAAAAAAATGAGCTTCACGATTTGCAAGTTCTATCCCTAGAAGAATTCGAAGTATCATGGCAACCAATCAATACCCTACTCCCTTGGTGAGAAACCCTTTTAACTTCATAAACTATCATGATATTATGAAATTACTTCAAAACATAAATTTTTTCTTTAATCCCATAGCCCCTACTAGTGATGCCCACCAACATATACAATGTTTTGAAACCTTACTAGGCATCCATAACATTATCCAAAACAACATAGCATGTAGGATCTTTGTGACAACTTTTAGAAGAAAAGCCACCCAATGGTTTTTGATGCACCCTAATTCCTCTAGCAACTCATGGCAAGCATTTAAAAATAATTTTCTACTCAAATTTTATAAGTTTACTAGCCCTACCTTAGCATCAAGCAATTTCACAAGCCTATGAAAACTACCTGGGGAAAATGTCTATGATTACAATCTAAGATTCCTCCATCAAATTGCTTATGTGTTGAATGAGATGCATCTGCAACCTAATGGTATCCTTAATTTCTACTTCTCTACCATTGACCCATTCTTCACCTATGCCATTAAGTTTGATTCCAACATAATGTAAATACAAGGAGAAATGGCTAAAGCTATTGAGTTGGTACAAATTACCTTGATGAATAGCATTCAAACTCAATTGAGGATGATGAATGTTAGCAATCCTATACATTCTACCGCTTTACCATCACAAGTTTTCCCAATGAATAATACTTTGTTCAAAACTCCCACTCCCCTTCAAATGACTTAACCTACAAGTAGTTATTTTCAAGGTCCCACATCCTCTTCATTTTTACCATCAAATGTTGGTTTAAATGATGATCAATCAACAACTTTGATCCAATTCATCATAAATCCAAATGGAATATCTAATCCTAATGCATCTACTTGTTAAATAAAAAACCAAATGACACAAATATTAATTATCACTTCAAAAGCTTTCCAATGAAGTAGTTGAATTGAAGAGAAATAACAATAAAGTTCCTATACAATCTGACGAATCAAGCACATCAATCAATGATAATTATTGTCATCTTCATAACACTAGGCAACATTTTGAGAAAACATGTTCTCAATTTTTAGCGCTATATTGTGACAATGCCCAAAATCAACAAAATGGAAAAGACCCTATTATGGTCCTTAACATACCTCATGAAACAAAAAATGAAGAAGCTCTCTCATTAGAATAAGTCATGGTAAGTGATCCCAACCCATATAACACTCACTAACTTAGACTTCGTGACATTATGAACACCACACAACAACAAACTAAGAATAATCCTTATACCCCTCCCAATAACACAAATAATAAATCCGAACCATCTCAATCAAGCATCCCACAATAACCAAACCCCCCTTCTATACTTAGAAGAACTCCACCTCAACAAGAAGTGAAAGATGAACATAAAGCTTATGACCTAGTTGAAGACTTGAAAAGAGTTAAAGTCAACATTTCAATGTATGATCTCCTACATTTTAATGAAATGAAATATGTGATTCAAAAGATAGTTCATATGCATAAAACCAATAAAGAAAAATCTTCAACATCCAAAAGGAAAGTTCATTCTACATAAAGTCCTAATGCTTTATCAATAAAAAAACTCAAGCAACTTTATGGCTAAGAAGAAATATCAACCACATTTCTTATCAGCTTTGGTCATTTTGGTAAAGAATGTTTACAACTGTTTAATGGATTCTAGTGCAATTGTTACTATCATGCCACTTGTGGTATGTAAAACATTAGGATCACAAATGCTACCACAAGCAAGAAGTGTGATACAACTTGATAGATCTAATGTACATATGGTAGGATCATTAACAAGAGTAAAAGTATGACTTAAACAATACCCTACTATTACATGTTATATAGATATTTTAATAGTTGATATGTTACCCACTTATGGTGTGCTTCTATCTAGGAATTTTGAAGCCATGTTTGGGGCCTTCTTTAGGTTAGATTTCCTAGAATTATTAATTTCTATTAAAGGAAAATATGAATATATGGTTATACTAAAAGAACCTTTTTATAAACAAGTGGTAACATCTTTTAATCAGCAAAATCAATCTTTGGAAAATCAAAATACTAATCTTTATATTGGAGTTATTAAAGTTGGACTTAGAAAACATGTTATAAATAACCATGTGAGTGAAATTATAGAAATAAATCCTTTTTCTCATACAAATTTCATCCAACACTATTAAACTTTTAGAGAATGTGAAGAAATTTATGAAGATGCCTTGCCTTATCATCAACAACATGATGTAAAAAGGTTTCTTTTGGATGACTCACCACCATTAGGAGAGGACAAAGATATAAATGAGATCCTAACTATTAAAACATTAGATGGTGTGCCAAATTTTGATGACATATCCATTGAACATATTCCTAGAGAAAAAAATTATGGTCTTGATGCATTAGCTCAAATGGCCACCACTTTAGATGTCCCTTTTAGACATAATGCTTGGGATTTTGAAATAATTATTGAAAAGGTTAATTCCTATTCTATTCCAGATAATATCTTTTCTTTCCAAGTTTTGATGATGATAATCATATTCATGTATTTTTATTTTCCAATGGTGAATTTAATGATTAATGTTTTAAAGTATCTTAAATTATGAAAAATCTATGCCGGAGGATTTCATATTTTTCAAATAAGATTTCTCCTAAAATAGTAACTAGAGAAGCTTTATATGATGACTTACAAAAACTTAGACATGTTAGACCTAAGATTAAAACTTGGATGAAAGAAGAAATTGATAAACT
>MNCI01027537.1:70279-107367 GCA_015680685.1 Gnetum montanum
TGCCAAAGAACATGGTCCTTTCAGAACTTTTCCCATGATGCAATTCAACCCTCATGCATGTGCCCTTTAATTACAATCTAGATGGCATTATAGCAGGTCTTCTGGGTAGCTAAGGATTCTCAAGTGGAGAGGAACACACTTCACCTTGTTGCTCATAGGATAGCAATGGATCATCACACTTGAGGGCTGGGGCTTATGAGAGGGAAAANTGGCAAGACTTGCATTGGAATTTCTACCTTAAGAATGAAGTACACCATGAGGAAATTGTTTTAAAGAAAAGACAAAAGAACAAGAATGAGGACCATGTTCATTGGTAGTGTAATAAGTTCTTGAGTGTGATGGGGTTTGGTAGCAATCCTCACCCTAGCCTTCATTTATCCTTTTAAACCTATTTCCCCAAATTTCAAAAAAAAAAAGAAGCAAATATTCCATTTCCTTGTCCTAGTTTTTCTCATTTTCATTATACCTTCTTAAATCAAAAATAAATAAATAAATAAAAATACTAAAGAAAAATCCAAAAGTTGTGGTTGGCTATGATCTAAGATAAGCATGTCCTCTTCATTAAGTTCAGTATAAATCTTGTGCTGAAAGTAATCCTCATGCTAATTTGTTTTATTCATGAGATGATTGAAAATGAGATCTTAATTATATATTTTAAATATATATATATATATATATATAGTTAAAATTATGATTTATAAAGAGTATATGTTTATTAAACAAGGTTGTGTGTTGGGTGGCTCATGTTTAGTAGTTTCTTGATTATATGATTATTTTAATCATGTTTAAAATGACATGGTTTGCTTTCGAATTTCAATTTGTTAGTGTTTTAGGACCTTTTGATTTCTTGTCTTTTGCATCCCCTTGTAAAATTTCTATAGCTTTGCTATTCTTGCACTTGCATTTAATTTCTAGTTTAGGGGCTAAGTGTTGATGCCAACACTCCCTTGCTAGCACAAGGCCTTGTTTAAATAAGTTCTAGTTCATTGATAGTTAAAAATCCCATGGTTTTAGCTCATTATCTTATAATGAAACTGGTTGTAAGTTTGTGTCACAATTTAGAAATGGTTCTATTCCTCAATAATTAACATGTTGGCCATACATCATAAAGTATATCTACAATCATTCTTTGGTTTGATAATAATAGTTAGGTGGGAAACATGATAATTTAGAGAATTTAAAGAACTTACATAAGAGTTTAATGATAAATTAAGTATGACTTTATGAACCAACCTTTACCTAACAAGCCAATGAGATTATCACTTATGCAACCTATCATTATCCCTTGTTAATAAAAAAACTAAAATAAAAATAAAAAAGAAGAAGTAGAGGAGTTAGGGTGTGAAGTGATTAAAAATTGGTATTCTCAAATACTAGCTATGGTACCATCTCCCTATCAACAACTATCAATTCTTTAGCTTCTAGGGAGTTTCTTGATTTGTAATCATTACTGCCTATTTATGGTGGTCATCCCTGCCACCTTTTCTCCACAAGTTTTTCCATTTTTCCCACCTTCCACATAGATGCAAACGTTATCTACCACAAAAATGAAAGTTTAGCTGCAATTTCTATTTCCCTACACAATTTAAAACCACACAATCCATTTATGGCTAATCTCCAAATGATACACAAAAGAAATGGAAGCTGTAGGAAATCTACACCTTTCCCTATCTATCTTCACCATGAATGGAGGCATGCTTGGTCAATTTTGACATGGTAGAAATGTTAAGAATTGTAACAAAAAATTGCAGGGAATCTTTTGAAGCCTCCTCTACAATTCCAATGAAAATAATGATGACACAAGTGGTTGCAAGGTGGATTCTCGTATGCAGCTGCAAGATAGGTTCTAACCAAAATAGAATATGAGATGGCACTATAGTTTTTATTCTCCCATGGAAATAGAAGTTTCTATTTTTGATAGAGTTCTCTCCTACTACTATGTATTTTTGCAACAACATGCTTCTCTTGCATCAAGTCCATGTAATCACCCATTAAGCAGTAGCTGGGATGTGGTTCCCTATCATTTTTACAACTACACATTCCTACAGCCGTTACTTGCACTTGGGTGGTGGGAGATGCATGTTTCTTTGCCATGTGATTGGTGGTGTCTACTATCATTTCTACACGTGATCAATGGATTCCAATGGACATTATGCATAGGTAGTGGCAATGAGTGTTATAATGGACCTTACGCATAGGTAGTAATTTCCATGGTTGTTACTCATAGGTGGTGGCTTTTCATGTGCTAGACTAATCCTTATAAATTTCCTAACAAGAAAAGAGAATAGACATAGAGGAAACAAAAAGCTAGCTACTGTGGTGGGGTTTTCTCCAAGTGGAGTCACGATGGAAAATCCCAAGGTTCTCTCTTACTTTTGTTGCCTATTTGGTGGCTCTCCTAGAGGTAGTTCGGGATGGTGCAACATATAGATTCAATGGTTAGAGGTTACAGGCTTGTTAAAAGATGTGTGCTTCTTACAAGCACTGGTAGGCAAGGCTACACCAAGATTCGTTCCATTTGTGCTCATTTTTTAGCTAAGTCATCATTTCATTCTATCATTTTATACTTCTACAACTGAACTATGGTCTCTATGCTATGGATTAAACACAAAACTCATTTTACTTTAGAACTCAGATTAATCTTGTCCAAGCTATCAGCTATGTCCTACTTTAATTTCATTTTATTGATACATAAGTTTTATTGTTGAAAATTTAAAAAGTAAACAATTTTCTTTCTATCAAAATTACCTTGAATTGCCTTTTATATTTCCTTGTTAAAATTGTTTAACTTACTAGCATCTTTATACATCAGGAAATGTCATGTTGCCCTACCAGCTAAGACTATTCTTGGGTTCCCATACCCATATAGAAGGTGCCCTAGGCAAAAGTCTCCCTAAATGAGTTTATGAGGTTTTGATGTATCCAAAATTTGTGCATCAAGAATTGCTTATTACATAGTCATACCCATAGTTGGTTAGTGGCATCATGAAAAGCATGTAAAGCCTCTGCAGCCCATGGAAATCAATGGGAAAGAGAAAAAGAAGCATAACATAGATAAGACTTTTTCTACATGATAACCCATGTAAGAAGTGTCTAAGATGTGCTTGAAAATCTTTGTGCTCTTCTTTTTAAATTGCATCATGAATATGGAAGGCCTAGAATTTTACAATTTATTTCCACGTTTTAGAGATTTTAATTGTATTTTACATTTGTTTTGGAAACTTTGACATAACATTCAAAAATATTTATCTATCATGATGTTACCATATTTAATAATACATCAAATATACCTTATTATTAAATATGGTATACAAAGATACCTACATAAAACTAATAACATTATTGTTTTTATAGAAATATGTATCAATTCTATTTAAACAAAAATAGTACTTCGGTGATAAAAGTATTTAAATAATTTAATTTATGGTATAAATTTATAAACATACTTAAACTTTTATCAAGAAAATGTCAATCAGAAAATGCTTGACATGCAAGTGTAAATCCAAATTCCAAGCATGTAATATTGAAGGCACTTGACATTTCTAAATTTAAACATTGAACCTAGTCTAAATCTAAATTCATGAAATTTTCTCTAAAATAAAATAGATGAAACAAATCATGTGTCTATTTATTGTTTTGTTAGTAGATTACAAACATGCATAGGCAAACATAGAAGAATAGATTGAAAGATCCAATGGGATAGACAAATTGGTTGTCTTTTTTTCTAAATCAAAAGATACTCCCCTTTCCATGTCTGATCAAAAAAATCTACAACTAAAGAGGAATAGCTTTCTATTCCAATGATGTAATCCATCAAGCTCCTACCACATCATTATAGGAGATGATGAGAGATAAAGTTGCTACAAAGCTTCAAGAAGAGGAATTGTTACCACCTATAACACTAGAGATGACACCAAAAATATTTGTAGATGTTAAAATCTTAAGGAAACTTGGGAAGTAACAGTTATAACAACAAGACTCTAGAGGTGGTGGTGAGTCTTTAGTGTACAAACTAGCCATGAGCCATTTGAATGAGGTTATAAGGATCATCAACTAGCTAGATAATGAAATGACACTGATGTTCTCTTCACAAAGAAATCAAGCACCCATTCACTCCAATCATGGTACTAGAGAAGTCACTATGTTCATACCAAGCCAAGCATTCCCTAAAATTTCTAGGAATGTAGCAACCTTCTCTATAATACTAGAAGAAGGTGTGGGAGTGAAAATTTGAGTTATCCCACATAAGGACCAAGCGACAATAGCAGAGGTGGTGGTTGACCATATTGGAGAAGCTCCAATTGCTCCTGCAGCATCTGTCCCTAATTTTGTTACCATGGTAGATGTACAAGCATCATCAGGAGTAGGGAGCAGAAGGATGAATGATGCCTAGCATGAAGAAGTGTTGAGATGACTAGTGGAAGTTGGGCAATTAATTCTAGAGATATTTTATCCCTTGGAAGACATATTAGCTACCCAATCATAGTTATTACAAAAAAGGAACAAGCTATTGATTTCAAATGCATAGCTTGAGGAGGCCACTGCTAGCAATCGATAGTTGGTTGCTAAGGTTGCAAAGCTTAGAGCTTGTCTTTCTAATCCTTCCATTCTCAAGCCATAACTTACTAGATATGAAGATTTTCAACATCTTCAACAGAAATACGAAGAGGCCAAGAATGCTAAGGAAATGGTGATCTTTGATGTATCATTATTTGAAGCAATGGTAAATTCCACTGACCATGACCTCTATCAAGTTTGCAAGGAAAATATGGTACTTATCCAAGACAATCATCACCTATGGAATGCTAAGCAAACAAAAAGACCAAATGGTGGAGTACATTCGTCAACAATAGGGGTAGCTTTCCAAGGTGAACTTAAACTTGAGAAGGTTGGTTGTAGAAAACAAGAATATCTTGATGAAGGAGACTTGTGTCCTTCACTAGAAGACCATAATTAAGGTTACTGCCTAGAAGAATGATGTCCTAAAATATGAATGAGTTAAGAACCATTATAAGGACTAGGTCAGGATGCTTAAGAAAGTCAACAAAAAAGAAATCAAGTTGGCTAAGGTAAATGTAAACAAAGCTCTCCAACAACTCGAGCAAAGAGGCAATGTACGGAAGCCCATCATTGATGGTCTCAATGCATGCAACCAAATAGAAATCTACCTAAAGTAGTTGCAATGCAAATAGATGACTAAATACATGAAATATGCCAACATCTGGTATGCAAACTTGGTAATGCTAAAAACAAAGAGGCCTAGATTAGAATTGAAAAAGTAAGTGGCAAACTCTTATCTCCTCTATGAGGTAGAGTTTAAGCTCCACAAAGTAACTAAATAGAAGTTGGAAGTGGCTAATGCAAAGCTTAAAATTATTAGAAAAAAATTCACTTATCAAAGATTTATTGTTGGGAACCTAGCTAGGAGAATAAGTGACTACAAAAAGCTACTAAATCTTGTTCATATGTTTGACATCAAACATAAATAATTTACAACCGAGTTTATCAATGTAAAGGAGATGTTTCTTGAAACACCACAAAATTTTGGGGCTCAGCATCTGGACTGCAAATTTGGCTAAGTGTCAAAATGGTGGCACGTTGCCCATATTTTTCTAAGTGTTAAGTGTAGTTAGCTCCAACTAGCAGTTTTGCAAAAAAATTTCTAACTACTGAGTTATGCATCCTACACGTAACACGAGGTGAGTGTAGCAAGCTACAGAAATTTTTCTGTGTTTTGCTATGCTCTAGCACTATATTTTCTATGCTCAACACTATAGCTATTATGCTTTGACACTGTAGTTGCTACGCTTGGCACTGTAGCTGCTTCTCTCTGTTATTGTAGCTACTACACTTTGCTATGCTCTAGAGCATAGCAAGCATAGCCAACAAAAAAATGGCCAGTTTTGTAGAATTTTTCTAAGTGTTTTGCTATGTTCCCATTTCCCCTACTATGCTCTAGAGCATAGCTAGCACCTCAATGGCTAGTTTTTCCTAACTGTCAAGCCAGAAGCTGTCAAGCTAGTTAGCATGGAAGAGGCATTTGGTAGATTTTCTAACTCTTAGGGCTACCCCTTCTGCTACGCTCCAAAGCATAGCTAGCATAACAAAAATAATGATTGCAATTTTTACCAATTCTTCTAAGTTTTCATGCTATGATTTGTCCCCAGGCAATGCCCCATGTCATACACATAACACAGGATGAGCGTAGCAGCCAAAGTTAGAAAAATTTTCAAACTTTTTCTAGTCACTTATGAACTTAGAAAATTTTCTAAATTTTTGTCATAGTCCCACCTACCATACTACCACATGGTGCCCAATCTACATTTTGGGCTAACCCTAGTCCTATAAATACCCCCGTGCCCTAATTTTTTAGGGGAGCTTCCATTTTTCACCGGTGGGCAGTTGGCACTTTCATTTGACATTTGGCATTTTGGCATCTTGGTACTTAGCTCCATGGGCAAAAGAGACCCAGAGCATACCACACTAGAAAAGAGGTATCTTGACACCACATAGTACCTTGAACCTCATTATAGCCTTACAGAATACTACACAGTACACCACAGAGGCCAACCCAGTAGGCACAATTCATCGTAGTGAATGCCAGACACCACCGAGACTGTGACTACACTCCCACTGCACTTGTTATACATAGTGTACCTTTTGGACCTTTTTTGAGTTAACTACACTCCCATTTGTTGTGGTGTTCCATTTGTCTCTTCTATTTCTAACATTTTCTTGCATTTTTCTTACTTTTTTTGCATTTTTTTCATGTGTCGTCATGCCATACTATGCTCCCAGTAATCTCTGTGGGTTGACACTCTCATTACAGTCGAAACCCTTGGCTATGCTCACCTCCATTCCATGGCTATGCTCTACACTTAGCATTGTGAAACATTGCTTTGACACTTAGCACCATTTTGTGTTATTTGCCTTTGCATTTTGGCTAACCATGCCATTGTCGGTTGCACCCAATACCTTGGTTGTAGTCGGCAAAGTCCCTATTCGATTGATAAGATCATCTAGGAAACTCCACCTCCATTTTCTAGCAAGGCCCTCATGTAGAGGAGGGGTTAGGCTATCCACCCACAAACCCCTCAATGTTCCAACTGCCAATGTTTTCAATCGTTATAGTTTTTGGCACTAGATGAAGGGCCTCGCCATTTCCTTCTACATTTTCTGATTGTTGTCTTTCTTGCTCTCTCCACCATTGGTTGGTGTAGATTGGACCTCATCATTAATTTCCTTGGAACCCTACTGGACAAAAGCCAAAGCATATCTTTGGCACTTAACTAAAATTCTAGATTCTTGGGAGAGCGTAGCACTAGAGTTAGCCATTTTCAATAGCTTTCATAGTTAGCATTTTTTTTACATTTTCATACTTAGCTAAATTTTTGCAGTTTCATACTTAGCCAATTTTCTATAGTTTTACACTTAGTTAATTTTTTGCAGTTTCCATACTTAGTGATTGTTCTACATTTTTACACTTAGTTAATTTTCTATAGTTTCCATACTTAGCCATTTTTCTGCATTTTTACACTTAGTCATTTTTCTACATTTTTATACTTAGCCATTTTTTTGCTACCAGTAGACTTAGTCATTTTTTTGCAGTTTTCAAAGTTAGCTATTTTCTGCAAACAGCAACTCTCACAACCTAGTCTGTGAACATGAATCCAGATCAACCCTCCACATTGGTTTCTAACATATTTGACATCATGATCCACCCAAAGTGTGCCACTCTAAGCCATGAATAATACAATTTTGTTTGAGCTAAAATCCAAGCAGGATTACTAGTGGATTGCCTTGACTTAGAAGCATAACAGGACTATGAATGAGTCCATTAGGACAGATGGGAGTACAACCCCTCCTTGTTTAACATAATCCCACTCACGAAGTCCTACCACTAGCTATTGTCCCAACCCATTTGTGCAAATGAGCATGATGTAGGGACAACCCACAAGGAAGCCTCACAGAAGAAAGAAGATGAGTTTGAGGCTCACTTCAAACACAAGACCTTCCTTTATACCATCTTCCAACAACTACTTCATAGTACAATCCCACCTCAATTTAGTTGACCCCTCATCCTCGAGAAGGTGACCATGCCAGTTTAGCCTTCCTCGCAAGCAATAGTTGCATTTGTTCAACCCTATGCTCACATAGGGACCACCTCCCAACCCTAGATGATTCATGCATCCTACGTCTTGCTTGTCTCATTAGCATCCCCAACATTCATCCAACCAACTCTTGTGTGGCCTACCTCGGTCACCGCACCCATGTCTCAGCTAATGCATTAACTAAACCTATTTTCTATGATGTTAAACTAGTAATGACCATTTACTATGATGTTAAACTAGCAACAACCATCTGCTACAATGTTAAACTAGCAACAACCATTCGCAACAATGTTAAACTGGCAATGACCATCCACTACAATGTTAAACTAGCAAACTTTACAACCAACAATCTGACCCTATGCTACGCAACCAACACAAGCCTAGCCAATGCAATCAACTAGCACATCCCCAAGCTTAGATCAAGCATTCCAACTGATCTAAAGTTTGATGAAGGAGATCAACCAATTCAAAGCTTCCTCCTCCAAAACCATTAAGGTGGTGGACTTCTACTAGGATGACCCCATAAGTCCTATAGTCCCACCCCTAACTTTCCTAACTTAGGTCCAACTACCTCAACTTACCAAGTACAATGGTAAAGGAGACCCCAATGCACACTTGTTCACATTTCGATTCAAGTGCCTACTCCTTCAATCCTAGCCACACACCATCATGTGTGTGTTCCCCATATCACTCAATGGCAAGGCCTTAGACTGGTATCGTGTGCTACCCAAGGCCTCAATCTCTTCTTTGGAGGATCTAATAAGCCAATTTGTGACATGCTTCAAGTACAACCTAAAGCCTAAAGCAACCCTGAACCAGCTCATGCAGGTTAAGCAAGGACCCCTAAAGCCTGTGCCAAAATTTCTCCAATGTTAGAACACTACATTGAGTGAAATGCATGAACCCCTAGCAGAGATGCATCTCCTGGCCATATTCAAGGGTGCAGTGAGTGACTTCATCAAGTCCAAAGTATACTACTAGCCCTGAAGTCTCTTAGCCAAGCCTTTGCCTAAATGAAGGGCATAGAGGAGGTAGCACAAGCCAACAATAATCCAACCTACATGGCCTCCATAAATTAACATGTGCACAAGAAAAATACAATAGTGTCAATAGTGGCCACAAATACAAAAGCAACTAACTGGGGCCCAACGGGTAAATAGCCCAAGGCCCTAGCTCACAAAGTTGTCAACTCTAGCACCAACTTACCTACATTAGCAAGGGTCGCCCCAAGGTCCAACTTTGAGCACAAAGATCGCTTAAAGTATACACCACTACTGATGGAACCCTCTAAACTACTGGAGTAACTCCTAAAAGTTGGGTGAATCTAATATAAACACGTCTCAGAGATTGCCTACCAAAAACATGACAGGTACTATGAACTACTGAGGAACCCTGCCTTAGTAGTACCAAACGAGCCTTGAGTCCCACAACATTTCAAGCTAGACTAATACTATCATTACCACTAAATGTCTGATCACAGTATGAATAACTATCATGCTTTGCAGGATGATCTACAAAGAATGATAGAACGAGACCAACTGGTGCTCAATGTAGTGAGCTAATCTAATGCAAATGACATCCCCTATGTCATAAGCTCCATCAACATAGGTGGCAAGTATAAACTTGTGCAACAACCTTTTGTGATCTTCGTGTCTCCCAGCAAGGAAAGGATCCCCTTGACTTCCATAACCAAGACGCCCTCTTTTATTATCAAAGTGCCACCTCAAGCACCCACAACACCCTTTGTGGTCAAGGTCCCATAGCAATCATCCACTAAGACCTTAAACTAGCAACCAATTCAACTATCCACTGAGATGTTAAACCAGCATGACACAGCAACAAAAACTGCTAAGCAACCTTTTGTCATCAAGGTGCCACAACAAGTTAGCCCTACAAAAACTCCTAAACCACCATTTGACATAAAGGTGTTACAACGTGATGGCCCATCACCTAGTCAAAGCCCAATAGTGGGCAACATATTAGCCTCTCCTCCTTCAAGGGCTAACCCCACTAACCACCTAGGTAAGCTTACCACATGGCAATGCAAGAGGACAAATGAGTGCCTTGCAACCCCCATGGCTGAAGCAAAGGCCACAACTAGCAAATAACAATCGAACACTGGGGCCCTTACCCCCAAACAGGCCAAACAACCCAAGCCCAAGTCCCATTCATGAGAGATCCATCTCTCAAGCCACATGGAGGAAGTCAAGGCCAACATAAAGGTCGATGACAAGGACTTCGTAGTGGCACTAACCCAAGTGAAACAAATGCTCAAGCAAAAGAACACAGTGTTGAGCTTGTACAACTTGGTCATGACCTCATCTACTCACCGCCAAGCATTGGCCTAGGTGTTGGCCTCCATTCCTATTATGGAGGACATCCCTATAGATGAGAACACCATTTGTGCAATGATGTTTCCCCTTGCACCATAGGAATTAGGTTCAACATCCTCAAAATTTCACGATGATGTAGTCAAGGTCAACCCCAAACAAGGGGAAGTCACTATAGCTCCACTATCCATTAGCATACATGTTGGGCAGTGCACGATCCACAGAGTGCATGTCAATGATGGTGCAGCAACAAATGTAGACCTGTACTCTGTCATCGACAAGCTAGGCCTAGTAGATGAAATCAGGCCAACCAAAACCGCATGTCTAAAATCCTTCAATGAATCACGTGTCATCGTCAGGGGTACACTCAATTTAGCCTTCATGGTAGAAGAGCAATTCACCACCAGCAAAAATTTCACTATCATAGAGGAGATTCCAAACTTCAACCTGATCCTGGGCAAGCTTTGGCTAGCTTAACTATGGGGCGTCTCCTCTCCCATCCATCAAGAAATCCACCTTCCATATGAAGGTGGTCAAAATCATCCATAGTGATAATGCCTCCTCTTTGGCTATCCACAACATAGGCATGGAGCAAGTGTCAGAGGTGGATTTTCTTGGTGATGCATTTGTGGCAGACAATTCAATGCCTAAGGCTAACACACCTAAACAAGTGGTTGAAGCCAACAACCTCCTAGAGGATCCTAAGCCTTGTGTGTCTCCTAATCCAAACCAGATTAAGAAACAACTACCTGATCAAGGCACTTGGCCAAAAATGTGCTAGGTACTTGCCTACCCCTTGCCTCTACTTGCCGTGCATTTTTTACTTTTTTTTTGTATCACACTAGCCTACACATTTACATTTTTCTTACTTGCTTAGATCATGCATTTCATTTTGTTCACACATTTTTTGCTTTGTTTATGCATTCATTGACTTAGCTTACACATTGCATTTGAAAAATATCAAAAACACATAAAAATCATAAACATTAAAATTACAAAAACATCTATGACCTACCATGGTCTTAAACTAGCAATCATGGCCTGAAAAGACCTTAAACTAGCCCATGACCTAGAACAACCTAAAATTATCACTTTTTGCATTACTTTCCTTTCATTTGTGCATTTTAACTATGTTTACGATAGGTGCCACTTGATGTTGTTTTCCTAGTTGATTTTTATTGCAGGCACACAACATGACTACACATGCAAAATCACATCTCACATAAGCAAGGTAAGCACTTATCCACCATGACACAAAAACCTAACACAAATAGTCTACTATGACTATAAACTAGTGTAGCAGTCCACTATGATTATAAATTGGCATAGATCATCCTTGGGTCATGATGTTAAACTGGCACAACATCCATCATCTACTATGACATTAAACTGGCATCCAGTATTCTACTAGGACTATAAACTAGCACATCACAGTTTGCCAAGACCTTAAACTGGGTTCACGATTTTCCAGGACTTTAAATTAGCATGTTGCTAATCTATTGGAGCACCTACCATTGGTGAAACCATTGGGGCACTTGCAGCATCATTCCTCTTACCATTCTACTAATCTTTTGGAGCACCTACCATTAGTACGGCCTTTGGAGGACTCATAGAATCATCTTCCTAGCGCTTTCATTGGCTTCTTAAACACTTGCAACTAGCGTAACATTTGATGCATTTGTAGCATCTTCGCATCTAGCAATTGTAGCATCTTTACATCTAGCATTTGCACTTGCATTCCATATTGTATGGTTTTCTTATCTTCTCAGAGTTGTGTTTGTAGGACGAAGCCTTGGAAGCAATCGTGCAAAGATGCATCTCATCATAGCAGCAAGTCACCACATTGCTTCAATGTGCATGACTGGACTAGTTAAGCCACTCAAGAGTGCACATCCCCCTCATCCCATTATAGTCTATGCACATCCACTCCTTCATCCCAATAGCCAGTCATCCCCCGCATACTCACGATTGCACATCCCTCTAATGCATACGCACTATGACACATATGACATCCTTCTCACCTCAACTGTAGAACCCATGGTGGATGTACCATAACTCATCCTGTGGGGAGCCTCTATTGGCTAGTTAAAGCCCAAGCAAATGTCACACACCTTATCCTTAGGAGGAAACATCTGTCCTACAAATGCAATGCGGTTGCATCAAAGAAAATCTCATCTACTCGATGGCCCACACTTGGTAGCTAGCATTCAATAGTAATTTGAACCCAACAAAGGTTCACCTCACAACAAAAAGTAAAAACAAAAAGGAAAGGAAAATGGGGAAAAGCACATCCCTAAGCAAATTGACAATGTTGCAGCTTCACAACTGACCCATCCTTGGATCGACTTTGTCTCTCTCATGGGCACTTTGATGAGAGGTCAATGTTTTAGGGGAAAGCCACTTCATGTCATGGTCATTGTCAATTATGCTGACTTCGCATCTTACATCAGGATACACCATTTGCATTTTATTTCCTTTGCTTGTATTTCATCTCCCTAGCACATTGCCTACACACTTTGCCCCAGCACACCCTTATTCACAACACTCTTGGACATGGTCAAATGACACTCAATCTAGTACTAACGAGCGATGTTGTTGCCATGTTTACTGTGGTGTTTTGTAATTCTTTATCAACATCTCTCAGGCCACTCCTCTAGATGTCAACAAAGAGGGGCCATTTAAACACCACAAAATTTTGGGTCTTGATGTCTCGACTACAAATTTGGCTAAGTGACAAAATAGTGGCACTTTGTCCAAATTTTTCTAAGTGTTAAGTGTAGTTAGCTCCAACTACTAGTTTTGCAAAAAAAATTCTAACTACTGAGTTACATGTCCCATGCATAACACAAGGTGAGTGTAGTAAGCTACAGAAATTTTTCTAAGTGTTGTGCTATGCTCTAGCACTATAGTTATTATGCTCTGGTACTATAGTTGCTATGCTTGACACTGTAGCTATTACACTCTGGCACTGTAGCTGTTACACTTTGGCATTGTAGTTGCTATGCTTTATTACTATAGCTACTATGCTCTGCTATGCTCTAGAGCGTAGCAAGCATAGCCAACACACAAACTGCCAGTTTTGTAGAATTTTTCTATGTTGTGCTATGCTCCCATTTCCCCTGCTACGCTTTAGAGTGTAGCCAACACCTCAGTGGCTAGTTTTGCCTAATTGTCAAGCTAAAAGCTGTCAAGCTAGCTTAGCATGAAAGAGGCATTTGGAAAAAATTTTAACTTCTAAGGCTACCCCTTTTGCTATGATGCAAAGAGTAGCTAGTGTAACAAGAATAAGGACTACAATTTTTACTAGATTCTTCTAAGTGTCCATGCTATGCTCTATCCCCAAGCAACATCCTGTGTCATGCAAATAACATAGGAAAAGCATAGCAACTAGAGTTAGAAAAATTTTTGAACTTTTGTTGGTCACCTCCGAACTTAGAAAATTTTCTAAATTTTTCTCGTAGTCCCACCTACCATACTACCATGTGGCACCCAATCCACATTTTGGGCTAACCCTAGCCCTATAAATACCCCTGCATCCCAATGTTTTAGGGGAGCTTCCATTTTTCACCCGTGGACAGTTGGCACTTTTATTTGGCATTTGGAATTTTGGCATCTTGGCACTTAGCTCCATGGGTGAACAAGACCCAAAGCACACCACACTAGCAAAGAGGTATCCCTGCACTGCATGGTACATCATAATTGCAGCCCTACAGAACACCGCATGGTACACCACGGTGGCCAACTCAGTCAGCACAGTTCATCACAGTGAGCACCAGACACCATTGAGACTGTGACTATGCTTCCAATGCACCTATTGTACACTATGTACCTTCTAAGATCCTTTTGGAGTTAACTACACTCCCATTTGGAGTGGTGTTCCATTTCTCTCTCCTATTTCTAGCATTTTCTTGCATCTTTCTAATTTTTCTCAGATGTCGTCATGCTGTACTATGCTCTGGTGGTAGTCTCCATGGGTTGACACCCTTGTTGAAGTCAAAACCCTTGGCTATGCTCACCCCCATTCCATGGCTATGCTCTACACTTAGCACCGTGAAACATCGCGTTGACACTTAGCACCATTCTGCATTATTTGCATTTGCATTTCGGCTAACCACGCCATGCCCGGTTACACCCAATACCTCTTTTGTAATCGGCAAAGTCCCTATTCAATCAACAAGACTGTCCAAGGCACTCCACCTCTATTTTCTAGCAAGGCCCTTGTGTGGAGGCGGGATCAGGCTATGCACCAGCGAACCCCTTGGTGTTCCAATTGTTAACGTTTTCAATCATAGCATTTCCCTGACTTTCATGCACATGGGATGTACTTACACCAGCTCATCTAGCTGAAGTATCCTAAACCATTCATGACCCATAGGACAAGGAGGAAAGGATGAAGGCACTCTTAGTTTCCTTTCAACTTTTAGTAGCAACAAGGTAGCCTCAACCTTCAGCAAATCAAGGATGTGATGAAGGATCCTCCATGTCATAAGAGGATACACCTCTAGGCATGGTTTGAAAACTTCATCCTTCCTTCATCCATCCAACAAGTACTTGCTAATTTTTACTAGAAAGTGTCCAATCTCTTTGTACATTACATTAATGTTTTATAACTATGTGAAATGGCACTCAAGAGTTCTTTTATTTATTGGAGTCACTTAGTTAATTTCATACTTCCCCAAATTTTGTAAGAAACTCTATTTCATTTTGTTCACTTAAGGATGAGTTTTCAGTTAGTTGTGGGCATATGATAAAGCATCAATAATTCAACTATGTTGATGCATGCTTATCGACATAGCCTCATCGACGCATCTTAGGATGTGCTAGCACAAGTGCGTCGATGCTAATCCTCCCAAAGCCTATATAAGTGCAAATGCTTACCACATTTATGGCACCTTCGATCATTCTGGAAACTAAACTCTTGTAGTTTTCTTCCATAAGACTTAGGAATTAGTCAATGAGTGCTTGTAGCATGGATTTGAGTCAATTATAAAGAGTCTTATTCGAGTGGCATTGTACTTAGACATATTCCATGAATGACAATAAAATCAAGATTGATTTATATTCATTATAGCATTTTGACTTAGAATAAAAATATCTTCAACACACTTTACTTTTTGTGTATTTAGTTAATATTTCCATTTTTATGCACATTAACTAATTGTAGGGATGAGCATGACCAATTTTGGTTGTAAACACATATTTGCTTGGTAATCTCAGTAGCGTTATTGCTTGATTTGCCTAGTAGCATGACACTTGGCAATCCCAATAGTGGGTACGTGAGTTAAGGACATGTACAAAAAACTATAAATGTATACTTATTGTCCTTAGGATAGTTTACAAATATATTTTCATGTTATTAGTTAGACTAATTAAATCATTAATTTCCATGATTTTATCTAACATAGCCATAGTTGCAAAACATCAATAAATAATGCCTCATCTTGGACTAAACTATACGTAACAAAGCTATCACTAGTCCAAGTGAGAAGATAGCAACTTGCAATCAACACTTAACAATCTAGATACACACTAGTCCCATCCACAGAATTTGACTAGATTGCATGTACATGCTTGTGATTTGTATGGTTGGATGTAGGGGACACTTCGTTGCTCATCAATTGACTAGATATTGATTTTATGATGTATGATGAGAATGTTGAACTATTTACTTATAAGCGTAATTAGATAGAAAATGTTGGGTAGTCATTATCACTATCTTTCTTCCTTTCAATGATTAGAAGATGAATATCTTTAACTACTATAATTTTTTGTGATGTTTTAAAAATATTTGAAGTAAATTTAGTTGTATTACCATTTTTAGATAAAATGACATCATGGTAGATGATAACTGTACATTAAAAGGGATCAAGACATGGTACTCTTTTGATCACAGAGTTATCCCATAAATATGTCCTTCATAGCATGAGATCCAAGCTTGAGTTCATGCTCTAGAGGAATGTGGAGATAAAATTCTACGCTAAAAATTCTTAAATGTTTTAAATTGGGATTTTAAGTCATTTATTTTTCATATGATAATTCTCTATTTTTTGCTAACCATACTAGTATGGTTACTAAGATATACAATTTTGTTAACTAATTTTGCAAGTCAGTATGATTTACATCCCATGAAGTGCATCATAGAATAAACCATATTTATGATGGTGAAAGAAGTTGATTTCGCAAAGATAATAATAACAACTATTAGACAAGTTGTAATAAATAATTAGTTGAATATATTTAATTCCACATGCTATTAAAGAAAGTGTCCTATTCCTATTCAAACATGTAGCTTAATAAAATATTATCAAAAATTATCAAAAGATTTGAAAATAGCTCTATCTCTAATAATGTTCCCATAAAGGTTAACTATCTTAAATTCTAATATTTCAAAAATTAAAGGAAAAATTGTAAGTTCAACTAAATAAATAATAATATGTATTTTAGAGCATCAACATCAAAATTATGTATCCATTTGTGCTATAAGAACTAGATATTAATGAATAAAGAGCTTGTACATTCTAATATCAATCATCTATTTGTGAACAAGTTTTATGGGTAAAAGGTCATGTACAGAATATTTTGTATGCAAAGTTGTAATATGATAATGTGAAAAAATCAAGTTTATGCACCAAAGAAAAGATAGAAATCTTGATAAATAACAAAGAATTTGAAGAAAACTATAGCACAATGCAACATCTAAAGAATGTTTCTCAAAACCATCATCTAGAAGAATGAAAACATCACCATCATTTTATTGGTCATAAGGTAAAGGATGTGCAACATCAATAGAAATGCACTTTTCCGTGTTTCATTTATTAGAATTTAATAGCAATGATGAATTTAGAGCAACAGTTTTCATATATTTAGCTTTAATTTGTTTTTTAAAAAAGGATCACTTTAATCTTTACAATAACTTTGCTATTTTGATTTACCTTACTTTATGAAAATTCTACTTGTTTATCAGCTATATTTCTAATCGAATTTTCTGCCACTTCACAAGCAAACATCATCAAACATTGCTGGCTAAGTAGATTCACATCAAATTTCACTCTAATTTTTGGTGATTTATAACCATGAAAAATAAAGCACCTTGAATTCTTTGTGATATGCTATACTAGAGCAAATCCTTCGGCTTAAAATTTAAAATTCCAAGAGTTCTGGGTGATTTGTAACCATGAAAATTATAAATAAAAAAGGAAGGGAAAAATAAAACCTCTTGTCCTGCATTTTTGGCAACTAAATAAATACGTTACATTGAGTCGGCAATCGCCTTAATCACAACCTCTAGAACTCGAAAAAATATATACATAACATAGTATATTGTAACACTTCTTTCATTGCAATAGTCCATCGTAAATATCAAAAGGAAATTCTTAATATTATTAGAGCGGTCTGCAAGTTGCATGGTCGCCTTATTTTTATCTTTCTTTTTTTGTCCTCCTTGACATGACCTTTAGACTTTTTCACTTTATTGGGCACGGCATTTCTCACACTTGATGAATCGAAAATAGTTATTACCACTGATCTGTTTGGTAAATTAGCCTTGCTCACGACAAGCGTGTGAAAGTCAGGTTTTTTGTTTTTTGACTGGACAGCATTCAGTTACACTGAATCAGTCGCAGGATACAATCGAGTTATTTAAGGCGTTGTTACAGTTTCGATATCCTGTGGCATGGCATAAATAATTGAGGCGAAAGCGAGATTGGGCCTGTATTATCAACTGTTTCCTGTCAAACGTCCCATGTTTTCTGGAATAACAAGCGACTGAAACTGAGACTGTGACGAAAAATTCTGCGTAGTCATTTTGGTGTTACAATGAATGTGAAGCAACCCGAAATAGATCAAACCAAGACGAGTGTGAACTAGTCCTAGACCGTATCAAGGTTGGTGATAGAATGTACAGTACCACCAATTAAGGTATATAATTTGTCAATTAATGCATGTGACTGCTTACCTTCAACGAGACAGCAGAACGTGTTACGACTTCCTTGACGTTTACCGAGCGAGAAGAAGTTGTTGCGACCTCACACTCTGCTAGAGATACTGGAATACAGTAGTACGCGATAACAGTCAAATATCACGGACTACTTGTTTCATTTTTCTACACAACGGGAGCAAAGAAACAATTTTTTATACACGGGTAAAGACTAAAGAATCTGGGTAACTTTGCAAAAGCAGCCAAAGCATTGAAAAAAGAGGCAAAAACATCCCTCAAAGAGTGCCCACAACTTTAAACACAAATATTCGACGCATAAAAGGACAAATATCCCAATCACTGGTGTGCAATCTGGTCGTGTGAAAAGGATCATAACACAAAATTCTTCGAATGAAAGAGACGCCTTGTTGAAACTGTCAGCGGACGAACTTGCAGTACAGTCAATGGACACAGACGATTTCGCAGACCTGAAACATGCCGCCAAGGAATAATTTAAGCAACGTTGTTGTAGATTGACGGGCACAGTTGATGCAGCAGCAACAGAACAGAACTGGAAGAGGAAGAACGTGGTTGCAGACAAAGTCTAAATTAAGATCCAAATTAAAGGACGTGTATTTTGCTGTAGCCGTCGGACTTGACCCGTGCCAAGCCCTAGGTCGCCTAACCAATAGTCTAATACTTTTGTTTAATGGCTTAATTAAGCTGGTCCATGGTATTCTACCAACTTCGTTAATTAATGCTCTCCATAAAAAAACTGTTGCAACTTTACCCAACGCTGTGCTTCTATGAAGCAAAACTTTGCACCCGCCATTGCTGCAGTAACAGAGCTCTTAAAAAGAGGGTTTCATATCCTCCCTTAAGATTCTCATATACAGCAGTTGCTTTTTAAGGCCCTGCAAAGCATAAAGTCATCTCTAAAGAGATCTTACATCTCTAAAAGGATCTTACATACAGCCGATTGTTGGTAGTGGTGTTTCGAATATTAATGGCTAGTGTAAATAACAACAACATCTGCAACATGCAAGTTATTCAGAAGAGAGTTGCATGTTTCGGCGCTGGGATTCTGATCGGGCTTTCGAGATTCCTCACTTCTAAATTGTGGGTTGACGCCATAAAATTGGGTATCGGCAGAGCCATGCATGAGCGCAATGCTCGATCTCCTATGGCGTTCATAAGATTATATCGCCTGCTTCTTGCATCAAATATACCGAGAAATCCGTCCAGGAAGTTGCCCAGAACTGACATGGAGACTGAGACAGCCCTGCTTGGCTTGAGCATGAAGAAATTTTGATTCTAGTTTCTACCCATGAGTTTTTAATGTCTCTGTGCTGTTGGTGAACCACAGATCCTGCATTTATCTGCACATTGTTTCATTCATCATCTGATATGATGATGAATCTTGGTTCTTGAATGCTTATTTTCAAGTTAGGAAAACGGTCTCTTGATTTTTTAGGTATGAAAAACTGATGTTCTCCTGGGATAACTGCTTGATTTGAAAATCGATGTCAGTCAAAGTTGGACCTGCGGGACGAACCTGAATGGACTTTAATTTTCGAGTAGCGGTTCCCTCTGCATTTATCTTGGTTGAAAAAAAATGTTTAAAATATTGACGTAAATATGACTAATTCAGCTAGCTTTCGATAACATCAGTACCATAATGACAGATGCATCCTTCTGTGATTCCTTGTTAATTCTATGCTTATGTGCAAAATCGTGTGGATACGTAGAGATCATCAGCTTTATGTAGCATCATTAACGGTATGGCAGATTTTTGTAATAGAAATACGTAGAACCATGCAAGCATGAGTACCTATAAGAAATGTCTGCAAATTGTTAAGTCAACGATTCAGAATAAATTTTTTTTTTGAGTTAAAATGTGGCCAGGCTTTTTACGTGTAATTGCTGTGGTCAAATCATTGGTTCTATACAGTTATACAGTATTAAATATTACAGTAATTCATAGGCCATGGCATGATACTGAATTAGTCAACACTAAATTAGTCGATATTATAAAGAGAAAATTAACTAAGGTTCATGTAAAGGCATTCTTGTTTCATACTTTCACTTGTAGCTTTGAAGTGTTTCGCTTAATAAAGAAACAAATTATTAATTGAGTTATACTCATAGCAATCAGTGTAAATTTAAAATGATTTTAACATGACATTATTAATTTTGTTTACATGTATTCCAAATGATACCAATAGCTTATTTTCCATCTCAAACCAAATTCTATATTTAAAAACATTTGTGTTTTTTATTTTAGGGATTGTCATTTGGAGTGATAGCAAGGTGCTATTTTCTCAATCAAAGACTTGGGTTTGGGCCTGGGCCACCTAAAGAGGTTAGACTTTTGCGCATCTACCACACTCCCAGGACACCACGTAGCAAGATGAGCATTGTAGCTTCAAGTGATGATATTTTTTTTATTTTAACTAAAATTATTTTAATTTTAATTTTCAAATTTTAAATTTTATAATAGCTCTGAGTGAATAATCACACTATAATATTTATAATAATAAGGTGTTAGCTTAGTGGGCCTAGTAACCCTAAGTCACACATTTGATTCTACTAGCACTGAGTTATAAACTTCTATAAATCTTGGGGTGTACGTATGTTTTACTTCTTTTGGGTTCCAACACCACTACACAATATAATATTTATAGGAAAAAATTAATATTTATTAAATGTAAACAATAATATTATCCTTTTTTTCTACTTTTTGCTTTTTCATCACAAAAGGCTAAAAATTCATATCTAGAAAGCCTAACCTCTTTCAGAATGGTTACATAGAGGCTCAAAACCAAACTTGAAAAATAAGCACCTTATCACTTAAAATGATGACACTAAACAATAATATCTATGATTCAAAATTCACCCTAAGCTATTTATTTTACTTATTGTAAATATAACAAAGTTTTGAGACAAATCCTGTTACTCTATTCCACTTCACACATATCTTTTATCATTGTCAACTATGATATTGACTATCTGATATCAGATCCTGGATATTGAGGCACAAACTATGATGTTGAATATCTGATCATCTAGTATTATGATATCATATCCTGGATATTGAAGCACAAACTATGATGTAGATCCTGGATATGTAATCTACTAGTATTATTGCTTAGATCATCCAGTGGTGAGGTACTTGGTAATCCCAATAACGATTATGTAAGTCCAAGATGTGTGCGGAGAGTCAAGAATATATGTCCATCACCTAGGCTAGATTAGATTCTTTTATCACTTTAGTTAAACTTAGAATTAGAATTATTTTCACTCTTTACAATGAATACTAGGAGAATGGCCCACACAACATTAATTATCATACACCTCACTATGAGTTAAACCATACACATTCATTTTCACTAGCTCACATTGGAAGAAAATGATCATAAACTCAACCAATTCCTACCATAATCACATTGCCTTGTCCATAGAAGTCAACTGGGCTACACATGAACACTCATATCTCATATGATTAGGTGTTAGATTACTTCACTTCTCATCATGGACATCATTTTTGGGAACAAGTCAATGTATGCTTAGTAATTGATTTCTCAAAGTTCGTTGTATCTGAAACACAATGTCAAACTTCACAATCATAAGAAAAGCACGCTTAAAGCATAACATCTAAAATATATAATATGGCTTCAACCAAAGATCAACCATCACCTATCGAGGAGAAAAGAAGAAGCAATAACAAAATCATTTATGAAGAAGAATGGGAGATGCCAATGCAAACAAGAATCACTTATGCTCACACTAATCTTTATCATCTAGACTTCACTTTCATCTTTTATTAGGAAAATCAAATGAGATGAAGAGATGTAACACCCCACCCTAGCTAGGGTAGGGTGATTGCTATGATCACTAGTAATCTTACAATGGAAGCATGATAAATAAAAACCAATGATGTGTAGAAGACATGATATTAATGAAGGTTAAATTTCATAGAGATTTCATACCAAACCAAAAACTAAACATACATTTCAATTTATAAAACTGCATGTCTCTACATAAATCAAAATATGCACTACTCTACTAAAACACAAAAACACATTAAGATCATTATCATATATATAAAAGAGTACAGAGAGTTTCATACAATGATACATAGTCCATGCTACTATATATGAAAATATACATTAAGTGAGCATTAAATATTTTTCACTTCTCTACTCTCCCTCTCCATGCTTGTCTAGGCTCTTGTTCCTTTTACTTGTAATTAAATAAAGTTAGTACACAACTAAGTGGAAAGCCTTTACACTTCCCCTACTAGATGATTAACAAGTGCTATACTAAAGGAGAAGAGTGAGGTACAAGGCAACCTACAATAAGTGTTAGTCCTATGCATGCTCAAAACAACACACCTATCATATTTCCCATAATGTTAACATAATCATTATTGAAAAGGATACATGGATATCATACAATCACAAATAAAGCCATGGTCCAACATCCTCTATCATATATTCATTACACCACATCACATGCATTTTTACTATCATGTCCATCTCATCATCCCTATGATATACCTTTAAACAATCCATAATCCATACAATCATAATCAAATCATAATACATATTATCAACAATATGACTCACAAACTTATACTATCATATACATAACCCATGTGATTGTTAGCATATTCACACTCAATGTAGCATGTGAAACATTGCCATGAGTACTCATAATAGCCATTGCTTGTAGGTATTTTCTTAGTCTTTTATTTATTCAATTAGTGATAGGGTCTATCAACCTATGACCTACAACCACTAGCCTTTTAGAGGACTAGCAATAGGAACAAACATACCTATGCCACGTACCAGCCATAGGGACAATCACACCTATGCTCTCCCACTCTCAGGATTGAGCTTGAGATAGGAGCTTCACCGATGCATCATAGTAAAGGTCAATCCATACTACCTCTAGGATGCCTCATCATGAACTGGTCCACACCCTCATGCTAGCACCATCCACCAACAATCATCACAAATGTCATCATGAAGACATGTACACATTTCAGCTACCTTAAGCTAATACATGTCATAAGCACAACACATGCAAATAAACATAATATAACCATAGATATCCATACCTAACAGTTATAGTCATTCCATGAAAACAATACCACAATTTAACAAAACAAAATTAATCCCATGATATGACAAAATAATACTATATTTCTAGAATTGCATGTACTTTCACATACATGACTACTATAATAACCTTTAAAATTATATATGCCCAAAGAGAAAACCAATCCCATGATTAGAAAGTACTTCCCAAAACAATCCCAATGATACTAATTTTACCTAAATCAGACTCTTGGAAACAAAGTCACACATTTTCAAGGTTTGATTAATAAAATAATATTTAATTGCCACTAGGAAGGTTTGGAACTCCCAAAAACACCCGTGCCCAAATAGGCCCCAAAAATATCATATTCCAATCATACCGGTCTCATCAACATCACATATCATATTCTACAAGTCCACATCATACCATACATCACATATATATTACTACACAATTCAGAATCAAAATCACTCAATTTTGGAAAATGGGCAAAATAACATGTCCAAGCTCAATCTTTGAGCTATCTGCCCCACATGCACACATCACATAATCATATAGACTAATCTAGCACAAAAAGATAGACAAAAGGTAAAGACAACTCACCAATTAAAATTGTTGCGGTAGAAAGGTCAAAACAAGTAGAAACCCCTTAAAAATCTAGTAGGCCTCTAGTTTGCTCCCAACAAGTTTTGCACCTATGTAGATATGACCACAACAATCCCAAATCTAGGTTCAGAGTAAGCAAAAATCATCCACAAAGCTTAAAATTCTAGAAAAAGGAAGAAAATAGAAGAAAACTAAGGAAAAGAGAAGAGAATAAATGTAACCCTTATTTTTTTTTCTAAACAAAAAAATAGAATCAAATAGACTGAATTTTTATGGGTGGTGGTGCAAAAGGATGATGGGTATCTTTTTGTTTTAAAATAAAGAAACAAGGTTTATCCCTCATGCATAAACATTACTTTTATGCATTGGTTCTTTTTCAAACAAAGAAAACAAAAGCACATAATCAAGGTAGCACACATCATGTGCAAATGAAACATGACTTTAATTTTGAATTGTTTAGTTTTTTTAAATGAAATATTTTCATAAGATATATTTATTTTTTCCTTTCCAATTAATGTCATTAACTTTAATCATGTGTAACAAACACATCAGGTCTCCAAATCAAAATCTATTTAAACCCATGAGATCCTTATCAAACACTCTACACATTCACATGTCAAAATCACACTCAAACATCATACAATATAATGCTATTATGCAAATGCATAAATACCGAAATCACACATAAAGCATAAGGACATACTAGATAGGTGCTCTTGTATCCTAATCCAACACCCCTACCAGCAACCTCACCTATCTAACACATCACACAAGGATAGTGTACATAATCATGTTAATTAAGCATGTTAAGGCATCATAATCATAACATAAAGACGAAGCCTCATAAGATATAAAATACATTTATATTACATTAACTCATCCCTGAAAACCCACTAGGACTCCACATTTAATGTATAAATCATAAGCATATAACCATACCGAATCTCTCTAGATGGGATGTAATAAGGAACATGCAAGGCAACAAGTCCTACCTCCAAAATGTTTAGCACTTAACATTTTCCAAATTTCCCTAAAGGAAATTCATTTGGACTAGATCTAGGAAGGGTATCATGTGACTCAACACATGACAAGACCTAGAGTAGATCAGCAAATGAGGAGAGATGCTACCATGGAGAATAAACATGTACACAGCGATGGGAAGTAGGTTAACACTTCTATTATCTTGGAAAAACTTGATATTGATTCATTTATTTTAGAGCAACTCCACCAAAATCATGAGGAGCCTTCAAAAACACCTATCATTAGACTTGAGGAACCTATCAAAATCCAACTTCATTTCACTCTAGTAGACACATCTAAAGCAAAGGTTATTGACTCAAGGTATAAGTAGGACTCAAGGCCAAGGGTTCTTGCCAAATCCTACAAAGAAGCATACAAGAGTCATGAAAGAAGAATAAGTTGACATCATTCTCTTTCTTCCTCATCTACTTCATCATGATCATTGGTGAACTCTAACAAAAGACGACACAAGTACCAGGACTATGATAGGAAAGAAAGAAGGACTCATGATCATCATGATGGATATTCAAGATTCTCAAATACAAAAGATGAAGAATATGAATAAATGAGATGAAGGGATCAAAGAGAGGATCAAGAAAGGTATGAGCACAAAAGGGGTCACTGCTATAATAGGGCATATCCAAAGCATGATAAACATTTAAGAAGCCACTCACATACCAACTAGGTATGCAAGGGATAGCCAAATCAAATGGTTAGATGCAAACAACATGCTGAGATTTGAAGGTGACTATAATGCTAATCTACAACATCACCTTCAAGCTTTCTATGATGTCCACATCCTCCAAAATATCAAAACTGATTGGCAAAAGTTAAAGCTATTTCCCTAAACACTTGTGAAGGAGGTGGAGAGCTAGTATAGGTCATTGGAACCTGAATCAATCAAGTGCTAGAGTATCACACTCGAACTCTTCAATGAAAAATATCATACTTATTCATGTGTCTAACTTACAAAAAAAAATCTGAGGATGGAAGCAAGGAACTCATGAGACCCTTGATGCAGCAATGGGTTAATAATCTTCACTATTACATAGATGCCCAAGCCATAGATTCTCACCAAGGAAATAGCTTAGACACATTGTAGATGGGCTACAGAGCCAAAGTAGAGAAACTCTTGGGGTTTATACCTAAGGGAGGTTATCAGAAATGACCATCCATCACATTCAAAGAATAATTGACTAGGTAGAAAAGGAGGAAGGTGAGCTAAGAAAAAGGAAATTAGCTAAAATGTACAATAGGGATCCATTAATTTGAAAGACAGATACAAAAGTCTGCAATACACAAGAGGAGAAATCCTTGAATTAGGTTATCTAGAAAAAGATTCTACCAATCCAAAAATCTATAAGTAACATCGCAAACAATGTAGAGAAATTTTGGATTTTGTTGATGAGAAATTTACAACTACATTAAATATTGTGGAGGAAAGAACCAAGAAAGCCTTTGGAAAAGGCAAAGACAAGAGGAAAAAAAAGAGTTTGAACAGAAAGGCAAAGTTACTTTAGTGGTTGGGTGGATAGACACCAGCTCCACAAATGAGGAAGATTGCACTATGTGTTAGTATGAATATCCCAAGGGAGGTTACCTAGTCATGGAGCATTTACAAGAGATAGGAGCATACACACTCAATCCCAAATTTGTTAAAAGATGGATGTCCAAATGATTACCTTATCCTCAAGGTAACTACTAACAGAACCTCCACCCAATGTATTAGCCTAGAGAAGCTTTATCACAACCACAAGAACACTATTATTAGTAGTGGAAATAGCCTCAATCATGGGCTATGCCATCACCTCACTAACAATATTCATACAGGAAGCTAGATCAATATAGATATTTCATTCAATGTCCAGTATCACCTAGTAATGCAGTTGTTCAGACCTCATAGTACTATATAGTAGAATACCATAGATCGATTTTGCCAAGGATAGACCCAAACTAACATATGCATCCACCAACAACTAGTCATTCTATGCAACACCTAGATCCTCTACCACTAGTGCTAGCTCCTATTATGTAGAGGGAATTGCTATCACAATGATAGGAAAAGAGTGCTATGAGGGTAGTTAATATGCATGAGGAGAGGATTACCTACAAGTCTCAACCCAAGAAATGACTATTCTTTAGAATAAGTCTAGAAAAGACTCAGAGGATGAGGAACATGTCTAATTCCATCCCATCTACATCAAGTCCTTCTCAACATAGCAAGCTTCAAACTTCATCAAGCTTCAATGTCACAACTATCATGCTCACTTAGACCATAACTCATTAGATCAAGGTAGGGGCTCTTCCATAGAAGATAACTAATCCAAGAAGTTCCTTAATTTATCTCCAAATAGCATGAAAAAAACCATGGAAAGATCTACTAGATTATGGGTTCAGATTGAACTTGATATCTCAAGACATGTATCAAGCCTAGAACCTACCACCACTAAAGAAAAGTAACATTCTCTTAGAGCTTGCAAACTAATCAATAATAGTTCTACTTAGACAAGTGGATGATGTGATTACTACCATCAGTGGATGATCTTACCCTACTAATTTTCTAGTTATTCACATGGGGAAAGATAAGGAAGAATTCCCAATTATCATGGGAAGAGCTTGGCTTAGCGTTGTGGATGCTAAGCTCAGAATTCATTATTTTTCCTTGGAAATTTCCAAGGAAGATAAGGCTAGAATCATAAAAAGATGAAGAGTTCCATGTATTACATATAATGATAAAGCATGTAATTACATGCAAGGAATCTAGGCTATTAAATGAGAAGAGACTAAGGCATGCAATAGATGTGTTGAAACAAGATGTGTGCAAAATTGTCTATATGCAGTAGCCACCCAACAAGAGGGCACCTAATGGCTAATTATGAGTGAAGAAACTCAATTCAATAAGTACATGGATCCTAAAGAGCAAATCATCAGTACCTATGTAGTAGAAGAAGATAATATAAAACTATGGAAAGAACACTCCTACCATTGAAATAATTAGGAAGAAGAAATAGACTGGGAAGACTTGAAGATCTTAGACACAATGGAACCAGAACCACTAGGATTGAAAGATAACTAACAATATTAGAATATGAATTTCTAAATAACAAGAAGCCAATGATTATCAACACCAACCTAGATAAAGAGAAAAAATGGAAACTATTAGAAGTGCTCAACATATGACCTATAGCACTTGCGTGGTCTTCTAATGAGATCATAGGAATTGATCCACGAATTTGTTATCACCAAATCTACTAATCCTGTAATCAAACCCAAACACCAACCTCAACAAAGGCTCAATTCTAAACTTGAGGAGGTATTCAATTAATAATTGGAAAATTTGCTAAAGGAAAAATACATCTATCCCATTGTAGATAATGAATGGGTAAGTCCTTTAGTGATAGTTCCAAAGAAGGGATGACAATGGCACATTTGCATTGATTTCCAAATGTTCAACTCACCCACATTTAAGGATCAGTTTCCACTACCATTTGTTGATCAAGTTCTGGACATAATTTTAGGACATGAGTATTAAAAATTTCTAGATAGGTATAGTGGATAGAATCAAAGTCACATTTTATTTGAAGACCAAGAGAAAACCACACTTACCAATTCATGAGGAACATTTGCTTATAGATAGATGTCTTTTGATCTTTGCAATGCACCAACAACTTTCTAGAGACTAGTTTTAAGTATCTTCCAAAAGCAGACAAGCAATGCTATTGAAGTCTTGATGGACAATTTTTCCATGTGTAGGCTAGATTTCAAACAAGAATTAGACCGATTGGAGCAGGTACTTAAAAGATGTGTTAAAACAAATCTAAAGCTTAATTGGTAGAAGAGCCATCTCATGGTCTAGGAAGGAATAATTCTAGGAGATAAAATCTTCTAAAGGGGTATAGAGGTAAATTTTGGAAAGATTAGAGTCATTCAAAACATCACTCAAGGGCCATAGACCATGAAATATGTAAGATCCTTTTTAGACCATATAGGATACTATAGAAGATTCATTGAAAACTTTTCTAAGATTGCCAAACCACTTGTAGAGCTCACAAAGAAGGATGCATCCTTCAAGTGGACTGATTTATGTGAAAAGACATTCAAAACTTTGAAGTAGAAATTAGTAGAGACACTAGTCCTCCAAGCTCCAAATTAGTCAAGCCCTTTTCATAGCATGACTGATGCTTCCAACTATGAGCTTGGTGAAATACTAACACAACTTGATGATTAGAAAAGGCCTTAATATGTACATTGTGCCAGTAGAAGCAGGACTAAAGCATAATTAAATTACACCATAACTAAAAAGGAGCTCAATTCCATGGTGTACACACTTGAAAAATTCAAACATTATGTACTTGATTACCAAATCTATGTCCACACTGATCGTAGTGCCATCTGATTTCTGATGAATAAGACAATGGTTAGTCCCAAAGTGATAAGATGTCTTATGATCCTTCAAGAGTTTGACATCATAATGATAGATAAGAAAGGAACAAAAAATGTAGTAGTTAATCATTTATCCAAGTTGAAATGGAATTCATACAATTGAGTGGAACCATTATTAGACCAATTTCCCAAAAAGGATTTTTTTAGTAGAATAGTAAAGGTTGTAGATTCAATAGGAAAGCCATGGACCATAGAGTACCTAACTTATCTCACAACACAAGAGCTTCCTGTTGAATGGAGTAGAAGACAATGTGAACAATTCCTTCATAGAGGCAAACAGTACATGGAAATCAATGGTAATCTATACAAGATTTGTGTAGATGGGCTCGTTGGATGGTGCATGCTAGATCATGACCAACAAAGAGTTTTATAGGATACCCATGAAGGCCCATGTGGTGGACACTATGCAAGGTGCAAAATGGCACTTAAATCACTGATGGTAGCCTACTTTTTATTTACCCTACTCATAGATGTCCACATGTTCACATAATCTTACAAGCACTACCAAAGAGATGGAGGAATTACTACAAATATGAAGGGTTACAACATTGCATACAACCACTAGAACCTTTTGATATATGGGAAATTGATTTTATGGGATCCATTGAACTGATGCTAAATGGAAAATCATATCTTATCGTGACTATGGATTACTGTACTAAGTGGGCAAAAGTAGCAACAATGAAAGACTATATAACAAAAATAGCTATCAAGTTTTTTCAACAACATATGATCAATAGATTTGGAGTGCCAAGAATGCTTATATCAGATAATGGGACCCACATAATCAATGCTACCTTTAGTAAACTCATCCAACAACTTGGGGTTAACCATAAACTAACAACACCATATCATCCCCAAGTAAATGGTTAAGCTAAAGTCACTAACCATGAAATTACTAGTATACTCACTAGGACAATTAGTAGGTTTCAATGGGATTGGAGTATGAAATTAAAAGATGCTCTATGGGCGTATAGGACACCTTGGAAACTACCTATAGTGTACACACCAAATGAGTTATTCTATGAGAAGTTGCTGAAACTTGAAATCTAGGTAGAGCTTCATAGTTTAGCTACTACCAATGAACGTCATCTAAACTTGAGTTTAGCCCAAAAGGAACATCTAATGAACCTAAATCTTCTAGATGAGAATTTTCTAGTATTAATTATGGGTAGTTTCCATAAACATTACTCCCAAATTATGCATGATTCACAGATAAGTGATGTAACCATACAACTAGATGACAAGGTCCTTTATTATAATCCTAGTCATTTACCCCAAAAAGCTAAATTTCAAACACTTTGGGAGGGACCATACATTATGCATGCCACTTATCCATTTTATTCCTTACATATTTACCACCCATCTAGTTCACAGAAGCTTATCCTTGTCAATATTTAACAAGGCAAACCATACATGAATACTCCACAGAATCTACCCGACCTACCCACTAGTCTTCTAGTTGTTCTATCTTCCATTTATTGGATCTTCATGATAGTCATAGGGGTGTCAATTTTGAACCATAGGTACCTTAATAAATTCTTTATTTCTCTTTTATTTTTCACATTCTTTAATCTTTTCTCATTCTTTGATACTTTTTATTTCTTAAATTTTTTATATTCTTTAATATCTTTTGATTTTTTTTAACATTTTCATTCTTTTAACATTTTCACAATTCTTACTATCTTTTTCATTTCTTTCATACTTTGTTTTCAAACCCTTTATAAATGATTTTGATTACCAATAAGACATATTACAAATAAAGGCAATATGTAGTCCAAGAAGGTGAAGATTTCTCCATGTTATCAAATCATAATGAATTGATTATTTGAATAGTGATCCCACATCATCCATCCATTCATTCCATTAATAAGAGGTTCTTACCATGGACATAATGATATTCTTTTCATCATACAACTAAGAATAAACCTATGATCATTATGATTTGACCAAAAGTAAAAAACCAAGTGGAAATGTAAAGGGTCTGACATCAAGGGGATTTTTGGATTTTGTTAGATTACTATTGTGAGTTCTATCATGTTGTTAAGGTTGTGTTATATCCTTGTAGATCTAACCAAAAATTGGAGTAAGAGTCAAATAAGTGCTACCTAAAAAGGTTAACATAGATAAAAATAAAAGAGCACAAAATAAATTTTTGGGGGTCCGACTAGAAAGACATGTTACCCATGCCTGAAGGTAGATCGCTTCTCAGAAATATAAAAATAGAAAAAGTGTCATGAATAAAATCCTTCCTTGGATAGTACGCCAAGTGAAAATGCTCCTTGCAACATTGATAGTCTAACAGTTGTAATATGAAGCGATGAAACAATGCAATGTCACTGGAATGTGATCTAGGCTTGGTTCAAATGTTAGATAGAAAGGCTAATGATTACTTTAGCCACTAATAAAACACAAAGAATTCATTATGCCTATGGTAAGACACCTCACATCTCAATTTTTGTAATCCCTTATAAAGTCCATCTCATCTCACTATTTGAATAGTCATAACTTGTGGTTTTGCATAACATAGCATTATTTTCCTAATTTGGTGGTACTAACATGTGTGTTTTGCTAAACAAGTATGTGTTACATTCAACTCCTTAAGTGCCTAAGGACACTTTTCAGCATGGTTATATAAGGGCATTAAGGATTGGAGCCTGCTTTAGGGAGGATCCACTTGTATAACTATTGTATCTTATACCTGCTAAATAATTCCACATCATCTTGAACCTTTAATCATCAATAAGCATTAATAAAATACTTTTCATATCATTTAAACTCTTTGTTTTCACAACATAAATCCATTACCCTTCTTATCCATCTCATGAACTTTCGTAGCCTAAGGTTCCTTTTCTAGAACTTCCAATGACGAATTTTTGACCAACATGTGCATATATTCATCATCCAAAACCTTCCAAACATCCAAAATAATGAATTTTTCCATCAAACCTTTATGAAAAATGAAATTTCTTGTCCTTTAATATTAGGTCCCCAATATTGGATCTAAACCAATATCAGAACCCCAATGTTAGGTCCCTAATATCGGGCCTGCCAAAAAGTATAAATACATGGTGACTTAGCCAACTTTTTCATCATTGTTCATTTGCACAAAAGGATATTTTTCAAAATTTCTTCTTTGTTCTAAGCTTTAACCTCCTAGCTTTCCCAAGCCATAACTTGACCATTATGGATTTGATTTTTGTGATTTTTGAACTTATCTAATCATGGAGTTCTCATCTTAGTCTTGGAGGGGTGCTAGTGAGCAAAGTCTAAGCTAATGTTTTGAAAAATTCCAATACATGGAAGGTATTTTAAGGGTAAGAATGAAGTGAAACTTGAAAATTGTTAATAAGAACTAATCATGATGAAGCCAAAACACTCAAATAAAGCTATTAAGAAACCATAACCAATCATAATGAGCCATACATAAGAACAAAATAGATAACTATGAGGAGTCATAAAGGGATTAATGCTTATGGAGTAACTTTTTGAAATTTTATGTAACTCTACAATCATAAACTAAGAATTTAATGTGACTAAGGATATGAGTAGGGGTATGGAATCATTAAGAATAAATTTGAATACCTTAGTAATTTTAATCCTTAATGATTTTAGATGGCCCCAAAGAGAGGAGTACAAGGATGACCCTTACAAGATCTGAGTAAGAGACTAAGAGGTCAAGGTAGAGGCAAAATAAGAGGAAAAAAACTAGAACATGAGGAGTAGGAAGCCTAATAATTTAGCATTCATTAAGAAATGCCTAGTCTGGGAAAATTATCCCAAGGAGAGGTGGAGGAAGCATAAGTGCAAGGACAATGCCTCATGTTGTCATAAGACTACCTCCAAGCCATCCAAGAATGATCCATCCTAACCATAGTCATTGTAGAGATGAACTTTGGCCCATTTGTGAAGTTCACCCCTAAAGCAATCAAGACACAACTCAAGGCATCACCACTATGGCCAATCCTTTCTAATAGTGGTAAATGGTACCTTGGGAAAGACAACTAGTTTTGGCACAACAAAGAAGAGGGTACCATAGTTAACATTGGAGGAGTCTCAATTTCATTCTCAATCAAGGTAATTATAGAAGCTTTGGATATACCCAACGAAGGAACAAAGTTAGCACATCTATCCATCCAAACAAATCTTGAAACTAGAAAACTATGGCTAAAATAGGCATATGGCAAAGAAGATAAGGGATATAATGAGCTAACTCTAGAAGAAAGAATCTACTTTAAAATTGACACCATTCACTTGTTCCCAACAAAAGGACTCAGCAGATTATCTACTTATGTGACTTAAGGAAGTGTGATCATAATGGAAAAATACAATGCCAACCTCACACAACTCTACTTTATGAAAATATAGAGGCATTTTGTAGAAATAAAGGTAGGGAAGCCAACACTTACATTCCCTTGCCTTAGTTGGAAGCTATGCAAGTGAGGAAAAATTCTGGGATACATCAATGATGATCCTAGGAGAGCCCAAAATGCTTTATACACTGAATTGCTCAAACCAGCACCACCTAGGAAAGATCAGGTTGAAGAATAAGAACAAGAGCAACAATAATAGTAGTAGTAGCAACAACAAAAGCAATAGTACTAGCAACAAGAACAACAGCAATAGGAAGTTCCACCACCACCACCACAAGATTACAAGTCGTTAATGAGTCATCTGCAACAAATTGCAAAAACCATCAGCTAGGGAATAAGAGATTAGGCTAACCTTTATAGAGTTATAAATAGTGCCATCCATCCCATAGTTTCAAGAGATCTAGCAAGTGGATAGATTTCACTACAATTAGAAGAAGAGGTTCACTGGTCACAACAAATCTTTGGGAACACTACATCATTCCAAGTGGTGCTTGAGACTAGAGAGAGAGCCACAATGATGGTAATGAAGCACCAAAGATGTAGCAGGACCAGAAAAGATGATCACTGATCACATAAAGAAGTCCTTTAACATACTTGTTATGCCACCAGTAGATCTAACTAGAGCCAGAGATGCTCAAATTATTAGCTTGAACCTTAATGACTCTTGCTGATCATGAGGATGTACTCAATAGACTACTGCAAATTGGGCAAGTCATGAGAAAACTCTTTGACATTTCCAATGATGTCACTATAGTACAATCAAAGCTCATTACTACCAAAGAGAAAATAGTCATGGTAAAGACAAGGGTAGAGCATGCAGAAAATGAAATTTTGAAATTACAAGAAGAGCTCATAGCCCTAAGAGATGAATGAAGAGATCCCACACAATTTATTTTACTTGACCAAATAGAGTAGTTCAGGATAGAGGAAATGAACCATTAGATTGAGTAGAATAAACAAATGGCAACAATGAAGGAAAAATTATTATGGAATGCCTTAGTAGCAGAAACACAAACATATGCACATGCCAAGGCATTTACTATAGTTAAAGAGGAAAATAAACAACTTGTTACTGATAACATAAGGTTGAATACTATGGAAGAGTAGAAAAACATTTTAATGAAAAGCATCCACTAGCTAAGGGAACAATTGGTGAGGGTCAACCAAGACATGGTCTTCCTTGCAAGAGAAAATAGAATGCTCTCAATGGAGAAGATATGCACCATCTAACAAAAGTATGCTATTGAAATAAGTGCATGGTAAAATGAGGTAAAGAAATATGAGAGGCTCAAGAAACTCTTCCATGATTAGGTGGACATGTACAAGCAAACCAATGAGAAATATATCTAGATGTACAATGCCAGAATCAACACCATTTCAACACAAAATCCTAACTAGCAACCCATTCTCAATAGTTATGCCCTTGTCCACCAAGTAGAAGTGAAAAAAAAGACCTACAAATCAAGGATATGAAAGAATACATGAGGTTAGCTAACCTTCATTATGATAACTTGGCCATGTTAATAGCAGGTAGGCCTAGAAATGATCTAGAATACTAAGTAGTAGCCACATATGCTCTGTATTAAGCATAGTTTGCAGATCGTAAACATGCTTTGCAAAAAAATTCTAGTGGTAAACTCTAAAGTAGAACCAATGAAGGCTGACTATGAAGGGTAGAAGGATGTAGCAACAAACATGGCTAGAAGATTAACTGATTACCATGAATTACATTAAAATGCTAGAGAATTTGAAAAGGAAAGAAGGCAGTTCATAGCCTAGTATGTCAAGGAAAATCAAATGTTTCTATAGTTTCCATTTCGATGGGATTTACCTGCTCCATCACACATTACACAACAAGCATGGATGGTGCATGATCCAAGAATAGAAGAGGAGAAAATTTAGGTGCTCCTAAAATGATACAAATTTCGAATGCCTAATGACAAGTAGAAGTAACCAATGGAGGAGCCACCACCACCTAGAAATACATAAGGCTACATCAAGCTTCACCAAATTTGTTTTTTGTTAAAGTTGTCATGTCATGTTTTGTGTCATTTTTGTAAACATTACTATGACATTTAAGAGTCACATATATAGTAGTGAGTGTCATGAAAATCTACCTCCCAATTTTGTAAGGAACTCCATCCTTATTTTGTTTTAACTCAAGGACAAGTCTGCAGTCAATTGTGAGGGTATGATAAGTTGTTTTTTTGTTGGCTACAATATTGGGTATCTCATATCAGAGCCATGATATCAGATCCTCAATATTGGGGTACAAGCTATGATGTTGGATATCCAACATCACAGACATATGAAGGACTATAAATATGGCACTTAGGTGCATACTCCAATAATAATTTCATTCCAACCTTAGTCAAATTCTATTAGTATGTTTTCTTGATTTTAGTACTTATCACTTAGCAGTGTAAGCTTGCAGTGTCATGTTAAGTGATTAAACAAAGTCTTTATTTGAGTGGAATGTACTTGGACATGTTTCATTACTGGAAATAAAGATTAAGATTACTTTGCATCATTGCAACATCACTTAGATTTCTTTACTATTTACTTAGACTAATGTTTACTATTTTCACATAGCGTATTAATTCCTATTTACTTTTCCATGAACTTTACTTTTAATGTTATTAAGTAGAATGAATAAAATTTATTCCAAGCATTAAGTGTGATTGTTTGGTAATCTAGTAGTATTATTGCTTCATTTTCCTAGTAGTGAGGTACTTAGTAATCCCAAGAAAGATTACATAAGTCCAAGATGTGTGCAGAGAGTCAGGAATGAATGTCCATCAATTAGGCTAGATTATATTCCATTATTACTTTAGTTAAACTTAGACTTAGAATTATTTTTACTCTTTCCAATGAATACTAGGAAAATGGCCCACATAACATCAATTATCACACACCTCATTGTGAGTTAAATATTACACATCAATTTTTACTAGCTCACATGGGAAGACAACTATCACAAACTCAACCAATTACTAGCATAATCACATTACCTTGTCTTCAAAATTTGATTGGGCTATGCATGAACAATCATATCTCATATGGTTGGGTGGTGGATTACTCTATCGCTCATCAAAGAGTAACAATATCAAACCTCAACCATTAATTTTCTCATATCATTTCGCAATTTTAATTTAATTTTTGTAAAGACACATAATTCTAAACAACT
>MNCI01027538.1:0-13738 GCA_015680685.1 Gnetum montanum
TTTGCCAACCGTTATCAATGTTGTTCCATGCACAGGCATCATAGAGTGCTTGTAAATGTTGTTGCGGATCTAAGTCATAGCCTCCTGAGAAATAGGGAAAGTTGTTTAAATTGAGCTTGGGTAGGTGGCTCTCTTTACGATGCCAATAGGAGATTTGAACAACCTCTTGTATTTGCGTTAGGCTTGTAGTGGCTAGTAGGGGTTCATCCTCATCGAGTAAGTTATGCTTTCATGCGTTGGGATGATGCTGCCTTCATTTATGTTTATAAGAAACTCCCACCTCAGATTGCATACTCCAATCTGCATTGTCATATAATTCATTGGTTCTCCAATGAATTGCCTCACTAGATGTGGCATTATCGTAGTCTTGTAAGAAGGCATGGTTTTGTGTGTGAATTTGTATGTGACTTTCTGTAATTATTTCTTCCTAAAATATATATCATTAATTCCTATACAATGGCCTTGTATGATATAACTACTCTAGATAACTAGCCCCGTCCCCGGAAATGGCGCCAATGATGAGTGGTAAGGTACTCCTACACTCAACCATACAAATATGAGTGTTTCACGCATGATTCAGTCAAACTCCGCAAATGGATTAGCTGTGGTATCTAGATGGTTACTCGTAGATCACAGTTCGTTGTCTTCCCACCTAAGCTAGTATTAGCTTTGTCATGTATGGTTTAGTCTAGAGTGAGGTGTATGATGTGTTCCTACACTAATGCTACTCCTGAGGATGATGGGAAATAATATCAACTAAACTAGGAGAGAGAGTGTGTATGTGTGAGAGAATCTAAACTAGCCTAAGTGCAATGAGCATCTGTTTCTCAATCATCCGTACACATCTTGGACCTCGTGCACGACTACCACTAGGATTACCAAACACATGGCCTAAGTACGCTACCGGGTTACCAAGTAGTCACACTTAAATGCTCGTGATTAAGTCGTACTCATTCCATGTTACTAGGAGATAAGGATAGAGAGATATTAACTAAGAAAGCAATAAATAACAATAACAATTAAATAAATAATTAAGCTAAGTGGATGCTGCAATGATGAAGTAATCTCGATCTTTATTACCGATCATGTGCATGTCCAAGTATGTCACACTCAAATAAGGATGTCGTACAATTACAATCATCACACTGCGGGCATGCACTAGGAGAAAAGGGTTGAGAAGACAAACTGACGTACTAAAAACTATTGAAAACTTAAACTTCCAAAAAAAAATCTCCTTACCAAAAATGCCTACCTCTTATTTATAGATGAGGGGATACGCTGCGATATCGCGTACGCGATATCGTGTCTAGGCTATGATATCGCATACACGATATCATGGGTGCGATATCGTAGCCACCAATTCATGACCCATCATGAAGGACAAAAGTATTGTATGAAGGAAAAAAATGAAATGTCTATATGACCTTTAAAAAGAATCTACACATTTATAATAAAAATCAAGTACAAATTCCATAAGAATTTGAAATTCAAACACAAGTTTTATCCATAAAAGGAGGTGAAGAGAGTCATTTGAAACTATCCAATAAAGAAGAAAGAAAAAATGTAGCCTCAAGTCTCAAGGGATAAGCTCCTAACTTCAACCTCAAAGCTTTTTCTTAGAGAAAGTTGTTTTGTTCACTTAGATTACAATGGTCATTTCTATTTTCTGATAAATACATGCTACAACTTTACTTTGATGTTCTAGAATGCTTATTTCAAGTTTATGATATTTATTTTTATAAAGTGATTATGAAGTTTAGACAATTTTAGTTGAGTTTCATTGTGCTTCCATGGTTAGGTTTGACATAAAAAACAAGAAATATGTAAATGGCATGGAAAATGTTGCATGCTTTACCTAAGTCCAATTTCCTTAACCATAAGAAAAAACTATACTAACCATAAATACATCATGCAAACTCATGACAACTATTAACTTCTAAAGAGAATGTCTCAAGCTCATCATGTTATTGAACTACTAGAAAAGTTGGTAAACAAAAATGGAAACATGTCCCCTAATGAAAGTAAGTTGTTAGCCAAGGATAGTATAAGTACTTGAATTAGAAAGTTGTCCTATACAATGAATGTGAAGTTCATATTTAGGAAATATTTGTAGCCAAATATAAAAGGTTATATTCACTAAAAATAACAAATTTTTTATATATGAAGTTTATTTCAAGTTGAAACATTAATGGAAATGAATAAAGGATAAGTAGATTGTGGAAAAAATTAGAAAAAAAAAGGTAACTCACTTTGTCCTATGTTGTTAACAAGGATAGGACCTTTTTGCTAGTCATTTGGACCTATATCTTATAATCATTCATGATAAGATGGATAAATCTAAAACAACTTTGCTTAGATTTACAAAGATGTATAAGAATATTTCAATAATTATTAGATTTAACTTTGGTATAATCAATATCCTTATACATAGGCATGTATGAGGTAAATTCACACATTTTATTTTATTCTATACATTACTTACAAATGACAATAACATCCATTTGCTAAATGCTTAAGAGATATGAAAGATAACGTTAAGTAATGATTTGGTGAGGGAAATAAACAATTATAAACATGAGAATCACGGCAAGAAATACCTTTAGTTGAGGCGCCTTCATTTGGATACAATTCATTTAAATGCAGGGAATACATGTCAAATGACATGAGAGATGTGTATTCCTTAAGGTTCCTCAAACTGCATAATTGACGGGGCCATTAAATGCACGTTTTTTTATACACATTCACCTCACCTCCATGTGGCACCACATGATATTATTGGGTCACTTGAGACAAATTTATGCACACCTCTAACGACGTACCCTGCAAAAATTATGTATCCATTTAAAGTGTGCCCTTAAAAGACTCACCTCAAACAATCATCGCGGAATTAAAAAGAACGGACGTGTAATAGGAATGTCCACATATACCTTCTGCATCCATTTTTTGCTGTATGTATTGTCTTTAAGTCGGTTGCTTCGAGGTCGCTGTACCTGTGGTGTCAGTGATGCTTTGATGCTTTGAGCTTGCTGCTCCTGCTCAACTGAGCTTGCCACCGTTGAGCCCATTGCCATGGATTTCTGCTCCTGCTCAACTGAGCTTGCCACCGTTGAGCCCATTGCCATGGATTTCTGCTCCCTACGCCTGTTGATGTGCTTTTTTATGCTACGCCCACCGACTGCTCTTTCTTTTTTGAGAAAAGGTAAAAAATATTTTATTGCGTAATAGAATTTTAAAGTTTGCGCTTAAGAAAATCCTATAGAATTTCAGCTGGTAGGCGCCTGTTATGATGGTTGGGTTGCAACCTAAAGCTGTGGTAGGGAATCACCGAAATGACGATGTTTGGATTTGATGAGTATGCTTGGTATTCATGTAATAAAAAAAAATTGTGCAAAAAATCAGATGGCACAAGTAATCAAAGTACAGAATGCAAAAGCAAATGGGACAAGAAATTCACATGCATAAATAATTGGAAATGCACAATTCTTGAGCAAATGAACTGGCCTCTAGCCATTGATGCCTCAGATAATCTTTGGCGTTCTGATTCTTCTTTCACACAGGTAAAGGGATTGCTATGATTTGTGGTGCCTTTGTTCTCCCATTAAGAACGAATTTATAGGCCATGAAATCAATTACCATAAGAGACCCAATGCCAATGCATAAAGAACACATTACCGGATATGGAAACCACTTTGATGCATTAACCAACTCATAAAAACACATTAGTGAGTATGGTGGCCACTTTCATGCATTAACTAACCTATAAAAATGCGTTAGTGGGCATGGTGACTACTTTCATGCATTAACTAACCCATAAAACGTGTTAGTGGGCATGGTGTTCACTTTTATGCACTAACTAATACATAAAGCATGTTAGTGGGTAACACATGTTACAATCTTTCACTTGGTCTCCATATTTAATCAAGAGTTCAAAAAATAAATGCATGAATCATGGCAATAGTTCTTTTTAATCTGAGTATTATTTTCCATGTATTACAATGCATCATATTTCAAATGTAATTCCTTATATGGTAACTTAACTTTATAAATAAACTCAATTTTTATTTTAGGTTTTGGCATGTGTATTTTCTCTAATAATTATATGCGCAAATCATATGAAAAAATAGCACAACTGAATAAGAGTTTCATTAAGATTGTAAGTTGTATGTACAACAAATTACATTATAAAACCAAGTCTCATCCCAACTACATGATCCTTAAATGAATTTGGTGGCATTTCTTTTGTCAAAGAATCAACTATCATTAATTTAGTGCTTATATGTGCTATGACAACTTTATTTTCCTTAATGCGTTCCATTATGGCTAAGTACTTGATGTTGATGTGTTTACTTCGACTACCACTCTTATTATTCTTAGCCANGTAAGAATAATAAGAGTGGTAGTCGAAGTAAACACATCAACATCAAGTACTTAGCCATAATGGAACGCATTAAGGAAAATAAAGTTGTCATAGCACATATAAGCACTAAATTAATGATAGTTGATTCTTTGACAAAAGAAATGCCACCAAATTCATTTAAGGATCATGTAGTTGGGATGAGACTTGGTTTTATAATGTAATTTGTTGTACATACAATTTACAATCTTAATGAAACTCTTATTCAGTTGTGCTATTTTCTCATATGATTTGCGCATATAATTATTAGAGAAAATACANAATTCGTTTATACATAAGGATGTAGTCTTTTGTACCTTGAAGGTACCTCATCACTTTCTTTGCAGCCCTCCAATGGTCAATACCTAGATTACTCTAATATTTGTCGAACATTCCCACAGCAAATGCAATGTTAGGTCTTGTGCAGATGTGAGCATACATAAGGCTTCCAACAGCTGAAGCATACGAAGTGTTTCTCATCTATCTTTTTTCTAAATCATTCATAGGGCACTAGTTCAAATTAAACCTATCACCCTTCATAATGGGTGCTATACTTGGTGAACAATCTTTCATCCAAAACCTCTCTAAAACTTTATTGATATAGGTTTCTTGTAACAATCCCAGAATACATTTAGATTTGTCCCTATGTATCTGTATGCCAATGACATAAGATACCTCACCCATATCCTTCATGTCAAAATTCTTAGAGAGAAAATGTTTCACCTCATATAAAAATCCACTATTATTGGTTGCAAGAAGGATATCATCCACACATAGAACAAGGAAATAGATTTTTCTTCCATTTACCTTTTGGTATATACATTGATCCATGATGTTTTCTTCAAAACAAAATGAAGTGATTATATCATGGAATTTTAAGTACCATCGATGGGAGGCCTATTTCAATCCATATATGGATTTCTTAAGCTTGCATAGCAATTACTCACAATCACTAGAGAAAAATCCTTTTAAGTTGTTTCATATAAACCTCTTCCTCTAGATCATCATTAAGGAATTTTGTTTTCACATCCATTTGAGGTAATTTAAGATCAAAATGGGCAACCAATGCCATGATAACACAAAGGAAGTCCTTCTTAGATACAAGAGAAAAGGTCTCCTTGTAATCCATTCCCTCTTTTTGAGTGAACCCTTTAGCAAGAAGTTTAGCCTTATATGTTTTAATGTTGCCCAATGAGTCTTTCTTAGTCTTGAAGACCCATTTTCATCCAATGGCTTTTACACCATTAGGCAATTTGACAAGATCCCAGACTCCATTAGATGACATAATGTTCATTTCATCTTTCATGGCATCATACCACGAGTGCGATTCCTTACAACTTATGACTTGTGAAAACATTTTGAGATCATTTTCAGCTCCTATGTTGTAGTCAAACTCTTGTAGATACACCATATAGTCACTAGGAATTGTTGATCACCTTACTCTAGTAGATCTTCTCAATGTTGGTTCATCATTCTCTTGAGGATCATGATGTTCAAGAGGCTATTCAACAAGTTCTGGTATTTGTTATTTAGCTAGATTTACTACTTCTTAATCAGTAGTTTGTGAAACTTCAATGATTATTTGTTGTTCAATATGCATTTGTGCTCTAGGAATATTGTGCACAATAATTAGTCTATCATTTGCAATAGTGGGTTCAGCGTTTGTATGATCTATCTCAAGAATAATGTTCCAAGATCTACTACTCTGACTAATCAAGTCATTCTCAAGAAATTTAGCATTCCTTGATTCTACAAACCTAGTAGTATGTGATGGGCAATAAAATATGTATCCCTTAAACTGTTCAACATATCCAACTAAATACCCACTTATGGTCCTTGGGTCTAGCTTTTTCTCTTATAGATTATAGACTCTTACTTCAGACAGGCATCCCCAAATGTGTATATGTCGCAAACTCAGTTTCCAACCTTTTCATAATTCAAATGGTGTCTTTAAGATAGCCTTGGTTGGAACTCAATTTAATATATACACCGTCGTCTTGAGAGCTTTAGTCCACAAGGACTTAGGAAGCTTGGTGCTGCTAAGCATACTTCACACCATTTCCAATATTGTTCGCTTTCTTCTTTCTAACACACCATTTTGGTCTGGAGAATTAGGCATAGTGTATTGGGCAACAATCCCATGCTCTTGAAGAAACTTAGCAAATAGACCAGGTGCTTGTCCATCATTATTATATCTACCATAGTATTCACCACCTCTATAAGATCTCGCTATCTTTATTTGCTTACCGCATTATTTCTCTACTTCAGCCATAAACACCTTAAAGGAATCTAAAGCTTTGCTTGTGTTATGAAGTAGGTAGAGATACATATATCATGAGTAATCATCAATAAAGGTAATGAAATACTTTTGATCATACACATCCATATCTAGACTACAAATATCTGTATGTATGATCTCTAATATGTCTAAACTCCTCTTGGCACATTTCTTTGACATATTGGTATACTTTCCATTTATGTAGTCCACATAAGTGTTAAAGTTAGTAAAATCTAGAGTACTAAGTACTCCATCATTTACTAATCTCTTTATTCTTTTAATAGAGATATGTCCTAATCTATGATGCCACAACATAGAGGATTCGTCATTCATAACACATCTCTTAATGCTAGCATGAACATGCATAGAAGTATGAGAAGTTTCATTTCATAAATTAATTTTGAAAAGACCATCTATCAATGTACCATTTCCAATAAGTTTAGATCTATAATATAAATTGAATTTAGTGTTTATAAAATTAAAGAAAATCCCAATGATACAAGCATTCAAATAGAAATTAAATTCCTTGAAAAACTTGGAATATAAAATGTTTTTTCCAATTTGAAAACAAAACCACTGCTTAAAACTAAAATGCATGTTTTGATTGGCTCCACATGTGAGCACATCTTGTTGCTTGAATAGATGCATGACTCACTTCCCATTGGCTTCCTTAGGTTTTTCACCCTTACAAGGAATTGGTAACATGGATTGTAGAACCAGAATCAATGCACCATGTGTCATGGCCAACATCAACCATATTAGATTCAAAATAAACAAGTGAGAGTTGAGTACCTTTCTTTTCAATCCACTTTTGATATTTAGAATAATCCTTTTTTATGTGCCCTTTCTTTTTGCAGAAAAAACATCTAGATTCTTTCTTAATATCAGCTTGTGCAAGAAATTTGACCTTCCACTTGCCTTTGGCTTGTCCTTATTCTTTTCTTGTGTAGCTAGATGCACACTCTCTTTCGCTTCCATAGCAAGTCTCCCCTCTTCTTGCGCATACATGTTCATTAGTTCATTGATTGACCATTTGTCCTTATGTGTGTTAAAAGAAATCTTAAAGGGTCTGTACTGTGGTGGGAGGGTGTTTAAGATGTAGTGCACAAGGAAAGATTCTGACATCTCAACCTCAAGTGTTTTGAGTTGAGCCACTATATCCCTCATTTGCATGATGTGCTCGCACACACCATGAATTTTAGTGAGCTTCATGAATGAGAACTTCATTATCAAGGTGCTTGCCAATGCCTTATCTGAGGACTCAAATTGTTTATCAATGGATTTTAACAAAGCGCACACATTGTAATACTGTTCCATTGAACCACACATACTAGTCGAGATCTTGGTTTTTAGGAACATGATACAGAGGCAATTAGATCGCTTCTAATTTTCATAATTACCAATATCATCCGAATGGATAATTGCTATAACAGTAGGTGGTTCATCTTTATAGATAGCATAATCAATATCCATCTAGCCTAAATAAAGAAGAATTCTCTCCTTTCACACCTTATAATTATCACCCTTTAATTTAGGAATGTCACATTTAAAATTAGAGTAGCTTACAGGTTGTATAACTTTATAATCAAACATGCTTATGTCACTAAATTTGAGGTTAAAATATCATAAGACATGTTTACCAATGTAAATCATGAAAAATATGAATCAAATGACATAAAATTGCCTGTGGACTAAATTTTAATTCAAATAGATCCATGTATCCTTACGATGAAACTATTAAATTATATTCCCTTTCTTACTCCTTGTGGGTAAATTAAGAAAAATAATTTAACATATCATCCTAATTAATCATATTAAATACAATAAAAATCCTGTGGGATAAATTTTATCATATTACATATGATTAATCATAATTTTTAATGTTGTGTACCATATGTGATCCAAAAGCTCTTAGTACATAATTTTGCATAATTAAACATGCTATGGCACTCTCTAATTATACAAAATTATATAGATCACTTATTATAATTCATATGTAGAAAATGATGGATACATATACAAAAATATCCATAAAATTGATAAATTACCAAATCCAACATGGTATAAACATAGTTCATTCAATTATTCTAGTCCAAGGTGCCCAAGTGGAGGCTGAATTGCCAAAAGAAAATCCTATAGAACAATGCTAATTCATTGGCCAACATGAAAAAACAAAAAAAAATCATAATAATAATGATGAATGTTGGATACGCAAGCCTGAATGGAAAAAGCGCATACATAATTCACAAAATCTAGCTATGCACAGAGGGAATAAATATCTGTTAGCCTTAAGATTGCTTAAGTTAAATCAAATCATGCTCAACCTTTGAAAACATTTATATAATGAAAAGCTATAGCAAGCCAACGATGTAGACAACATATTGTCACATGAAGAAAAATTGCAAATAGCACAACTAGACCAACTCTCCAAAACAACAAAAGAAAATATCCTTATTGCCACAGCAGTAATGGTTTCTGTTTTCTAGTTCTATGGTGCACAGGAATGAAACAAAATGTGAGAGTGAAATCTCTTTTATTAGGTAGAAACCAAAAGTGAGCAATCTTCCTAAAACTACAAAGAGTAGAAATATAAAAAACAACGTTGTTTCCAGATTGTACCATCATCAAAAACTACATGAAGACAGAGATCTAATGCTCCAATACCAAATGTAAGAAAAAAATTGTGTATAAAATCAGATGGCACAAGTAATCAAAGTATAGAATGCAAAAGCAAATGAAACAAGAAATTCACATGCTTTAATAACTAAAAATGCACAATTTTTGATCAAATGGAACTGACCTCCAACCATTGATGCCTTAGATTAAATTTGGTGTTCTGATTCTTCTTTCACTCAGGCACTCTACAACGATGGTGTAAGCAATCTTCAAGGCTCTGTGAAAGGGATTGGAACTACAATCCTACTGTGATTCGTGGTGCCTTTGTTCTGCCATCAAGAATGAATTTATAGGCCATGGAATTGATTACCATAAGAGACCTAATGCCAACGTGTAAAAAATGCGTTATCAGATATGGAGACCACCTTGATGCATTAACAAACTCATAAAAATGCATTAGTGGGTATGGTGGCCACTTTTATGCATTAACTAACCCATAAAAATGCATTAGTGGGCATGGTGGCCACTTTCATTTATTAACTAACCCATAAAATGCATTAGTAGGCATGGTGGCCACTTTCATGCATTAACTAATGCAAAAAGCATGTTGGTGGGTAACGCATGCTACAATTCATTCATGGTTGGTTGGAATATTAAATTCATATATGTCATTTACAACCATTGTTAATATGAGTTGTACCAGGTCCCTTATTTTTCATTTCCTTATGAAAAATTATTTTACAAATGAAAAAGATTTTTAATCCCTTGAAACAATGCAACTTTAACGGGGCTTGAATAAAAGGGGAATATTGTTGGTAATCATTTTATGCTTAAATTAGCCGTTGAAACAGTATAGGGGTTTGATTTAGTCTTCAAAATTAAGTTGATTACAGATTGTTAAATCAATTTCCAAAGTTAAACATATATTGTTGTAGGTTGCTAGTTACATAATTGGAATTGGATTGTTATAGAACAATGGTTGATATTTGCTACTTTGAGCAAGTAGTGTTGTTGCTAATGGCAAGTCATTTTTCAAAGTAAAATTAATTTGTTTAATCCCTAGACAGGTTTAATCAATCGATACTTTAAAGTGGGGGCCTAGATTTTTTTTCTTTAACACAAATTAAAAGAATTTTGAAGGATAACTAGGTTTAAATTTTAAGATTGGAAGAAATAGTCTTGAAGTGATTGATTAGGATTTAGATATGAAGATGGATGAATTGTTAGAATGTCCAAATTCTTGCATGTAGAAACACAAACAATCATAGATGGTATAGATAATAGCATCACTAGATTCTTCCTTGACTATGTATTTTTTGAAAAATAATCATAAGAAAGAAACAAATAAACAAATCCATGCTTATAGAATTTTTTATTACCATGAAGGCAAGTGACCTAAGGATTGAAAAGTAGAATGGTTACAAAATTTAGTTAATTTGAATTTTTTCAGGTAGTAGTCTAGAAATTATAAAAATGTATTCCTTATTGGGTTTGAAGGAATTCTATCATAGACTAAAATCAAACTTGCCTAGATAGATAAAAATTGATCAAAGAACATTTCACGCTTTATTTTCATGAATCTAATCAATTTAAGTAAAGATATTAGAATCTTTTCCTACTAAAGAAAAATTAGGAAAGAAAAAAGATATTATAATTTTCTCCTTGTTGAAGAAAAAAAGATAAAATATTAGAGTTTTAAGTGATTTTTTTTATCATTTAAGAACTTTGTGATGGAAAATCAGAGTAATTAGTAAAAACATAGAGTGCAATTCATGGTTTCTCATTTTTGTTAATAGGCTACTTGCTAAAACACTTTCAATGTCTCCATTAATGAACTTTAGCTAGGTACCCCTACACTTAACCATACAAATACAAGCATTCATGCAAAATCTAGTCAAACTCCGCAGATGAACTAGTTGTGATATCTAGATAGTTACTCATTAACTGTAGTTCACTGTCTTCACACCTAAACTAGTATTTGCTTTGTCATGTATGATTTAGTCTAGAGTGAGGTGTATGATGTGTTTCCTATCACTATGCTACTCCTAGGGACAATGGAAAATAACTTTGTTTTAAGCTAAGAGGGAAAGGGAGAAGAGAATTTAAGCTAGCCTAAGTGCAATGAGCATCTGCCTTAATCATCTGTACACATCTTAGACCTCGTGTACTACTACTGGGATTACCATGTGCATGTCCTAGGTATGCTACTAGGATACCAAGTAGTCACACTTAAATGCTCATGATTAAGTTGTACTCATTTTGTGTTTAATAATAGGGATAGGAAATGAGGGTAGAGAAATATTAATTAGGAAAGAAATAAATAACAATAATAGTAAGCAATTAAAACTAAGTGAGTGCGACAATGATGAAGTAATCTCGATCTTTAATACTGCTCATGTGCATGTCCAAGTACATCACACTCGAATAAAGGTTTCATACAATTACAATCATCACACTGCAAGCATGCACTGAGGAAAGGGTTGAGAGGAATTGAAATTGACAAAAAGATCCTACTCTAACACTAATTTTTCCTATGACTCTCCCGTGCACCCAATTGTGTATTTATAGGTTCACATCTGACCACGATATCGTGTATCTAATATCACTAGTGAGGTCGTGATATCACGTACCCGATATTGAGGGTTTGATATCAAAGCTTAACAAATCATGGTTCATCATATCCCCATAACTAAATGAAAACTCATCCTCAAGTCGAACAAAATGAAAAAAAGCCCCATTGATTACACAGTGGATAGGTATAGGATTATTGACTGACTAGGAATTTATTCATGTCGCAGTGGAGGATTGCATACAACAAAATTGGGACATGAACACAAAATACAAAACTTATGGAACTCAAGGGGTTCCCAGTGGTGGTGGCTTCTCCATGGATGCCTCTCCTTTGTCCTATGCTCCAGGCTTTTGAGATTGGTATCGTTGAAGAAGCCCCTGACATTTCTCCTCTTCTATCTGAGGATTATGAGCCTTCCATGATGATGTTCCAATGTTTGATGGAGTCGACACTTCCCATGAACACAGTAGCTATGGGAACACTTGATTGGGCTTGACATGCCATGCCACAAATAGCCATCATTCCTCTTCATAGGCTCATGCCCTAACCTCTTCACCTTTTTCTTGGCCAGATTGTGCAATGATAGAAGTTCCCTAATGAATGCTGAATGATTGTGCCTCTTACTCTGCATGTTTTGCATGAGGTCCTTGGCCTCTGCCTCCCCCTGGGTGTTCAGTTGCATCTTGAGAAGGTTCTCCTTGTTATCCACTTTTAGGGGCCATCTACAATCACATAAAAATCAATTGTTAGTAAGGTTATTGAAAAAAGTTCAATTATTTCATACCTTACTCATTTCCTTTAATAAATGTTGAATTCTTACTTAGTGTGATTTTAGAGTTAGAAATTTTTTTAAGGAAGTTACCCTAAAAGTTTAATGTTAGACCTAATTTGTTTAGGTGACACATAAAAGAACATGTAATTGTTTTGAGGAACGTTTGATAAAATGATGACAAAGGAAAAAATAGATTTGATAATGAAGTACTAAGAGGGTATAAAATGATGTGGTGGTGTGCAACAAGTACAAATTGCAAAATTCATGCAAGTGGGTCCTCCCCAAAACAAGTTCCAACCTATAGTGCCCTTGCATAACCACATCTTAAAATGATCGTAGGTACTAGAAGGGTTAAATGTAATCCACACCAGTTCTACAAAACACACACATGTAGATACCACCGTGATGAGGTATGAATTCAATGGTATACAAGACACAAGTCACAAATACATGAATAGTGAGATGGAATGAATTGTAGAAGTGATTACAGAGATTGGGTCATGAGGTAACTAACCCAAGGCACCATGAATCCTAAGTGTAGAGTGTGATTAATGTGTCATTAGCCTATCACTCCAAAATCAAGACCAAGTCCATCCTCTGATCAGTGACATCGCATTGCTTTATCCAATGATGGAAAACCATAAGAGTATCATGATAGCAAGTCATAAGATCACTTGGTGTTTCATTCAAGGGAGGAGTGATTTGGAATTTCTTTGTAGCACATTTGTCTTGATCTTTTCATTTCTTTTTGTTTAGCCACTTTCGCACACACCCTCTTCTTTTTTTATGCATAATCTAGAGAAGCCACCTACCTTCAGGCATGGGTGCATGTCTTTCTAGTGGGACCCTCTAGAATATCATTGGGTTTCTTTATTGAGTGTCCTTATTACTCTTACTCCAATTTTTTGTTAGATCTACAAGGATCTTAGTACAACCAAGCTGCATGATAACTCCATCAAATGTTACCAAAGAGAATCCACAAGTCCCCTTGATGTCACACCCTAACCATTCCCTCTTAGTCCATCATTTTTCACTCTGGAAATAATGAGCACAAAATTACTTTAATTTTTAATGATGTCAAGAATATCATCAGACCCAGAGTAGAAC
>MNCI01027538.1:28457-99266 GCA_015680685.1 Gnetum montanum
TGCTAATATCCTCTAGAGCCTTCAAACTTCAAGAAACTGATATCAAGAGGTCAAAAAATGATTTCCTCTAGTTTTCCACACTAAGCATCCTAGTCTTAGCATGGAAAAAAGTGGGGGAATCCTAAAAATTATTTAAAATACCCAAAATTGCAAAAACGTAACATGAAACCATTGTCCACAACCCCAGTAGCCCCAAAGATTGACATGTACAGTCAATTTAGGTTAAAATTAGCCTAGATATAAGATGCATGACTCTTCCACATCACGGATCCCTTTGTCTATGCTACGGATAGTGTCCCTAGTATGGAAAATCAAGGGAGAACTTGTTTGGGGCTTCTAAATGCCTTTAGAATGACATTAAATGACTTTTCATGCACTCTAGAACCCTAGCAGCAAGCATTGGAGCCCGTAAACTTCATAAGACTAATCCCATATGGTCAAAAGATGGTTCTGCCTAGTTTTCCACACTAAGCTCTCCATCCCTAGTGTGGAAAAAATGGGGGAAGATGAAAAAAATCACTTAGGAATGCTCAAAATTGCTAAATTTTGATATGGATCCATAGCCCTTGGCCTTGGCAACTTTAGAAGGTAACATGCATAATCAATTGTGACTCGAATTGGCCTAGATCTAGGATTCTTGCTTCTTCCATGTTGGAGTAACTCTTGCAACATGTAAATAAGGGGGAAAGGTGCTTTTCCACTTTTGGTGACAAGATGACACTCTCAAAAGCCAAAGATCTATGCCAGAGAAGCCTAGGACCTCATAGCCTCAAGCTTTTGCTTGTCTGACCTCATTTCAACCTCCAAAACAAATTTCCCCCATTAATCCATGCTAGAGTAACTCTCCCAACATGAAAATAAGGGGGAAAGACCTTAAGTGCCCTTAAACAACCTTCAAACATGTCCAAAATTAGCCAGAACCTTACAGAATCAAAGTCTACAATTCTAGGGGCCTAGAAACCTTGTTAAAGTGCTCCTAAATTATTTTGAATTTACAAAACAAGTGTCCTCCTATTTTTCTACATTGAGGATATTTTTCTTAGTGTGGTAAATGGGGGAGAAGCCATTTCTACATGTTTTGACACTCAAAATCTACTCAAAGTACCTTAAAATGAAGCTAGAGGATGCACAGCCTCTAAATCTAGGTCTTGGCTTCTTGTTTGATCATGTTTAATCCTATTTTGGCTTGAATTTTAGTTTTGCATGCTTAGTCCCCTTTCTTCCATGCTGGCCAACATGGAAATAGAGGGGGAAGACTTCAAAACCTATTTTGTAACCTTTACAAACCTCTGGAGTGCCCAATTTGGATGGATTTAAACCTACACTACCTTGGGAAGGTTTCAAAACCTCAATTTTGGACCTCTAAGCATCCCAAAACCTATTTTCCTTGGTTTCCACACTGATGGTTCCTATTTCCACACTAAGCCCAGCGTGGATGCCTCAAAAAACTTGATTTTTAGGTCCAAACATTATACCTAAACTCACCTAATATCCTTATAGCCTCAAAACATGGCCTTCTAAGGCCTAAGACTAGCAAAACCTAATCATTTTTATATCCACATTAGTCAAATTTTACCATAGATGGCCTATTTTGCTTGATTTTTTCCTTATCACATAGTATTTTAGCTTATTTTTGGACTTGTGTTGCATTATTCATCTTGTTGACCTTCTATGTCTTTTATACAACCTTATGTGTTCTTTATTTATCTAGTTATAGCTTTATTTATCTTTTTTTGGCCTTTAAATGGTATCAAATAGTGGGGTTTGATCTTCCCTAGCCACCATTTAACAATATATCATCATGGCCTACTAAGGTCTAAAACTAGCCAAACCATGGCCTTTGTTGACCATTTATAGCCTTCATCCTTATACTTTACTTTGGTTTGACCTTTATTTGGCCCTTATTACACTTTGTTTGCTTGTTATTACCCTATTGATGATCTTGGATGACTTTGTTTGCCCTAGATTTGCATGTATTTGCATTATTTTATAGCACTTTAGTATTATTTATTTACTTTTACCGAGGTGCCATTGAATATGCTTTTGGTTGACATGCAATTTCAAAGTATGAGTGCCTAGGAGAAAATCAATTTACCTTTATGTCTACATGGATCTTGCGGTGATGTTGAATGGTGTATCGATTTGATTACCAAGATCTTAAGCCTAAGAGTCTTGTAGACCACATATCCTCAATAGAGAAACCTCTAGAATGGCCTAAAAACCTAATCAAAACCCTTGACTTAGAAGCAAGAGACATAACTAAAGACTCTCTAGTTGAGGTTCCTATCACAATGCATAGTGGTGAGGAGAAAACCCTTAAACTAAGTTCCTCATTTGAGCCTTAATATGCTCAAGACATCAACAAGGTCCTACAAAGAAACATTGAAGCATTTTCCTAGTCATATGAAGATATGCTAGGCCTAGACCCATGTCTAGTCCAACACAACATTATACTAGATCCTAGCATTAGACCAGTTAAGTAAAAAGTGCATACGATTAGACTAGATTTGGCCTTGGCAGTTCACAATGAAATCTCAAAGCTCTACCAAGTTTGTTTTATTAGAGCTATCGACTATGTAGAATGGGTGTCCAACACAATGATAGTCCATAAGAAAAGTGAAAGTGTTCATATTTGCATTAATTTATGAGACTTAAATAAAGTGACTATCAAGGATGACTTTCCTTTGCCTAGTATTAATCAATTTATCAATACTACAGCTAGACATGCATTGTTGTCCTTTATGGATAGATTCTTAAGATATAACCAAATTAGGATCAACTAGAGCATCAACTTAGCATGACCTTTATGACCACATGGGGTACTTTTTGTTATACCATGATGTCATTTGTTCTTAAGAATGCTAGAGTGACATACTAGATAGCTATGACCTATATATTTAGTAATTACATGCTAGGTTTTCCTAATGATTACATAGATGACATAGCCGTTAAGTCCAAGATGGTCCATGACCATGCTAATGACCTAGATCTTATTCTTAAACAATGCCTCAAATATGAGCTTAGGCTCAATCTTGAGAAGTGCATATTTGGTATTAAGATCGATAAGATGCTTGGATTGGTAGTCTTCAAAGTAGGGATTCGTGTTGATCTTAATAAGGTTAAGGTCATATCCAAATTAGTAGCACCTACCAACCCTAAAGAGCTTTGGGGATTAAAAGGTATTATTTGTAGGTTTATCACTAGGCTTATGGATAAGTTATAGCTCATGCAACATTTTCTTAAGAAAGGAGTTCATTATGAATGGATGGATCAATGCCAAGAGGCCTTTGAAAACCTTAAGCAAGAATTAACACAACTATCAATAGTCTATCCTTCACAAGAGGGTGATCCATTTTACTTTTATCTTGCCATCTCTAATACATCCATTGCTTCTCTACTCTTTTAAAAATGCGATGACAGAGTAGAAATGTCCATATACTACCTTAGCCATGCATTAGTTGCCCATGAGACCTGATACACTGAATTGGAGAAGTATTGTCTAGCACTAGTATTCTTGTTAAAGAAGTGGAGACACTACCTCTTCAGAAGCCAAGTCAATGTCATTTGCAAGGATAATATACTTAGAGCCATAATGACCAACATCTATGAAATTAGCCATATAGCCTAATGAAAAGCCATAACCATGGAGTTCAACCTCCATTATGTCTCTTAATCCTCAATGAAAGGTTAAGCTATAGCTATACAACTCATAGTTTCACCAATTGATGACCAAGCAACCATAGATCCTAAGTTCCTTGATGGATACATTAACACTATTAGCTAAGTGCTTGAGAGTTATGAGGTGGTCATGCTCTTTGATGGAGCTTCATTTGCCCATGGGGCTAGTGTCACTGACATCACAACATTTCCATCTAGTGAAATCTAGCCCTTTGCCTATCATTTTGGGTTCCCATGTACCAACAACATAGCATACTATGAAGGTTTTTTTAGAGGGATTATGGTATCGTGTGACCTCAGAATTAGATGCCTAGCCATCAAAGGTAAATCAAAACTCATGGTTAACTAAGTAACATGTGCATGCAAAGCTAAGCACTTGAAACATTACTGTGACCTAGGAAAGAAATTGTTACAATAATTCATAGACATTGATATCCAAAACATACCTCAAAACAAAAACATCATAGTTGATGCAATTGCAACATTAGCCCTCAATGTGACACTAGATGTGTTTAGTAAGTTTTCCACCTTGACCATGAACTATGCTACTCCCATCAAACAGAACACTAAATAATACCTTCATGGTCATTGTTCATACTACTCCTACTGTGGAGTGGTATGACAACATCAAATTTTACCTTATGCATGGTGAATCCTCATAAGGCCTGACTACTACTCAAAAGGACACCTTACATAAGTGATCAAAGTAGTATGTCATCATAGGTGATAACACATTATGTTGATGATCCTATGATGGCATACTCCTAAAGTGCTTAGTTAAAACTAAAGTTAGAATATTCCTAGAGGAGGTTCATGAGGGTGTTTATGGAGGACATATAGGACCAAGAACGATGACTACTAAGATTAGACGGTTAGGCTACTATTGGCCCCATATGGAAAATAACTACCTACAAAAGGTTAAGTGGTGCAACACATGCCAACAATATAGCAACCTAATACATGTATCACCAACTAAGGTACATACCACTCAAATAACATGATTATTTCAATGATGGGGGTTAGATATCATTGGATCTATAACACCTAAGTCTTTCATAGGGAATAGGTTCATCATCACTGCAACCAAATACTTTATCAAGTGAGTAGAGGCTATTCCCCTAAGGAAGACTACATCTAAACAAGTCTACAAATTCATCCTAGATAATATCGTAGCCATTTTGGCATGCCCATAACCATAGTTACAAACAATGAATCATACTTTAGTAGCTAAGAAACCATGGACTTTTGTCACAACCTAGGCATTAAGCATTCTTTCTTGTCACCTTACTACCCTCAAGCCAATGGGCAAGTAGAAGCAAGCAACAATGCTGTCACCAACTTGCTCAAGAAGATACTCAACAATAGCAAGTGCAAGTGGCATGAACGACTTATCCATGCACTATTGGCATATAGAAAAACCTATTGCACAACAACTAGTATGCCCCCTTATAGCCTAGTTTATGGTTCTAAATTTGTTTTACCTCTTGAATTGTAGGTGCCTTCACTTTGAATAGTCTTGACCAACTTCATCAAAAACAAGCATAACAAGGAGTTTTGGATGGAAGCCCTAGATTCAGTGGAGGAGCAGTGTATGCAAGCGCTTACTCACATCAAGCATTATAAAGAGAGGTAGAAGTTGCAACATTGCCATGACTTAACCATATGCAAGATCAAGGAGGAAGAGCTACTCCTCAAGGTTGTCCATGAGCATGTGAACAAATTCTCAGCCAATTAGGAAGGGCCCTTCCTTGTCACTAGAGCCTATGGGAATAAAGCATTTTATATAGCCAACATGGACAGGAATGAGTTGGCCAATCCAGTCAATCATTCCTATCTAAAGCCATGCTACATGTAGTCATAAATCATCAACAAGTGAGCCTACTTTCAACAATTTGCTATGACTTTGAACTAGCAACATGACCTACTAGGGCCTTAAACTAGTACCATGGCCCACCATAGCCCTAAACTAGTAACCTTGGTGACCTAGAGAGCTTGATTCTCACGTGACCTATATGCATTATAGCGTTATAATATGCAGTGGTGTTTTGTATTCTTTGTTGATGCCTCTCAAGTCAATCCTCCATGCACCAACAAAGAGGGATCATTAAAACACCATAAAAATTTGCATGTTATAGCCAATATTCATCATGTAGCTTTCACCCCATAAAAATCAAGGTAAAACTTCATTCCAAATATGAAGATTGTAACCCATAGTGGGGAATTTCACATTATACTTTTGAGGCTAGAAAATACCTCATAAGTGGGTCCAAGCCTCATTCCTAAGTGAAAAAATTCACCTAGTGTCTATATTTGGGCTTGGGGATGGTTAAAAATGCCTTTTGGAATGCCAAAAAAGGTAATTTGATGGGTTTTATGGGGGGTATACACTTTTCTACACTAGGAACACATGCATCAGGGTGGGGCTAGGTGGGGGTGTGTTTGTAAGAAGGGGTTATGGTAAATCTCACCTTTCCTTAGCATGGAATGGTGGAGGTTTTGGAAACATTCCCCCTTAAGTGTCGAGACCACATGCATAGCCTGGAAACCTTCCCCCCTCAACATTAAAAATTGCATCCCCTAGCATGGAATTCACAATAGCCAGATTTCAACACTTCATGAACTTCAACATTGACTAGCCACTTCAACAAGCATGGTGGAGAGCTCAGTGTGGAAGATTCATCTATAGCATGGAAGGTGTGCCCCAGTTACTATTTATAGTAAATGGAACGGCCATGGGGGAAGCACTTACTATGTATAGTAAACCCCCAAAATTTGGGCACCCATCTCACCTGAATTTGACAGCCAATTTACAACCAATTTGCAACCAATTTAAAGCCAAATCATAGTCATTTTGTAGCCCCGTACATGGCCCAAAACCTATAAAACCGAGCTTCCAACACCATTTACAAGTTCAGCAATGTTCATCAACTTTTGGCATATAAACACTTTGGCAGTTCCACAATTTTTCAGATGGTTAAGCAATTTTCCAAGAACTAATTCTTCACTTGGGGCATTCTTAGGCACTCAAGAGCCCTTGCAAAGTTTCCATACTTGCACTCTCTTGAACCCTAGCATGCAAGCATTATAGCCTTGATACTTGTGAACTTTTGGTATCAAAGTTGCATTTCTAGGGCTCCCAATCCCTAGCATGGAGCAATCTAGCAACCAAATTTCTCACTTTTCTCACCCCCTCCTCCATAGCAATGATCCAACTTGCAAATCTAAGGTTGTAGTAGAAGAGGTTCAATAGCATCAAGAGTGGTTTAGCATCCAAGTCTTAGAGTAGATCACATCACCTTCAATGGGCTTTGATCTTCTGCATAGGTGAACCTTTTTTCTATTCATCTAAGCACCATTTGTACACATTTCTCTAACTTACACTTTATTCTTTCTCAATAAATTTTTAAGTTTTGGGTTTTGTGTATGAAATATATTTTTTTATTATTTGTGCATTATTTAGATCTATTATCATTTGTACTTTTTCATTTTATTACCATGCTTTGCATTCTGTAAGTTGCTAGTTGATCTGCCAAACCAGCCAAGGTGCCTCGAATCCCATTTTTTCTGCGAAAGCCCTAGGGATTCGTGGGTTGAGGAACTACTGCACTAAGGATCTTTGATTTTTTCAAGGACCAAGGTTTTTAGTCTCAAAAAGGCTGTGTAGTTAAATACCTTTGAACAATAGATATTATTAGGGCACTATGTGGTAAATGATATAGTTGGCTTCATTTATCATTATTCTGTAAATGACTCTTTTCATATTTTAACAGTGAGGTATCAACCTACTTGTAAACGGAGGTTGTAGTTAGAAGTCAAAATATGTAAAACATAATTATACTTGAAGATTTATAGAAGTTTATAACTCAGTGCTACCTAGTAGAATTGAACCTATGACATGGAGTTCTAAGCAAAGACCCATACCACTAGCTTAGTTGTAAGACTCTTGATTTAAAATCTTCAAGTCATGGGTTCAATTCTAGTGAGAAATTCTACGTTATACAGTTTTAATTAGACTATAATAACTTAACTTCTAGCTGCAAACATCAATGATGGTATCATAAGTTAGCATAGGATAAAATGAGATAAAGGATCTCTAGATAATTCTAGAAGTTTCATGTCAAAGAAGAATTAGATTTAGTACTTTTATAAGTAGAACATAGACACCCATAGGAGCATTTACCATCTAATAATAATCAAATGGAAAAATGCTCATAGAGTTTTAGGATATTTCTAGGTACTATAGAAAGTGAAAAGAATTGAAGGGTTTTGTTTTAGTGGTAGTTGGAAGCATGTAGTAGAAGGGTTCATGTGGCTATAGTAGTTGGAAGCACATAGTGGTGATGAAGGTTCTATGAATAGGTAGATAGTAATGAGCAAACATTGAAATACAAAGGTAGGGTTGCATTACTTGACATTCTTGGAGATCAAACCATACAAGTTAGTGTCATGAAGATTTTTTGGCTTTTTGATGTGGCCTTTTGATGTACTAATGACGGTTTTGAGGGTTTTATGTCAATTTTAATTTTCTACAATTATTTAGAGTATTTTCAATTTTGTAGCTTTAGGGTAGTGGGATCATTTTGAGATTCAAAAAATGCCATGGGGTCCATCTTAAAGAGTTTTATGTGTCTAAAATTTTAATTTATTTTTTCAATTTACTTCTAAATTTTCTAGTGGGTTCCTATGCTGTTCCAAGTTTACGTAGCAAAACATAGAATACAAGGCTAATTACTAGTTTTAGGATAGAAGAGTCATAGTGTTGTGAAATTAAGATTACTCTAGGGTTCATTTTGATGAGATTTCTATTGTTGTAGTTTTTGGTTTTTTTTTAAATTTATTTCATATTTTTCATGGGTTTATGTCTATGAGCAAAATTGTAGCTTTCTAATGTCTCAATGAGGGTTCGTCACTAGGTGAGATGCTATTTGGAAAATATTTTCCTATTCAATATTTTTGTTATGTCTCATCATTACCTACCACAAGATGATTTGGTTGATGCTAAGGATTTTTTATGCTCATGTGACTACTTATAGCTTCATCTAAGAATTTGATAGATGTTGGTATTATGATTATTATTCTTGAGGAGATAACACCAGAGGAAAAGCAACCAAAAGGCTATAAGGATCCTTGAAGAAGTTTTTTTCTAGTCCCCTCTATTGGCTGCAGCAATGGAAGATATGTCTGATTAGCCCTAACATGGGTTACGAAGAGAGGTTAGGACTTACTATCCTATCCTTTAGAAAGGAGCTCTTATTTAGATTGATCATGGTTTTGGGATAGTTGCACATAGTTAGACTACAATCACCAGCCAATCTTGTTAACAAAAACTAAAATAAAGAAAGGAGCTCTTCTTTAGAATGATCATGGTTTTGGGATAGTTGCACATAGTTAGACTACGATCACCAGCCAATCTTGTTAACAAAAACTAAAATATATCACCAGACAAGTGATTAAGAAAATTTATGAAAGTACAAGTATCAACTAATTCATATGATCCACCAAGTGTTATGATGCTACCCTCCAAAATCTTTGAGTGCTGGTGATGATGGGTAGGCACTGTAATACTTGTTGGATCTTGTGAAAGACCACTTACTCTTGTTGAATGGTTTGATTTTGCTGCCACTCACGAACAGTTCCCCAACACATTATCTTTCAGTCAACAATTTCTTGCTATCAATCTTAATAGAATTTTTTGTAATGTTTCCTGACTGTCTTGTTAGACTGATGCCCCTTCTTTTATTTTCTCTTATAGGTAGGCTTGAAGGTCTTAGCCATGCTGAGTAATGCTTAAAGAACTAGTAATGATAGTTGTATAGGGTGTAGGCTTGTAGACTGTTTAGCGTTTCTTTTAATGTGGGATGTTGATTAATGCATATGAGATGATCTAAAGGTGTCTTTTATTTCATGTCTATCTTGGACTTATGCCTTTCAGCCGACGAATTTCTTGTACAGAATAATACTTGGTAAACGTTGTACAGAATAATACCTGGTAAACGTTTTATTTTATGGATTTGCGTGTTATTTCAATTTTATTTATGGCTCCCAAATAATTTGCCTGATCATGGTCATTCCTTGTTTCTCTTTAATTGCTATCAAATATTTATTACGTTTGCTAAATTTCAGGTATTACATGTTTCATTAAAATTCAAGGCTTTATCCCAAAATTAAATACTAAATTCACATTTACCTTGCTAAGTAGCTAGAAATTGCGTGGCCAGCTTTAACTTTCCTTAATGATAGATATAATGAAGAAATTGTACTGCCAGCTCTAGCTTTCCTGGTCTCATATAATAGATATAATGAGAAAATTTTTATTGAATATTACCGGCATTCCAGAGCATATAATTCTTGAAATCTTAAGACACATAAGATTATTGTGATGATATATAAAGGTTGCTGGATTGTAAATGTTGTAAGATGTCGTGAATAATGGCAACGTCGCCAAAACACATTTACATTATGGGGAGGTCGGAATCCATGGGGAGGAATCAAGCATAGATTGAAAAATCATACCGGATGAGTGAATCAGACCTACGTTTTAAAAGTTGGATCAAAAACCTCAAACTAAATAGGATTAGAGATCGGGTTTAAACCTGAATAAAAGAAAAGTTATATCCACCATGTTTAGCTGCTAGATATTTCCGTTTCTGTTTCTGTTGGCATAAAGTTCGGAAAAGTGAAAGTACAAATATAGAAATTTAATTTACTACCTGAATTAAGAACAAATAATGTATTAATATTTAAAAATCAATACAAAATGTATTCCTGTATCTACGATTTTATGACCCATCCCATTTAAAATCGGCCTGGTTGGTGACCTGCTAAGGAATCAAGTATCACCTGAAGATTCAACATTCGCTGATTGACCAGTTAACCTGTTATTCTAGTAACCAGCAACATCTTTTTCTCGCAAGTGCTCTCTGTAGCGCAAAGCGAGATTCAATGTACATTGCACTGTAGGTTCTTTGTTTGACGCTGGGCCTGTGGAACTGCGTGTTAACGGATCGTAACCACTCCAACCCTGTTTCTTAGTTTAATGTTATAAAGTATAAAGTCAAGATTCCCAGCTTCATAATATTGTTTATGCATAGAAACTCTTGCCAAATGGCAGACAAATGAATGGGCAAGCAGGTGTGTTATGACAATTTCAGAGAATCTAAGATCTTAAAACAGTTGATACTGATTATTACAAGGAAACTACGACGAAGATTCTAAATTTGTGAATAAAAGATGTAATGATTCCCCATTCAGTGGGATTAAAGGCTCAATAAACTAGAGTCGGAACTGCACCAGTAAAGTCGATGCTTCTTCTCTCAAGTTGTTTTAGGTGACACATCATAAAACGAAATGTTATCCAAGATATGTTTTATAATCAAATGTCAGGATCATGGGCATATGGTCCAATTTAATAGTGGAAATCAAGATTGAAAATTCATTCCCTTGCTGAAACGTGGGTTCGTACGCGCGTGCCGTCTTCCCCAGTTCCACCTTCCCTATTCCGTAAATGCATTACGATCGCGGAGGAAATGTTACATGCGAAAGTTTGCCGTAGTCGTCCGGGCATGGTTGAAATGGGTGGGAAATGACTAGGTCTGTAGAAAAGTACAATGTATTTTTTATTATAATCGTTTGTCGTTAATGCTAGTGCTTGGCTGCGGGCCTGTGGCCACACTTTATAATCCGAAGCACTCTCCAACTCATGAACAGAGAAGCCAGCTTCAATTGTGTGAAGTTTTCTGGGTGAGTTCGAGTTTGATTTTGAGAACAATGGATTTAGAGCAACTGGTGAAATTTCAATTTTTACTGTGCTGCTATCAGCTGCATCTCTGCATTGATGGTAGTCCCAACTCTGCCCTGCCATGTAGCAACAGATGGATTATGTTCATGGTTTCATTTTTGGTTTTCAGCAGTGTTGCAGTGTTGGTGACCCATAAAGTTCTTATGTATATGAGTCAGAATAACCTGTCCTTTTGGAAGACTCTGAAAGAGCAATGGGCAATGGCTATTGTCATTTGTATTTACATCGTTTTTTCTGTTCTCACTTGGCTTGTTTGCTTTGTGTTGCCTTGTCTTCAAACTTAAGCTTGCTTCTTAGGTTTCACTGTTCACCGACCCTCCAAACACCTGCCTTTGGTGACCAGGAGCATTGAGGCTTTCGGTGATGATGATTTTATGTTTTACTTTCATTAGTAGATTTCATAAGTGTTTGATTTTCTCCTTTCCTGTTTCAGTACGTTAGTGGTTTGGATTGTAACAATTTCATATGTTCTGTACTATTGTAATGTGCTGTAGTGTTGTACATCTGAAGGCTGCTAAATACCTAAATAGAAATGTTGGATGTCTATATTTCAAAATGATTTTTACTGAAACTAAAATTTTAGTTATGCTACAGTTTGCACTTTGACCGAATAAAACAGCTTGCACCAGATGGTTTAGATTTTAAAGCATATCAGCATGGTTTAAGCTTTAGACCTTTAGGGAAGGGATTGTTTACCTCCATATGTGACGATATTGTGTATACACTAACCATCCATCAGCAACAAGGAAATATAAGAGTGCTATGTAACCCTTTAAAGCATGCGATAAATCGCTATTATGCATCGCTTGAAGTTATGGTTGCTTCTGGTACTAAGATTTCTGCTGTTACTTCGATGTATGGAAAGATCTCTGATCGCGGACGCTTTATAAGATCAAACTAATTCAATTATAAGGGGACGAATTGACAAAAAGTTTAAGCTTCTAAAGGACTAAGATAATGGTATGTTATAATAAGTTATATACACGTTGGTATTTTCTTTGGCGATTCTCTGGTAGACGGTATGTTATAGTATCAGGATATCCAGCGTAGTGGCGGTCCCAGATACAGTTGACGACCTAACATGGATGAGTGTGACTGATGCAGACCTGGTCACCTGGAGGACTGTGCTAGATTTTTGGATCATGTTTGATTCATCCTCAATCCGGCTAAACATTGTTTCTGTCGATTGATAGAGGATTCTTTTCAGTTCTCATAGCTCAGCACTTCAGCAGTAGTACCGAAGCATAGGAACAAGAAAAAGTTATGAACACCTGGCGGAGCCGCCCAGGAGTTTTGCTGTTATAAGCGATGCAGTTTGCAAGGACACAAAGTCACAAACTATATCACACAATATACGTGCGATTTACTCAATCTGGGTTAGTTGAGTTGATTGAAGCTGAAATTTTCCACTACCGTGTTTGAACCGGCTTGATCTTGTTTGTTCTTTGGATGAAGACAGGACAGTATTCTCTGCTGTATTGCAACTCTAAATAATTTAATTACATGCAAGATATAAAGTACAAGTAGGATTCCAACCGGCAACCTCTTACCTAGCAAAACAATAAAGGAACGACTTAAACCATCTATCACTGGCTTTTTAATCATCGGTATTATGGTAACATGGATATTTATATACACATGCAATTTAATGTTGCTGTTAATTTAGGAAAATTCACTTTGTTGCACATATTTAAATTTAAATCATTCGATAAAAACATTGCGGCACATTTTTAAAAATTGATTAACTAGAATACACATCTTGCCATTCAGGCATGATAGGATATTTGTTTAGTTTTAGTACGCCGACACGCCGCAAAATTAAATCTCACATACTGATTAGCTGCAACGAGGGGAAAAGAAGAAAAAGAAAAAATTAAAGAAAACAAATCATGCTGTGTTTAACTGAAAACTGAAAGGTCGCAAAAGGATTCCAGCAAGAAATCTTAATTTAACTCTTCCTGTCGCTGAAAAATACAACCCAGTACAGTTGAAGTTGCACGTCATGCATCCAGGCGGTGTGGGACCTGATATTCTTCCAATATATAGATTGACTTTTTGTACATAGCGAGCTGCTACTGCTCCGAAGCTTTTGTGAATATTCTCTTTTAAAGAGAATCTTGCATTGAAGTTGCATTGTCCTCTGGCAGTTTATTATTTATCATAGACAAATTGCTGTGTAGTGGTACGGATTTGCCTACTGCCGTTATCGTCGATCATTCTCGGCGTTATTTCTAAATTCTAAGTGATACCCTCCACTCTCTGGGACAACGTGCCTGCAGATTGCAACATCGGTTTTGGCAAAGTTGACCTTATGTCTCGGTTTTCAATGAGTGGTTTTATTGTTATTTCTTGGACGTCCTTATTCCATTTCAAAACTCATTTGGAGTTGTGGGTCCCCAGGAAAAACTATTTAATCTCCTGGAAATTGAAATGACAAATCGAACCGCATGTTTTTTTTAAATGCAAAATCAAAGGGCAGCGGAAGCATGGTGCACCCATGTTTTCAGGAAAAACATAATACATATTGTAAAATAGTGTTTTAAAAGTCAGAAAAATATATCGGTTTAGAAAGTTGAGTCACGATAAATGGGTACCTCGGGACTACTCATATATAAAAGTTACAAAAAACATATATAAAACTATTGATTTCTTTCAAAAATTAAGTAAGGTTATAAAAGTCACGCTAACTCGACAAAAATTCTAATCCAAGAACCGATTGTTGAAATAATAACTATCTATGGCGAAATTAAAAAACTATGCATTTAAAATATAGGGAGCTTCGTTTCTATTCTCCTCGTGGAACTGTTTTATGTCGTCCAGCTGGATAACCTTAATTTTTACTGAGACAATTTTGGCCATTATATTTCATGAATTTTAAATTTGAATTTATTTATGCTAATTTGCTAAACTACTGTTGATGTTACCAATAAATTCACCTTGTTTGCGTCCAATCTGTCGAAAACAGTACAACTTTGTCGGTGACGGGAATTGAAAGAATATAAACAATAGGAGACGTAAGCAGCAATGATGAACCACATGTAAGCCACATGCAATGAAAACTTTTAATCTCCATTTGCAACGCACGATAGAATATTCTTGTCATCATGGCACGCTGCAAAAGCTCAGATACTGATAGGCCCACACATGATATTATTAATAATAATGTTAATAACAAAAGAAATGTGGTGTCCAGGAAGCTGTCTTAGTATAATTATATGAATCAACGTATTCTTTTCATCCCATAAGCAGGGGTTTTTCAGCTCAGGTCTGAACCAATATGCAGTAAGGCCACAGTGTGAATTGTCAAATGAAATACTAAGCGGATGCGGATCCAAGCATCTGCGTTAAAAAAAAGTCGTTATATTCTTTGCTAGTAAAGTCCTGCGGAAACTAATGTGATTAAGGTAGCTGGCACGCATTGGTGGCTATGCACCGCCTTAATCTGTGCTCTTTAGACACGTGCAAGGTCAAATCCCTAATCCAGCAGGTTCAAGATACATCCGCTGCAGCCAACTTCTTCATCTTGCTTCAGATGCCACAAGTCCAGGGAATCCATGAAAAGTTCCAAAACAATTCCAGTCTGAACAGTTAATTAACTCTCGTTGTCTGCCAGATGACACTCCAAATCACATTTATCAAGAATATAATAAACTAATAAACATATACTAGTATGATGGCAATATTTTTATTTCTGGATACACTTAGAGAGGAGCCACGGAAACCCAATCAGCATGCTAACAGTTATCTTTCGAAAGGTACAAACAAAGTAACTAACAATCATGATCACTACTCATAATACCCACGGCGGGTGGGTTCTATGTTTACTATTGCAGGACCCAGAATGTAATCCCTAAAATCACTAAAATCACTTTATGTACATATCAGGCTGCTCCTCGGAAGCTTTTATGAGCATTCTGCCTTAAACAAGAATCTGTCAAGCATAGTTTATTATTTATTCATTTTTCAAGGGCAAATTGCTTTATTGGTTGTTGATTTCCCGTCTTCGTCAGGTTATTGCTAGTGTGATTTAGCACAATTATATCATACGCGGCCATGGTACAGATTTATTTATATGGACCTATACTAGGGTCCATTACGTTTGGAACCGGGCTGTCGCAATTTTGAGTTCGATTTGTTAAGAAGGCTGTTATTGGTAGAGAGAAGAAGAGAGACTGGTGCAGTTTCAAGTTTCACCTAATGCTGTGCTGATGCTCTCGGTGTGCAAGAGTTCCAGCAGTATTTCACTATGCTGAAATTGGGATAGTGCATATTCCTACTCATCCTTCTTGGCCTTGGCGCCTTGGGCAACTTTGGCATTTGGTGATAGAATACGAAAAAGAAATGATGAACAGGGAATCGACACAAAAAGGAATAATAAACTTCTATCAGAAATTCAGAATCAAAGGAAGAATCAACATATATGGGAAACAAGAAGCGGTGCATGGAAATTGTTCATATTTATCTATTGTATATGAGATTAAAATTGATTAAAATTTCGTTAGAAATTTAAAAGATTCAGTAACTTCTTTTTTGGTTTCCGGGATAATGACCCATCCCTTCATCTAACTCATTCTCTATATCTTACTTATATTTAATATTCCTTGTTTGGAGATTTATATGAGATGTTTTTATTATAGGAAAAACAAAAGTTGAATTCTTAATTTAGTAATAAAGAAGTTGAATTTTAACTCAAATTCATTTATTATTATTTAAATTTAAACTTTTATTGCTATATGAGGAAGTATTAGCGGTGCAAGCTATTATTAAAATGATATTAAAATTTTTAAGTTTAAAGTAAAAAAGTTGAATGACATAAACAATTCAACTAGGACTTCATAAAAAGTTAGCAAAGAAGGAAAAGATTCCTTTGGAAATACCTAACAAAGACCAAGAAGACATGCATATGAGGACTCAAAATACTATTCAATTGTTTCTTGTAAATCAAGCTTGTACATGACCAAGAACTTGATAAATAAATTATATTTGAAATTAAAATTGTAGGACTTAAAGATCAAGGAACACCTATAATAGATCATCTTAATTTCCTTAATAAGTTGATTAGTCCATCATCTTCTCTTGTTGTACAAGTTAGTGAGGAGGATTAAGCCCTAATTTTTCTTTGATCTCTTCTATCATCCAACAAACCTCTTGCTATAACATTATTGTCTAGTAAGATTACTATAGAGTTTGAAATAGTGGTTGCACCTCTTTTATTAGAGGAAAGAGTGAAACATTTTGTTGTAGGAGTGGAATTTGGAGGTTTGGTAGTTTGAGAGTACCTAATGGACAAAGATTTTGGAAAGCACTCTAAAAACGATATTGAATACTTCTTTTGTCATAAGGACATTATAAAAGGGATTGAAGAATGTGAAAATCATTCATAAAAAATAAAATGAAAAACAAATAAAGTTCAAGGTCTCAAAACACTAAAAAATAGTGTGGAAAATAGTATTTTTGCAAATATAATAGTAATCTCAACATCATTTGAAGATGAAGAATGATTTCATGATACAAAATTTGGTTGGCATGTTACTCCTTATAGATCTTGGTTTAGTACATTTCAAAAGATCAATGAGTAAATTCTTCTAATAGGAATTCATGATAAAGCAAAGGTTATAGGTGTTGGTGTAATTCAAATTAAAACACATGATACTAAGGGATAGAAAGAACACTTACAAATGTAATGTATGCCCCAAAAATGAAGAGAAGTTTTATCTTTGTGGAAAGGTTAAAACAGATTGTAGATTTGATGATGAAGATAATGAATTAATGATCTTCAAAGATTTCCATGGTAATGTATCAAAAACTATGATGTTGCATAAAGAGAGGCTTGAAGAAAAGTAGAAATAAGTGAAGGAAGCACATTCAAAATTGCAGGAGCCATTAATGGTAGAGGAGAGGACAATGGAGATACTAAAGACTAAGAAGTTCATAGTAGATGAGCTTGAGCATGACATCATTGAAGACCAATAGAAAAATAAACAATCTTGGTAGTAGTAGCTTGGCTTCATTGGTGTTTACCTCTTAAGAGCTATAGAGGATGAAGAAAGAACTTAGCATTTCTGTGGAGGCCAAGGACAAGGCCACCCAAAAATTTCAGCAAGTGATCATGATTACGCAAGAAGGTGAACAAATAATTTAAGACCTTTTTGTTGAGCTTGTCTTTCTAAAATAAAGTATGCACTAGGCCAAGAAGTATACAAAGGTTTTTGCAATCATGAAGCTTAAGGCTAAGCTCTTTTGAAAACTAGAAACTCAATGAAGACTCTAAGGACTCCATGATGTAATGGTTTGAGAAGGAGGCCAAGTCTGAAGCATTTGCTACAAAGGAAAAGGTGAATAGGTTGGATTCTTCGAAGAAAGTAGAGATTGATGCTAAAGCTACAAAGGAGGATGTCCACAAGTTGTAGATGATATGCAAAATGATTGATACTAAAGTGAATGACGCTAAGGAAAATGCTATTAAATTGATGGACTTGATCAAGTAGGTAAAGCATGAGGCTAACTAGGCCAAGCAAAAGGATCATAGGCTTAAGGGTTTACTTAGAAAAGTAGAGTACCAAGCCTCTATAGTAAAAGATGTTACAAGGAGCTTTATGATAAAGACATTTTCTATGAAGAGTGTCATGATGAATAAGAAGAAGTTATAGAACATTGCATAGAAGAATGAGGATTTGAGGTTTAGTGAGGCTTCTACCTTAAGGAAGATCCAAGAATTGAAGAAGTCACCAATCAAGATTTCATCCTAGAAGAAGTTGGATGAAAACATGGTGAAAATTCTTAGGAAAAGTATAATTTTCTTTAAGGAAGATTCCAAAAGCCACTAGGATTTAGTTTGACTTGAGCAAGAAATAGGGTGATGAAATGTTGGAGAATATAAATTTTTTATCACCAACTTAAAAATTTGCATTCTAAGAATCAATAGAAATTTTTACATTGATAAAAGACCTAGAAATGTCAACATCAATTGGAGAAGTTGAAACTAATTTATAATCTCCTATAAGCAAATTTTAGAGAAATTAGATCTACTAGAAATTATTAAAGACAGAAGAAATAAATCCACTAGAAAAAAATCAAATCCATTAAAGAAACATCATATTTTTAGGAAAAGAATTTAATCCATATGAAATATACATGTATTCAATATTTGGTAATTTTGTTTTGGGCTCACTATAATTATTGACTAATACCATCATCTCTAATTCATCCTTTTTGTCTTACCCATGTTTAATATTCCATATTTAGAGCTCTAAATATGGGATGTTTTTTATTGTTGAAAACACAAATTGAATTTTTTATTCAATAATAAAGAAGTTAAATTTTAGTTTAGATTTATCTATTATTATTTTTAAATTTAAAATTCAAGGTCAATTGCATGATTAAGGCTCAATAGACCCCTAATTGTTCTAGTTTCATTAGGTTAAACTCCAATCTTTTTATTTTTTTATTGTTTTACCACATCAAAGTGCATAGATTTCTTAGATGCCTATCTATAAGAACTAATTACTTTATTAAGATTGTTATCACAAGTCATTGTGGGATCATTGGAAATCAACCCAAATTATACCAATCTTAATAGCTATTATGACAAGGATCAATAACATTCGATTATGAGAGTAGGTACCTCACCAAGGAATGAAGATATCGATTTGCACCATTAGCATGATATAAATCGGTCATTGAAGAACATAGCAACCATGATACAATTCAATATCTTGTAACTAATTGACATTGAAGTACTTGATACAAATCAATTTCCTAAATAATAACATTTTCCTAATTATGAACAAGCCTTATTCAATATAAATGAAGAGGTTCAATGTTTAACAGGAGATGTTTTTCCAAATCCCAAAGAAACTCACATCAAATTGAATCCCTTATTGAATTTTCCAATTGTAAATTATTAAGGAAGATTGTTAAAACCTTATGGCAATCAACAATCATTGGATTCCCTAAGAGGCTATGAAGTTGTGGAATTGTAAAGATAACAAGGTAGGGTCACAAATTAGGTGATATCTCCTTTGTAATCTTCTAGCATTTATGTTAATCTTATGTGATCTCAATTTTGTTAAATTATTTTGTTTTCACCTTTGAACTTGAGATTAGAAGTTAGGGTAAAAACTTTGATTTTACTTATGAGTGATATTCATAAGTGTTGAATTTCAATTGGATTTGGATCTAATCATTTACTATCTTGATGATCTCTTTAACTTTGAAACATTCCTCCACAAATATGGCTCATGGGTTAGTCATAGATGAGGTGACATCTCTATAATGAAGGTAACACAACACCAAACTTTGGCTGACTCATCAATTTGGCATCAATATGTTTTTTAGATTTCTATTATAGATTTAAAAATTTTATAAAGGTACATACCATTTCCATTTCCATTTCTTTTGTTAGTAGTTTTAGAAATAATTTATTTTAGTTTTTTTACTTTTAAGAAGAAAATTAAAAACAAGGAAAAGATACAATCACAAGAATCAGCCCCCCCTGATTTTCCAAACTAAAGTTAGTATCACAAAATGTACAATTTAGGTAGTAATTACAAAGGTAATCACATCAATCTGCAAAGTCTTTGGATTAGTTGCCCATGAATGTGCTAAAGAAGAATATGTTTGTTAAATGAAACCAACTAAGAAACCTAAAAATCCAACCTGGATTTAGCCTCCTAGAAACACCACAAGCTATTATAAAGGTACTCTAACCAACTTGAAACAAGACCAAGAGGAACAAGAACAACCTAGCTCTATTCCCTTAATCTTTATTAAGGAGAAAAACAGTAACAAGAAGAGAGATCCAACAAAAATCCTTCAAGAAAGGGCAAAGAAAATTTAAATTTTTGACATCTTTGAACCCTCTTTTTTAATATACCAACTATCACAAGGAAAACCATGAATTCAATCATGGTAGCAAGTTCTCAAAATTTAAGCTTCAGTCAAATACTAAGTAGTGTCCACAATTAGAGGAACCACCCAACTAATGAGTACATTAATTCTACAAATTTCCATTACATGAGTAACCTCTATTTCCATACTAAGTCCAATTGTGAATCTAATTGTAACTACTACTTTTACCATTGGGTCTTCTTCACATCATACACCTCCTCCACTTACACTTGGTCTAATTCCTTTTTTTAGTAGTATAGGTTCTAATAACCCAATGAGGCAAGCCTATCAAGGACAAACTCTAGGAGACTTATTAAATCAAATAACATCTATAATACCTCAAGGACCATTAGTCTTTTCCCAAGGTAGGGATGTTGAAGTAAAAGATATTCATTTACTGCCTATTTTTAAAGGGGCCAATGATGAAGATCTAGTTACTCATATAAGAGAATTCGAAACCACACTTATAATATTGGCACCTCAAAGTAGAGATAGAACTAAAATTATTGCCTTCAAATTAACCTTGAAAGAAAAATTTGATTTTTGGGTACAAACCCTTCAGACACAAATTAGTTCATGGGATGAATTCAAGACTACCTTCCTCTAAACACTTCTTTCCAATGATGGATTGTACTCATTAAGATAGTAATTAATGAGTTTCATGCAACAAGAAGATGAATACTATGAGAGAAATTTTGATAGGTTTAAAGTACTATGTTTGAAAAACCCTAACCATGGATTTCTAGCCCACCAACTTATCCAAATCTTTGTAGAAGTATTGTTACCATATTATAGGCAAAATGTTGACTTTGTATGTGGTGGAAATATATTAAATGTAATACGTGAGGACAACTAGAGGATATTCATTAATTGCTCAAAGTAAGAGATGACCAGAACCCAACATCATGCAAGGCATAACTTAACAAACTGAACAACTAAATAAAAAAATTGATGAGTTGACTCATTTAATAAGGAAACATGTCCATTTGATGCAAAGTGAAGCATGTAAACTTTGTGGTAGTCAATAACATGATTTCACCCCTAGCCTTAGCATATTATCATGAGGAAGTACAAGAATTTGTAAAGGCTTTTCAACAATATAAAAGCTAGTCAATAGCCACATTTCAACAAAGACCACCTTTCCAACAAGAATAATCTTAAAATAATTATAGACCTTGTAAGAGCTTGACTAGTGAACAATTAGATAGACTCACTCAAATTATTACTTCCTTCATTAATAAAAGTAGCCAATTCATGACTAAAATAAGGAGATGATTTCAATACTTGACAAAGAATGAAGTTCCTTCTCAACCAAAGCCAAATCCTACATCACAAAGGAAAGGTAAGGAACAATTGCATTTTATCACCACTAGGAGTGGAAAAATTATTGAGCCTAGCCCTAAGAAGAAGGTTAGATTTCAAGATGTTAAGACAAAAGAAAAGGATCAACCACAAATAATTAATGAGAAAAGTAATCAACCAATTGAGGAAGGAGAAAAACCATTAACCTCTCCTCCTCTAACTAGAATAACATTTTTATCTTCCTTCCCTAAACGATTGCAAGAGGAATTTACAACCAAAGCACATATAGAAAAAATGTTTAATGATGTATATTTACATATTCCATTATAATAAGCTGTAAAATACACACCTCTTTATGAAAAATACTTAAGGAAATTATGCATGAGAAAGACAAAAGAAAAAATTCCCAAACAAGTTTATTTAGTTGACAATTTATCTCAACTTACAAAAAGCCAAGGAGTTCCAAAATACCAAGATCCATGGGTTACCACAATTCCAATTAAGGTAAATAGAAATAATATTTAGACTATCCTATTGGACTTAGGAGCTAGCATCAATATTATGGCACTAAAAATGGCTAGGTTACTTGATTTATAGGATGTAAGAAAAGTGAATATAACAATATCTTTGGTTGATGGCTCAATTGTGAAACCCATAGGAGTGGTGGAAGATTTAATAGTGGAGGTTGAAAGAGGAAAATACCTTGTTGATTTTTTTATATTGGAAGTAAAAGATCTAGATTGTTTCCCCATCTTATTAGGTAAACCTTGGTTAGTAATAGTTGAGGCAATAATCCATTGTAGATCAAAGCAACTCCAATTATCTTTTTTCAATCTTACTTTTATGCTCAATATATATGACAAAGCAAAGGAGGACCAATTCAACCAAGATATAAAAGAAGCAAGAACGCTCTACACAACACTCACATTAGAAATAGCACAAGATAGGGAAATGTTACTATTAAACAATTTTGAGAAAGGATTCTTAGAACCTTTCATAAAAGAACAATAAGATATTTTTGATCAAATTTTGAATTTGGGGTTAGGGAATATTGGAGAAATAATTCAATGACCAATTAACGATTCTTTAGATCTTAGAGAATTACCTAGTAATCTTACGTGCATTTTCCTTTATCAAAATAAACCATTAATAATAAATTTCCAACTTTCTAATGGACAAGAAGTGAAATTGGTAGAAGTTTTAAGAAGAAAGTCTAAGGCATTTGCATGGACTTATGAGGACCTCCATCAAGGAATTTCACTCAACATATGGCAAAATCACATCCATCTAGAAGATAATGTGAACCCAGTTAGAATTCCCACTAGAATTTATCCAACCTTAAAACAAATTGTTAAAGATGAAATCTTGAAGCTTTTAAACGAAGAAATTATTTTTCCAATAGTTGATAGTGAGTGGATAACCCCCATAACTGTAGTTCCTAAAAAGGGAGTAGACTAGAAAGTTTGTATAGACTATAGAAAACTTAGTCAAAACACAAAGAAAGATCATTTTTTCCTACCTTACATAGACCAATTTTGGAGATATTAGAAGGGAATTAGGACTATTACTTCTTGGATGGATTTAGTGGTTACAATAAAGTATCCATTGCACCAAAAGGTCAACATAAAACAACCTTGACATGTCCATACAGAACTTTTGCTTACTGTCAGATGTCTTTTAACCTTTATAATGTGCTTACTACCTTTCAAAGGGCAATGATATTGGTATTTTCTGATATGTTAGAAGAGTATGCAGAAGTATTCATGAATGATTTTGTAGTATACAGGGATACTTATGAACAAATATTACAACACTTCAAATGTGTTTTAGATAGATGTATTGAAATAAAATTTAAAATTAGGTTTAAAAAAGCATCAGTTAATGGTCACAAGCGGTGTAGTTTTAGGACATGTAATTTTTAAGGAAGAGATAAGAATGGATGAGGAGAAAGTAAAAGTAATCTCTACACTCTCAGCTCCAACAAACTTAAAGACTCTTTGATCCTTTTTAGGACATGCTAGATATTATAAACGATTTATTAAATCTCAAAAATAGATAAGCCACTTTACATGCTTCTAGAAAAGGATGTTCCTTTTACATGGACTAATGACTATCAAGAAGCATTCTCTAAACTAAAGAAAAGAGTAACTACCACTCCTATACTTAATGTACCTATTTTGGATTTTTCATTTGATTTGATATGTGATTCCAACAACATCACTATAGGGGTAGTCTTGTAAAAATACATAGATAATAAACCATGAGTAATTTATGATATCTTTGAAAGTCTAGACCAAGTCCAAATAAATTACACAACTATAGGAAGAGAACTCTTGACCATTTTGAATGCTCTAGATAAATTTAGGCATTACTTAATAGGATATAAATCTAGAGTTTATACTGATCATTCAACCATTAAATTTCTAGCCACTAAAAAAAAACAGAAAATGCTAGGATAATGACATGGTACCTATTACTATAAGAATTTGATCTTGATATTTTACATAAAAGGAGTAGGAAAAATGTTGTAAAAGAAAACCTTTCTAGATTAAAAACCAAGGATGAAAATAGAACAAAAGGAGTATTTAATGAAAAATTTCCTAATGAACAACTCTTTTCCATAAAGAAATACCCTTGGTTTGCTAATATAGCAAATTACCTTGCCACTATGAAAACATCAACCCAATGGAGTAAAAGAGGAGAAGAAATATTTCCTAAGAAACATCTCCTAATACATTTGGAATAAACTATACCTCTATAGAGTATGTAGAGACAACATAGCAAGATGATGTATAGTTGAGGATGAGCAACAAGAAATCTTAGACATGTGTCATGATGACTTTGGAGGTGGACATTTTGATAGTTGAAGAAATGCTATAAAAATCTTGAAAAGTGGATTTGACTAACCTACTATATTTAAAGATGCTCATAAGTATGTTCAGGAATGTGACAAATGTCAAAGAATAGGGTCAATGAAAAAACGATAAGAAATCACACTAAATCCAATCTTAATAATGGAATCATTTGATGTGTGCGATATAGAATTTTCAAGATTATTTTCACCATCTAATGAATGGCAATACATTCTGGTCTACATAGACTCTGTCACTAAGTAGGTAGAAGCTAAAGCCATCCCAACAAATGACGTTAAAGTAGTTGCAGCTTTTCTAAGGGAACATATTCTAACACAATTTGGAACTCCATGAGCAATCATAAGCAATCAAGGAAGCCACTTTGTAAATAGAATGATGGTAAAATTTCTTAATTCATGTAGAATCCAACATAAGATAGCTACTTCCTATCATCCTCAAATAAATGGTTAAGTAGAAAATGCCAATAGAATCATTCTAAAGACCTTAACAAAAACCATATGTGCTAAGAAGAAAGATTGGTCTAAAAAATTACAAGATTCACTTTGGGCTTATAGGATCACATGTAAACCAAGTTTTGATTATTCACATTATCAATTGGTTTATAGAAATCAATGTTTATTGCCCAAAAAAATCAAATAACAATCTTTATGGTTAGCATAATAATTGAATTTTGACAAAGAAACAAATCAAGAATTTTGAATGACTCAAATACATGAACTTGATGAAATGTGATTACATGCACTTGACAAGTAAAGGATCATAAAGAAAACAAATGAAGAGTCTACATGATAAGAAAATATTTAATAGGTGATAAAGTCCTCTTATATAACATGAGACTACATATATATCCAAGGAAGCTAATAACTCAGTGGAAAGGCCCCTACCTAGTATTACAATCCCACAATAATGGAAGTGTTTTAATTACACATATCTATGAATTACCTACTACATTTCTAGTAAATTGCCAAATACTTAAGAAATATCATTAACATTAAATTGAGGAATTGGGAGAGTATGAGTTAGTAGAGTTAGGTGAATCAACTTATACCAAGGATGATGCAAGAAATGAAAAGACTCAATTAGAAGTCTAGGCCTTTGGTAGTAACCTTAAGAAAACACCTTATTTAATACTATAGTGTAATGAATGAAGTATCATAGTCTACAAATGTTTTCTTGAAAAATGAAGAGGATAATAGAAAATTCTATTGTTGGTTGGGACTTTAAAGAATTCATTAACATCTTGTCTAGAATGCAAGGGAGAAGGACAACTCCTCTACCTTGAGATAGGTTGGTTTAAACCCAAAATCCATCTAAGGATGATCCTTAGACTAATAAACAAATAAACAATGTAAAATAGCTCTTTTTTTTCTTCTTCACAATATTCTTTAATTTTTATAAGTTCCATGAACCATAGAAAAAATAACTAGGTTAGGTTCCTGATCATTAATGAATGGTTCTATTAATTACTCTCTTGGATAAGTCAATAAGAAGGAAGGGGTGTGTCATATTAGGACTAGCAATAAAGGTGATACCAACATGTGAGACTTAATCAATCCCCACATGAGCAACCCATTAAATAGATCCGAAAATAACCTTGCCTTCCACGTGAACCTCATGACTAAAGAAGGTCTTGTTATCTTTTTACAATTTAAAAAAAAACACATAAAAACAAAACTAGAAAAAAAAAGAGGGCAGGAGAGGCAAAGGACAACTAAAAAAAGGAGAAGTTATCCATATGAGAATATGGTCTCACAAGAACCTTCAATCATGAGCAGGGTTACACTCTCACAAGAACCTTCAATCATGAGCAAGGTCATACTCCCACCAGAATCTTACAATTGGAGTGATACTCAAAGCTCATAATTTCAAGTATCCATCAAGAAATGCCTTTTGTAAGTAAAGTGCATATTGGTGGACTAGTAATTCCTGATAATCATTCTCTATGCCATCATCTTTAACCTAGGATATGACACTGAATAAGGCAAATTGACGTATCTAAGATATTTTAATATTTACCTTCATTTTTGACCATTTATCTCACTTAGCTTAGTTTGTCCCTTGATTTATGTTACTTCATATTTTAAAGAGTATTGTTTATTCTTATTTTAATTCTATGTTTTTCACCGTATACATCCTACTTTCTATTTGGATGTCATCTATTATGTCTATTGGTACTTCAAGATCTAGGGTCTTCCATTTGTTTCCCATTATGCCCTCCATAGGTGTTAGTGGTTAAGATCCCTACTATGATGGAGCATTATGGATACTAATTCTTGCAAGACCCAAGTCTACCAGTATTTCACACATAGTGAAAGATATATAAAATCCATGCATTTTTACTTTTTGGTATATCCTATTGGCCAGTCAAATTCACATCTACTTAATAATTATTTAACTAATTAATCTAGGTACAGGACATACCCTGGTTTAATTAGGAGGGAGGAGGGGAGGCAGGACTAAGGATAGGATAGTAGGGTATAACCAACATGGAAGCTGATCCAAGAGCAGGTTAGAGAATGAGTTTGCCACAAGAACTACATCATGGATCCTTAAAACTCAGGAAAGGTGGCAACCTTGAGATTGTAAGACATCCTTCTAATAAATTAAGAACACCTTATGAGGTGATGTTTAGCTTAATTAATCCTAGGAAGACCCTTCCTAACCAAGAAATATGTGGATTCCTACCCTAATAATAAGAATTAATTCTAAGCAGTGAAAAAGAAATAAAATTTTATATAATATTAAGTAAATAAATTTATTGTTTTACTATAGATCTATATCACACCATGTAATGAAAGATGATTATTACAAATTATTTTACTAAAGGATATCATAGAATTGATATCTATAGATATCATTGGTAGAAATAAAAATTTTTGAAAATTGGATATATTGAGAGACATCGTAGGTTCGATGTCTTGTTATAAACAAACTCACGGTATATCAATTTGAGTTGCATGAATTGAATAGAAAAGAAGAATAATTCAAGTAAGTAGTATTATTATTGATTTCATCAATTTAAATTGATATGTTAAAGAAAAATGAGATCGATTCATATCAGTTAAATTGATATGGATTGGTAAAGAAGAAATTTTCCTGAATAACTTGCATTTGAATAGCATGCCTACGATGAGCTTTGATATGTGGCCTTGGTCATATCAATTTACATTGATCACATCAATGAATATTAATATGATTGAAATTTTTCTAAATGTTTCACATTTTATCATGATGATGATGATGAAAATCAATATCTTAGAAGTATGTGCATTGTGATTATTGATTAATATCAATGGAATGATAAAGTTTGACCTAATTTTTATCATTCCAAATCAATGTAGTGATGAAAATTAGTATCTTAAAAGTACAAAATAAATAAACATAATAGTAAGGTAATGGATTTTTATAAAAGCTACTGCCCCACCAATAGAGATAAGAATTATTCCAAAATCCTCGAGCAAGAGTTAGGACCTTTGAGGTTCACCTTTGCGACTACACCAACCATCCCTACAATGCCTATCATGATTAGGGGATGACATACACAACTGGAATACCCATTTGCAATCTATCATTGCTTCCTTCACCACTAGTAAGTAAGTATATCTTGCCAATAAAAAAGTTAATTTTGGGGATAAGATAGGAATGATAATTTTGTTTTCTTTTACATAGTTGTCATGAAAACTAGTATAAATGGCTGATTTTTGTACCAATGAACAACAATCCAAGTTTAGCATAGGAATTACTGAAGAAATTGGTAATAACTTTCATATGCTTAATTATCTTGTTATATTATAGGCACCCCAAAGTGAACAGCTAAAAATCAGTTCTTAGCATCATGAGGCATATTATTATGAGTGGTTTAATCACATGGATGTGGCTATGTGGAAACAATTGAAAGGAATGGAATGTGGGGCTTTCATCTGACCCTCCATTAATTGGTTCTAATAAGAAGAGATCCTAGAGTTTTACCAAAATCTCAAACCCTATCTGACAAAGGTAGATTTTCCAAAGAGATACCTAGTTTCCTTGGTGAGGAAAATGTGGATTAATGTCAAGGCTCCAAGAGTGGTTTGGGTTTCCAACAAGAGGGAATGACATGAGGAAACCCAAGGTGAACACAATGAAAAAATATGATCACTTTCACTAGTTTATTAGTGAAGCTGACTCAGGAAGGATGCAAACTCAATGTTTAGATTTTGTAAACCTTCAATCGAAGCATCATGTGATGGCAAGGATGATCATCATGAATGTCCTATCATCCACACATACAACATATGTTTTAAGTCCTATGCTTTGAGGAATGAAGGCTTTGAAGTTTGGGGAGGAAGCAAACTTTGCTACCTCCTGATCAGCTATATGATTTTCCATTATGATGATGATTCATTGAAGCTTTTCTTTTCCTTCCTCATTTTAGCCATTCTCCAAAAGTCTAGGATACCTAACCTCAAATAGGTATGAAGATGCATCTTACAATCCTCAAAATAATACCTTCACCCATTCTCTCAAGATCTACACAAAAGTTGGTCCATTTGTTAAAGAATTAGATGATCCAAGCTCTTCATTGGCACCTAAGGCTAGTGACGTTCGAGAATTTATGAAGGAGGTCAAAACCTAGCTTTAGGAGGTTAAAAAAACTCAATAGGAGATCCTATCTATGCTAGAGGAAGTTAGTTCAACCCTCATCACCATGACAATGAAGGGGTAGAGTCTTCTTACTTTGAAGAAGACATGGAGGTGGAAGGAGGATCAAAGGCTTGATCGTTTCTTTGATGTCTATTTTTGTTTTATATATGGTTGTTGACCCATTGTAGGATGCTAGATAAGTGAATTTTTGTTATTTACTTTTAAAACTGAAATGATAATGAACTATTTATGTGTTTATGATAAAAATGTTCATAAAGAAGGACAAGGTGGCATCTCTATAACAAAGGTAACTCAGCACCAAGCCTTGGTTGGCTAATTAAGGCTCATAAAGAAAAATCAACTTGGATCACATTTCTCTCTACCACATAAAGATACTAGATTAGTACAAAATCCAATTCTTGGCATACTATGCTATGAAATCATACCTTCATTAATGTTAAATCTTTATTTTAAATATACTAAAGTCAATAATATGATTCCATTATCTCTAAAGAGTGATAAAGCTAATGACAACCATTGTTTTAAACTCATGTTGTTTCAAAATTTTTGGTAAATACTATAGCATTATCATGATATTTGCATAAGTTCTCTAATTTTATGGGCCTTTACATGAAAGTTTTTTGTCATATCATAGTGTACAAAGTTTTTTCTATTTTACTAGTCACTTGAATATCTACAAATAATTTAGTTCTCTCTTTTTGTAGAATATCTAAGTAAATTCAAGAAGTTTTCTTAACCATATAATTTCTTTGTTAGTTTTCATATTGTTGTATACTTAGCTCTAGCCAAATTGGTTTTTATTATATTTTTCTTCTTTAACCTCTATGAAATAGATGATGAATCTAAGTATGTAACATATCCTAATGTAGAATGAGATGTATTCTCATATTCTAAAAAATTAATTAGAGTATGCCCTTAATTTTAATTCTCCATTTTTCTTATATACAAGTCTTGTGTTTTATTTAGGTATCTTACAATATGTAAGTTGGTATCTATGTGTTTTAGATATGATGTTTGGATATAACTAGTAAGAATACTCACTACATAGCTAATGTTAAGTTGTGTGGAAGTTAGATACATGACATTGCCAACCACTCTTCTATATTTTGTAGCATTGAAAAATTTGAAGTCATCATTTAGATTTAATTTTGTTCATTAAGACATCAGTATAATGACTAGATGGGAATTGATCATGCTAAATGCTTCTATGAGATATTTGACATACTTTATTTTTTTGATAGCACTACTATTATTTGATTGCAAAATTTCTACACTAAGGAAATATTTTGCTAGCTTGATATTTGAGATCTTAAAAAACGAGGTTATAGATTCTTTCTTAGCTATTGCACTTATTTTATATAACTTCCAATGATTAGCATATCAGGCATGAAAATTATGACATAGGTCATCTAATGTTCATATTTTTTAAGAATAAAGTGTATGGCATCATCATAATAATTATTACAAAGGTTGAAATCTATGAAGTTCATATATATTAAAACTTATGTGTAACATATAGATTTCTATGAAGTGGAAAACCTTTTGGTTGAAACATATAGATTTCTTCTTCAAGATTACCATTTAGAAATATTATTTACATATTTCAATGATGAAGTTTCCATCCATTGTATGCTCCAAGTACCACCAATGTTTTAATAGTTTCCTAATTTACCATTAGAGTAAATATTTCCTTAAAGTCAATGCCTTCTCATTATTTATAATCAATAGCAACAAGTCGATCTTTATGTCTACCAATTATACCATCAACATTGGATTTGGTATGATATACCCAGTTTTTAGTAAGGTATTATGACAAAATGAGAAATACACCAACTTTTAAGTGTCATTGTTAAGTAAACCTTGATATTTTGATTCCATGGTTTTTTTCCAATGTATATGCTAGATTGCTTCAAAGAAGGTAAAAGGTTTTCCATTGAAAGTAAGATAAAGTTCATCTTTAGCTAGTTCTTTCATAGTACTATATAGATTAGATAATCTTCTTATTTTGTTTGAGGTTTCTTCTTATTCTATTTTTAATGTTGAAGAATCATCAATATGTATGATCTCATATCTAAGTCTATGTTAGTAAACAAGGCTAACAATCTAGATGGATCATTGAACAATAGTTAATCCTATGATGGATAATGCAAGTGTTGAATAATTTGTTCTTTAGCACAAACAAATAGAAATGGTGGTCAATCAACATTACTACGTTCCTCCTTTTTAATGGTTGGCAAAGACACATCTTTTACTACTACTCTATTATGTAGTGTTTTAAAATTTTTTGGAATATATATTGTTGCATTACAAAAAATGACATCATGTAAGATGATAATTGTACATCAAAAAGCAATCAAGACATCATACTTCATTTTATCATGAGAATATTCCATAAATATTCCTTAGATAGCATGAGTACCAATATTGCTTCTATGCTCTTTAGGAATGTTAAAATAACATTTTAAGCTAAAAATATATAAATAAATTTCATTTTTAACCAATTCATTTCTAATATAATTATTCTTCATTTTGGTTAATCCTACTAATGTGGTTGGTAAGATAGATGGTTTTGTTAAATTCTTCTACCCATAAGTATATTTTATATCCCATAAAATACATCATGGATCATGAAATATCCATGATAGTCTCATTAAACGTTTTGGCTATGTCATTTTATTAAGATATTCAAGGAACTGTCTTTTGATGAATAATGCCTTCACATGAGAAGAAAATGTTAAAAGTGTATTCTTCACCATTACTTAAGTGAAGAACTTTAATGGAATAACCATATTTCTTTTGCACATGAACCTTAAAGACTTTGAAAAGTTTAAGGCATAACTTTTATTTATGATAAAATAAGTTCAAGCTTATCATCTATAATAATAAAATACCTTTGGTTAGAAAGATTGGATGTGGGCATTGAACCACATAAATATGAATGTAAAAATTTTAATTTTCTTGTGTTTGCCAAAGCCTTTATGAAAAAGGATATTTATGTGATTTTCCAAGGATGCATTCCTCACATTAGAAAAGAGATTTTAGGATAGAAGGAAGACCATGATATTCATGTTTCTTTATGACTTGATTGTTTGACAAGCATGTTATAGCATGATGTTGGAAGTGATTTTATTGAAGACTAAGTATGAATGATCTACCATATAGGCTTTACCATGAAGTATTAGAAATGAACCATTATGGTATGTTATCATAACTTCATATCCTCTAAGTTTCTAATGCCTACACCCTAAGAAGAGATAGTAGATTGTAGATTATTAGCTATTGTTTACCATTAGGTATGCTATTTAGATTTAATAGGGTTATTCCTTATTACTTTATCTCTTCACAATTACTTCTACTAGAAGGTTTTCTATTGTATGTAGGCTTGTCCAATGCTTTGCCTTTTTGTGGCTTGAATATATTATAAAATATGGAGAGGACATCATGATTTTAATTGATGCTAACACCCATGAAGTCCACTTCTATGTCATGGTCTACAATTGTTCTCCCACATCTCTATTTTATAGATTAAATGGAGTAAATTAGCAATATATAATGTTGGTTTTCATGCAAAAAAATTTCACCGCATTATATGGACATTGGTTGGAATCTCCAGACCACTCCTTGATACATATTTGGGAATGGATTTTTGGGACATTGTTTATTGAAATGGCAAGGCTTCTACCTCTATTTTTTGAGATTTTCCCTCTTTGCTAAAATGAAATTTGACCAATCCTCATATTCGATACTATAATCATACCTTCACCCAAGGGCATGCTTGATAAGATTGATAAAATGGTATGCTAATTCATTTGAAGTAGTATGGACATGCATGAAAGCTTCATATGGTTAATTGGGCTTATACTACTTAGTCATGGAAATATTATGGAACTGGTATTATTTTATTTTAGAATTTCATTCTTTAATTTTACTTTTATTTAGTGCTCAACTAGGTCTCCTAAAGCTTAGCACTATTGACATGGTAGTAGGTTGTCACAGCTAAGTATGAGTTTACATGGGATGTGCAACAATCACCCTTCTCTTAGTTCTATCACCAACTCTCGTAAGCCTAGAAAAAAAATGCATGACATCTTACTTCAAAAATTCTACCTTTACAAATATCATTCACTTGTGCTAGATGATTTATGATAATGTTCAAAACTATCATAACTCATTGGCCTAATGCTTATGTGTGACTTCTAAAGTATTAAGGATTGACATTTTTGGATCTTGATGAGACTAGCCATGGCTTTAGTCCCATTGCTCAATTAATTCCTTTCATAGTTATCCTCTTACAAATTCAATGTCTCTTATAACACTAACATTTCATCCAATATTACCATCGAATAGCATCACTTGCAATCACATGTGTCCATCAACCTATGATGCTTGAAATCATTGAATATCATAAAATTCATGATTATGACTAGCAAACCCTCATGTACCCACTAGCATGTAGCTCCCTTACCAAGGTTTAGAAAGTTTCCATCATTTCTCATATCTAAATGTTTCTATGGTTTTTATTTTAAAATGTCCTACTTGCCTAGCAAACATTGTAGCTTCACAAGTTTAAGGACTAGGGATCTATCTCCTTTGCATGTACAACATTGAAACACATTAAACGTCTTCACTCAATGCTCTTACTACATATTACACATCAATCATGTAGATTTACAGATTAGGGGATGTTATGTGGTAGCCTTTTAGGTCATATCCTATTGGGGCCTATGGCAATACTACAATACAATTTTTTTTTTACAAATAAGGACCACCTTACTTTAGCTAACTTTTATTGATGTATATAACTATAGTTTACTTATTTGAGTAGCTTCTTTTATAACTTGTTATTAGCAACCTCAATCAAGACCTAATAGGTGATTTATAGGAAGCTCATGAATAAAGTGGACATTCATACATTTGAAGCTTGGCACATTTTCTATCAAAAGGATTAAAACCACTTCTTAGAACTCTCATCCTTCCTATTTTTGGCATGGTTGTTTTGGTTGTTTACACATGGAATGGAACCAAGTCCACCATTAGTCACAAGGTCCTCAACATTATGAAGGAAATTACATGCATCTTGATGATGACTCTTTTTACAAGGCATTCCTATAAGGTTTAATGTTTCTAATGAATTTTTTGGTGATGAACTTAAGCCTAAAATTCAAAAGAGTGAAATCAAAGTTTTCAACTTATTCAAGCCTTGGTACTCTACTCCTCATGGAATTTGATAATTTCTATTTTGTCAACCATTCAACTAGCTCATTGGCAAGCACTTGAGGTATCACATTTTATTTTCAAATGGCATTCCTTAATAAGAAGTTATAAGTATTTTTAATATAACCTATATGATGCAAATTTTAAGGATTTGTTCTAAAGTATTTATATTAGTAATGCCATCATGGAGTTGTAGAGTTGGTAAAAGTGAGTAATAAACCTAGGTAAAGTAGGACAGGAAGGGATTTAACCATACCTTCTAGTTTGGTCTAGGCCTAGGTATGGTGGTAGTTGTTTTACCCCTAATAAATAAATGTTGAAGGAAGATAATCCTAAGAACCCTTATAGCATAAACAAAATACACATTCATTTCAAATTTTCTTATTAATAAAGCTCCTTTTTATTTTATTCTACATTTTTCCTATCATCTTCAATATGCATAATGTGCAATATAATGCATGTTTAATGTTTTTCATGCTATTTAGAAATAGTATCTCACAATTAGTATCAAAGTAAATCATAACCTAGGATGAATTAAAATTAAGAGTAAATCATGATCTAGGAATAACTACAAGCCATGATCAAGGGTAAGTCATGAACTAGCACTAGAAGTGTACCATTGCTAAGATAAATCATACCCAAAGAATGAGTTATGATCTAGGTTAAAACATAACTTATGAAGATGCCTTTCTAGTACATCAATTCCCATGGATATCAGTTGATATAATTCTAGTGACATTAGACAAAGAAATAACAAGGTGCATAACTCCATGAGATTCTAAGTAAGGAAAGATATTCAAGAAAAAAAATTAAAGGATAATGTTTCTTTTAGATAACATCCTAAGTTTTTCAAAAGGCTTCCTTTGTTATTGAATTTTGTCTTTGCTAAATAACTACTCCAAAAATGTAGTAACAAATCTAATATTTCATACCTACCTAGGTTTTATTCACTAATAAAAATAAATTAGAAGACTCTATTGGATTAACATAAGGGATTCAAGCTAGACATAAGTTCTCTCTACTTAATTAGTAAATGTCATTATTATGGGGTCGTAGGAAAATTAACATACATTAGATAATAATGATCTATTCTACCTTTTTAAATCTCTTTAGACTAGAGAATACATATGATAATTCTTAATACCTAATTTCCATTAAGAGTATAGTCATAATTTGGGAAAATATGCTAATATCATTCTGTAGGTAATGAAACTATAAAATATATTAAACCCTTATATAAAACACTATCCCATGATTTTATAATTAAATTTAAATCATCTAAATGATTGAATTTAATTCATAGGTGAGAATAATAAAGCTATCTTTAGGAAATGATGAGGATCTCCCTTGGAGTTTACAACCCTAGATCATTCAGTTCTGAAAACAAGCAAATTTGAGCAAGAAAGAAAATGTAAAATCTTTATTCATACTCAAAAGGATAATTTATAATTGAAAGAAAATACATACTTTTAAGAAAAAATAAGAGGTTCAATCCAATCCTCACACAACACTTAATTAAAGTAATCACACACACAAAGATGATAAATAAGACTCTCTCTTACTACTTGCATTTCTTAGCTAACCACTTACTTCCTAGACTCCCTCTTATTCTTTCTAGACTCTTCTTGCCAAAATGAAGACTCAAGAAGTCTATTTATACTTTTGTCCTTGCCTCATGTTTTCCTAACATGTCTTAAAGAAAAGTGAGATGTTTCAACTAAAAGTTGATAGTTGATAGGGAAGACATCTTAGATACGGTGGAGATGTCTTGTTGAAGACCTAGACATCTTACCTAAGACATCTTGAAAGTAGCTAAGATGTCTTGGAAGTGCATCAAATGTCTTAGATGTAGATGAGATGTCTTGTAGAAGGTGGAGACGTCTCACCTACTATGGCCAAAAACAAAGATGCTAGTTTTGAGGTCTAGAACCTATGGAGACCTCTAAATAAGTCTCCATTAACTCAAAACCCCCCTAAGCTCATCAAAATAAGCTCAAAACACCCTCAAACTATCACAAACAAAAATAATGCAAGAAACACACATAAACAAAACCTACACAAACACATTGAGGATTACACATGGGCTATGCGATGTCATCATTAGGAAATAGGTAACTTTTATCTTCTAAAATCATAAAAATTTTAAGTTAGTAGTAATACATTAAAACTATGCCTAATGTGTAGTCCTCTCCAAGACAATACTAAGGGTACTAATTCCATCATAATTCGATTTATAGTTAGGAAGATATTATAGTTATACTTTTTTCTGAAAAGTATGTGACATAAATTTTAATTCAAAAAAAAAGAATAACAAAGTTGAAAATTAATTTTTTTGGAATTGTTGCTATTGATACATAAATGTTGATGACAACTTTCTTTGAATTAACACATTTTAGGAAACTATCACCTAGGGCATCTCCCATATAGGTATGTAAATTCGAGAATAGTCTTAGGTGGTTAAGCATAAGGTGGTTTTCTAAATTTTGAAGTAAAGATTAATTCTAAATGAAACTAATATTTAAGTTTATATTTATAATGAAAATATAATGTTCTATGCTAAAATATTTACAAAGGCACAAATGATAACATAAAATGTTTTGAAATGTGGAATAACAGAACTAGAAAACAACATTGACAAATTATTAAAAGTAATAAATCCTAAAGTGAAATACACTTTAAAATTCATAAACTAAGAAAGTAATGGATTTTGATTTATGATAAAACTAGAATTAGAAAGAATAGTATGTAGAATATAATTTACATGAAGACTAATTAAAATAAACTTTAAAGGAAATAGAGGACAATACTCATGAACTCAATAGCATGATGCAAAAGTACAAAATGACAAAATAACACAAATTAATAAAATAAATTATAAAACCAAAAATTTTCATCCAACTTAATGTGACATAAGAATCACAAGCTTCACAAATGGAAATGCCTAAAAAAATGAAAAATTAAAGCCAAAGGTTACTTAGCTCTAAATTGAGCTTCAAATCTCATTCATAAGACAAATTGCTTCTTGCACAAGCTTGTCTATCGATGCCACTAGGAGGCATACCTCCTTCAAAAAGTCTATGCAATGAACATTTTGATCTATTAGGAGTTGCTAATAAAACATTTTGTTAAGGTAATCAACCTTAATCTCCTCTTCTTGAGTTTATATAAAACAAATCACTTTAAAAATAACATAAAAGGGGTAGATTTGGGGATCAAAAAATTCTAATTTTGGAGAGAGATTAGTTGATATATGATTGTTATTTTCTTCTCCCAAATCAAGAGTATTACAAGGAAAAAATAAATCACTCAAGCTTGATAAATGAAAGTTTGGAAGTTCTGAAATATCCCAATTTTCCATTGATATTTCCACCTTTGTTATCATCCCTTCCTTCAATCCTCCCCCCATCATTGATGCCTTCTAATTTTTAAAGCTTGGTTCCTCTAGACTATTTACCTCCCTTGGCTACTAAGCTCCATCCATCTTGCATACAAGAAAACAAATAGGTTCATTCAAGTATCAACACTTATTTAGCACATGTAGTGAAAAAACCAATAGTTCAGTAAATTATCATTCCATAATTCTCTTAGCATTAGCAACTCTAGAAAAAAAAAACTTATTATGATATATACATATAGAAAGGTAGTTAGAAAATGGACCGCCATGTCTACCCATGTACATGGATGTTATCATTCAAAAACAAACTAAAATACTCAAAAGGAGATAAAAGATAATTTCAAAACATTATTATTAATTATTATTTTTATTTTTTTAATATACATGTTTTCCTATATCATGCAACAACCCAAGAATATACATGTAGAAGAAGCACAATGCAAAGAAAAATTTACTTTTTAAAGAGAAATTTTTGCACATCATAATAGTGGCAAATCATGAAAAATACTAATTAATGGAATTAAGTTAAAATGAATAGAATTGAATTGAATGATGTATGCATGTAGGTTCACAACTTCTATAATGAAATAGCCATGGTTCCATTATTGAGATCTTCTAATATATATTCCTCTAAAAAACTAAATCTTAGTTTTCCTATTTCTATGTTTCTTCAAATGCATGACTATGAAAACCCTTAATGCAGTCATTAATGCACATCCTAGAAATGTCAATAAGTCGCCATGAATGATGTGCTCCAGAATAATAGTTAGTAGTGCCATGCTTGCTAATTTAGCAACAACACAACATTTCCCGCTACCACCATAGGCACATAGCACTTGGTTTACTATTGGAAGTTGCCACTTCAAATGCTAGAATCTAGCACCATGGAAATTTCCACTCTTAGCAAACTTGCACCCTATCACAAAACCCTTGTCTTTGTACCTTATAGATTATCATGATATCGGTTGTAGATGGACATAATAATGATGCTGAGATGGGTGGTGGCTATGGAGAATATTTTATAAAATTGAGACTCTGAAAGGAAGGCTTCACAACTGATATGAAAGCATGGTTAGCAACATTGAGTGGCATTGCCCTTGTATACTCATTGTATCCTTCATCATAGACTTGTTGTGTTGTATCCATTAGCATGGTTGTTAGTTTCTATGATTTCATGTGAGTTTTTTCATTTTTGGTAGAAAGTAAGAGCAACCCTTATTTTGTAGGACTTGCTGCTATTGGAAAAAAAAAATTCTACAAAAAACATTGCCCAAATAGCTTAATAACCAAATTGCACAAGGAATCAAAGATGTAGAAATAAATCAAAACTAACCTCTAGCCTTTGATATCTTTGCGTGAGCTTGTTGCAGTGAGTGTTTCAATTATTCTATCACACTAATGCTTAACAACAATGATGTACATAGACTCTGAGCATTTGTGATAGAGACCAAAATTTTAAAACTGTCATGATTTCTTCCAATGCCTTTGTTCTCCCATCAAGAACATTTTATAGGCTAGAAAAATATTAGTTACTAAACTTTTGGTTTAAAAGACAAATATGTGACCAATCTTGTAGTAATCGTTACAGTCACTTTTATGAAACCATTACAAACTGTTGGTTTTCCCGTAATGGTCACATTTATGAAACAATTACAAATTGTCAATTTTTCCATAAATGGTTACATCTCCCACTTGGTCTCCATACTTAAATTAATATCCATCAAACCTAAATTTGAAGAGGTGAATACATGAATCTTGGTGATAATTCCTCTGAATGTGAGTATTATCTTCCATGTATTACAATGTAGTATCTTTTAAACTTAATTCCTTATGTGGTAACTATACTTTGTGAATAAACCCAATGTTCATTCTATGTCCTGCCATATGTGAATTTTCTCTAATACTTGTATGCACAAACTAAATATGAGAAAACATCACAATTGAATAAGAGTTTCATTAACACTATAAAATTATACGTATATAACTCATTATGAAATCAAGTCCCATCTGAACTACATGATCCTTAAATGACTTTGGTGACATTCCTTTTTTCAAAGGATCAGCTATCATCAATTTAATGCTTATATGGCTAAGTACTTTATGTCGATGTGCTTACTTCGACATCCACTCTTATTATTCTTAGCCATAAAGATAATAGCTGAATTGTCACAAAACATTATTAATGGCCTAGATATAGAATCTATAATTCTAAGGTCCTACATGAAACTCTTTAATCATACACCATGTGAAGTAGCCTCAAAACAAAAAACAAAATCTACCTTCATTGTGGAAGTAGCAACCAAGGTTTGCTTTCCTCTCCTCTAAGACATAACCCCTCCAGCCAACATAAAAACTTAACCAAATGTTGATTTTCTTGAATCAACATAGCAAGCAAAGTCTGAATTAGAGTAGCCAATCACTTTTAAATTGTTAATTCATCCAAACATAAACATGTAATCTTTTGTACCTTGAAGGTACCTCATCACCTTCTTTACATCTCTCTAGTGGTCAATGCCTAAATTAGTTTGACATCTATCCAACATTCCAACAACAAATGCAATGTCAGGTCATGTGAAAACCTAAACATAGATTAGGCTTCCAATAGCTGAAGCATATGCAATGTTTCTCACTTGTCTCTTCTCTAAATCATTCTTGGGGCATTGGTTCAAATTGAACTTGTCACCCTTCACAATGGCTGCTATACTCGATAACAATCTTTCATCTAAAACCTCTCTAAGAATTTATTAATATAGGTTTTCTACAATAGCTCCAAAATACATCTAGATCTATCCATCTGGATCATAATGCCAATGACATAAGATTCCTCACCTATACCCTTCATGTCAAAGTTCTTAAAGAGAAATTGCTTCACCTCATATAGAAATCCATTATCATTGGTTGCAAGAAGGGTGTCATCTACATATAGGACAAGGAAATAGATTTTTCTTCTGTTGATCTTCAAGTATATACATTGATCCATTATTTTCTTTTCAAAATAAAATGAAGTGATGAAATCATGAAATTTTAAATACCATCAATGCAAGGCTTGTTTCAATCCATATATGAATTTCTTAAGCTTGCATACCAATTGCTCACCATAACTAGGAGAAAATCCTTCATGTTGTTTCATATAAACCTCTTCCTCTAAATCACCATTGAGGAATGTCATTTTCACATCCATTTTACGTAATTCAAAATCAAAATGGACAACCAATGCCATAATCACAGAAAGGGAGTCCTTCTTAGATACAAGAGAAAAGGTTTCCATGTAATCTATTACCTCTCTTTGAGTGAACCCTTTAGCAACAAGTTTTGCCTTGTATATTTCAATGTTGCCTAATAATTCTTTCTTTTTCTTGAAGACCCATTTGTATCCAATGGTTTTTACATCATTATAAAACTTGATAAGATCCAAAACTCCATTAAATGATAGAGTTCATCTCATCTTTCATGGCATCATGTCACAAGTTAGATTCCTTACAACTCATGGCTTGTGAAAACATTTCGAGATCATTTTCAGCTTTTATGTTATAGTTAGACTTCTGTAGATACACTATATAGTAATTAGGAATCACTAATCGCATTACACTAGTAGATCTTCTTAATGTTGATTCATCATTCTCTTAAGGAGCAGGATGTTCAACAAGTTCTAGTATTTGTTGTTTAGCTAGATCTACTACTTCTTGACTAGCAATCTATGAAACTTTAATTATTGGTTGTTGTTAATCACATGTTTGTGCTCCAAGCATGTTATGTGCAATAATCAATCTTTCACTTGAAGTAGAGGGTTTGACACCTACATGATCTTTCTTTGGAATAGTATTCTAGGATTAATTGCTCTAGCTAATCAATTCATTCTCAGGAAATTTAGCATTTCCTGATTCCAAAAACCTATTAGTATGTGATGGACAATAAACTCTATACCCCTTAGATCATTTGGCATATCCAATGAAATACCCACTTGTGATCCTTTGGTTTAGCCTCTTTTCTTGTGGATTATAGACTCTTACTTCAAACAAGCATAACCTTGGTCAAAACTCAATTTAATATATACATAGTCATCTTGAGAGCTTCTGTCCATAAGGACTTTGGAAGCTTGGAGCTGCTAAGCATACTCTATATCATGTCCACTAGTGTTCAATTTCTTCTTTCTACCACACCATTCTAGTTTGGAGAACCAGGCATAGTGTACTAGGCAACAATCCCATGCTCTTGAAGAAACTTAGAAAATGGACTAGGTGCTTGTCCATCATCAATATATCTACCATAGTATTCACCACCTATATTAGACCTCACTATCTTTATTTTCTTACCACACTATTTCTCTACTCAGCCTTAAATACCTTAAAAGCATCTAAAGCTTCATTCTTGTTATGAAGCAAGTAGAGATACATATATCATGAGTAATCATCAATAAAAGTAATGAAATACCTTTGATCATACATGTTCCATATCTCTAATATGTCTAAACTTCTCTTGGCACCTTTCTTTGACATATTGGTTTACTTTTCTTTATGCAGTCCACACAAGTGTCAAAGTCAATAAAATCTAGGATACTAAGTACTCCATCATTTTCTAATCTCTTTATTCTATCAATAGAGATATGTCATAATCTACGACGCAATAACATAGAGGATTCTTCATTTATAACACATCTCTTAACATCAAAACTATCATGAACATGCATAGAACTATAAAAAGTTTCATTTTGTAAGCTAATTTTGAAAAGGCCATCCATTAATGTACCATTTCCAATAAGTTTAGATCTATAATATAAATTGAATACAGTGTCTAAAAAATTAATGGAAAATTCCAATGATACAAGCCTTGAAACAAAAAATAAATTCCTCAAAAAACTTGGAATATAAAATGTCTTTTCCAACTCTACGTAAAGCTAATTTGCATGTTTTGACTACCTCCACATGTGAGTGCATCTTGTTGTTTGAATAGATGCATAACTTACTTTCCACTGGCCTCCTTAGGTTTTACACCTTTGCAAGGAATTAGTAACATGGATTGTAGAACTAGAGTCAATCCAACATGTGTTATGGCCAACATCAACCATATTAGATTTAAAACAAACAAGTGAGAATTGAATACCTTTCTTTTCAAGCAATTTCTGATATTTATACAATCCTTCTTTATATGTCCATTCTTCTTGTAGAAAAAGCATTTAGATTTCTTTCTAATATTCGCTTGTGCAAGTAGTTTTTCCTTCCACTTGTTTTTGGCTTGCTCTTTATTCTTTCCTTGTGTAGCCATGTGCACACTCTCTCCCACTTCCATAGCAAGTCTACCCTCTTCTTGTACACACATGATTATTATTTCATTGATTAACCATTTTTCTTTATGTTTGTTATAAGAAATATTAAAGGGTTCACACTGCTATGGAAGCATGTTCAAGATGTAGTGCATAAGAAGAGACTCTAACATCTCAACCTCAAGTGTTTTTAGCTGAGTTGCTATATCGCTCATTTGTATGATGTGCTCACACACACCAAGGATTCTAGTAAGCTTCATGGATGAAAATTTCATTATTAAGGTGCTAGCCAAAGCCTTGTCTCACAACTCAAATTATTCATCAATTACCTTCATCAAAGCTCACACATTGTCATGTTGTTCCAATGAACCACACATACCTACCAAGATCTTGATCTTTATAAACATGACATAATAGCGATTAGATCGCTCCCAATTTTCATAAGAACCAACATCATTCCATTAGCTAGTTCTTGTAATGATAGGTGGTTCATTCTTACAAATAGCATACTCAATGTCCATACAACCTAAATGAAGAAGAATCCTCTCCTTTCACACCTTATACTTATTACTCTTTAATTCATGAATGTCACATTTAAAATTAAAATAATTTACAAGTTGTATAACTACATAAATTAAAACATTCTTATGTCACTATATTTGAAGGTAAAATACTATATAACATGTTTACCAATGTAAATCATGCAAAAATATGAATCAAATAACATAAAATTGCCTATGGCCTTAATTTTAATTCTAACATATTCATGTATCCTTATGATGAAACTATTAAATTGTATCCTTTTTCTTAATCCCTATAGGCAAATAAAGAAAAATAATTTAATACATCATCTTAATTAATCATATTAAATGTAATAAAAATTCTTGTGGGATAAAATCTCTTATATTATAGCTAATTAATCACAATCTAATATTTATATACCTTGTATAATCAAAAGCTCTTATTATATAATTTTGCACAATTAAAGATGTTGTGGCTACTCTCTAATTATACAAGATTATATAGATCACTAGTCATAATTTTTATGCAGAAAAACTATGCATATATCAATATGTCACTTTACAGATATATACAAAAAATATGCATAAAATTAATTATTTTTTTAAAAAATTACCAAATTCTAACATTTCTTTAAAAATATGGCAATAAACATTAGTTATTTTAGAAATATTAATAATAAGCAACTTTATTCTCATACCAAAACACAAATGTGACTATCAATATAAAGGTAATGTGATGGAGCTATCCTATTACAAAATATAGACAATAATGCAGGAGCTATATTGAGAATATTAGTCGTAGAGAGCTCATGTAAGAAACATAAAGGCTACTTCACATGTCTCAACCTGATCAGCTATTGTTTCAAGCATGGGGTCCACCCTTGCAAGTGGGGAACTTTTTGCAGCATGGCCTAAGGACCTTTCTCAACCCATCTTCCAAAAATATTGGCTAAAGCACCTCACTACCCACTCCCTCTTGTTTGGATTCTCCATCCCATAAACTTTCCCACAATGTTTTCAAAGTGAAAAAAAATGGAAAATATAAAAACAACCACCTATTCAAAATACTATAAACTCCAAGCAAGGCCCCACTCCATAAGCCATGTATCTTTTTTAAAACATTTATTAATTCTATTGCATATGGCAAATTCAAAATCAAGCACGTACATAATTCCACAATAAACATTTTTTAGTCAATAACTAAATTGACTAAAATTCATCCTAGTTTGACATCATTAATAGATGAAAAATTCACCCTAGATTGACATCATTATAATAGTAGCAAAATAAGTATGGTTAAGCATTAAGACAAAGACCAAATGTGGCTTTGAAATCAAATGTTGGGAAAAAAATTGTATAGAAAACATTGGCTAAATGGCACAATAATTGAATTGCAAAAAGAATCAAAGATGCAAAAATAAATCAAAATTGACCTCAAGCCATTGATGCCTTTGCATGAACTTGTTAAGGTAAATGTTCTGAGTCTTCTATCACATCGACGCTCAACAAGGATGGTGTATATATACTCTAAATGTTTGTGATATGAACCAAAATTGTAACGCTATTGGGATTTCTTCCAATACCTTTATTCTCCTATCAACATTTTATAGGCTAGAAAAATGTCGGTTACCAAACTTTTGGTTTAAATAGCAAATATGTGGCCACGCTCCCATAGTAGCCCTACCTTACCTTGGAATACAAACCATTGATTTTTCCGTAACAATCACTCCTATTACAAACCATTGGTTTTCCATAATAATCGCATTCATGGAACCATTACAAACCATCAGATGCTTCTAAGGTGCCATCCTAGTCCCTGCTCATGCATGTAGATCCTTATGCATTGGATAAGACAGCTAAAAGATGGGGGTTGCTATTTTCAAGATCCCCATAAATAGTATGTTCTGTAAGAATTTCTTTCTTTTTTTTTTGGTCAACAACATAATAAAATTTAATGTTCTAATTTTGATTTTAATAAAGCTATAATCTAAAAGAATTATGATTTTATTCTACATCAGATATTAGGATCTACAGATTTGATTCTCTCAATTTGTTAAAATATCGCGGTTACTCAGCATCTAGTTCAAGTTTCGCAGCTGCGATACATATCATACTTCATCTTCGTACCTTGGATGTTTCTGGGTAAATTCTAAAAGATCAGAAGTTGTACAATTGGATGTTTATAGGAATTTTTTTTTAAATAAAATAAATTGGGCAATTAGAGTGGATCTTTCCTGTTCTATGCCGTTCTACCAATGCTATTGTTTTATTCTAGCGAAGTTCCAGATTTTTAAAGACAAGATGCTAGTAGCAGGTGCATGTATGATTTGATCTTTTGCAACTTGCAACAATCAACCTGATAAAATTAGGAGCATGACAAATATGGCTATCAAATTTCAAAGTGAGTCCTACTCATAATCCGACTTGAGGCTCTTAACGAACAGGAATATCCTTTGCCAATAATAATGTTTTAAATCTAGAAGGTTGAAGCCCCAGAATCTTCTAGATGATTTAAATTTGACATTCTTACTCTTGTCATAGTATGGGTAGCAATCAAGAGCTTCTTGTATGACTGCTAATGCACTGTCCTTTTCTGTTTTTTTATTCTTCTTTAAGTTTTGCATGTATGCCAACTTGGAATCAAAAGCATTGATGTCTTCCGCAATGACAGTCACAGGAAAGCAACGTTATATGATGGCAAATGAGTCATGCAATCTCTCTGTTGAGATTACATGACTTTAAAAAATGTGATGAAGTAAAGATGTTAATTTTGCACCAGCTGGAAGTAAACACACACTACATTTCACTTGATAGCATATAACTTGGAGCTCCGAGAATTATCAAATTTCTGACCCGTAAATCCTTTAAAAATTGAACCAATTGTCCTATGCTGTTTAATCAAAATATTTTTTAAAATAACAAAAATAAGCTTTGATGTTTTATTTTCTGTGAAATGTTTGAATTTTTAGTCTACTTCTTATAACCTAATTTGAGTTATTCCTCTCTTAAGAATGAACTAAGTCAAGTAAGATCTGAAAGATAGTAGATCCAATTGATTTTTCTAGATCCAATTGAGTAGCCTACAAGTGTATGCAACTTGCAAGACCAACACTAGCCCGAAACTTGCAAGACCAACACTAGCCCGAGGACATTACAAAACCAAACAAAGACCAAGTCTAGCAACAATAGTTTTACATATGTAGAAGTCAACTTTTTAAGAGTCATCATCTCCTAGTAGAGTCACTAATTCAATATGTTTGTAAGGGTGTATGTAAGGGAATGGTCTCTGGTTTCTTAACTTTATTTAGTGGCGTCAAGCTAATGTGGTAATATCACTATCAACATTTAGCCCCCCAACTTTGAGTTGCATGCAAGTGCAAAGTCACCAAACTAATAGAATTTTAATGATGCGAAAATATGCAAAATATAAGAAACCTTTATGATCATAAGACATGAAAGGTATAAGAAATTTGCAAAATTATAAAGTGGACCACAATATTGAACAATGATTAAAATAATCAAATAAACAAAAGGATACCTAGAAATGGGTCACTATTCACACCATGTTGTATAATCAAGATTTAATATATACTGCCAATGATAAGTTGTTTAAGTGGTTAGCTCATTGTCTTGGTAAGCAAGGAGTTGTTAGTTTGAGTCATGCTTGAGGCATCATTATATCTTTTAAGATAAAAGTCATTATTATAGATGATACCTTTAAGAATGGGACTTATACTAAAATTAATGAGGAGAACATGCTTCTTTTAGATCATGGCTAGCCATAACTTTTATATTTTTCTTCTTTAAAAAAAATTGGAAATGGGAAAGATATAGGAATTTTATTATTATTATTATTATTTGGATCCAAAAGGAAAAGAAAATAGGTATGGAAATTGGAATCCTTTTGTTCCTTTGTTTCTTTTTTTTTTTTTTGGTATTAAGAAGGTGATGCAAAGGATTGGCTAATGATTGTTGTTGGACCCCATCTCAATTAAGAACTTATTTTGATGCCAATAAACATAGTCCTTTTTTTGTTTTGTTTTGTTATTTTTTTAATTAGACTTTCCTTATGGTGTACTTCATTTTTAAGGTAGAAACTCTAATATGAACCTAGCCAATTAGTTGCACTGCCAATGAATAAGGTCCTTTCAAGAGCTTTACCTATGATGTAATTCAACCCTTGTGCCTTTAATTCTAGACTAGATGGCATCATAGTAGGTCACATGGGTGGCTAAGAACTCTCAAATGGAGAGGAACTCACTTCATCTTGTTGCTTATAAGACAACCATGGATCATTACACTTGAGAACTAGGGCTTATGAATGAGAAATGGATTTTTCTAAGGTCATCTAGTAATCATAATCTAACCATTCTTCAAACTTTACATGTCCTACATTCACATGACCATAATAAGAACATGATAAGTTACCATGGATCCCTTATCTATATTCCAACATGACTAATAGAATCATTATCTTTCGAATTAGATTAAGACGAATCATAGAATTATTTAAATAAATCATATAAAGGAAAGTTTAAACAATAATAAGGAATAATATGATATAACAAGAATAAGATATGACATAATATTATACTTTTTTCATCTTCAAAGGGTGTATTATGACCCAAAGCATAGTTACTCATATGATCATAATGATTATTAAAATCATTTTAAGACATACGCAAAGACCAAATTATGATGAAAAGTGGAAAGCCATGATAAGCTAAACATGCACAAATATGACTATGAAGATGCAAAGAAAATAATGCAAATGCAACTATTTACATATGAAATGCATGAGGAATGAGAAGAGAATATACAAATGAGGATCTACTAGGTGTCCATGAGGGGCACTAGACTAGCAATGCCTTAAATGAAATGCATTAAAATTCTTATAAAGTTTGTTTCCTTACAAACTTGAAACTTTGTAAACATTGGGAGTAATAATATTGGTGACTTGATATGGGCCTAATCACATAAGATAAAACTTATTTTGTAGACCTATTGATGAGTGGCTAGGTATCCCTACGCCCAACCATACGAATCACAAGCATTCACACGTGCCTCGGTTCAAATCTGCAGACTGTAAGCACTTAACATACACCAAACTTCTAACCTGTGAAACCTTGGGTTAAAACGGTCGTTGTCATCCTAATCTCACTTGTGAGGTTCTATTTATGATGGTTAAGTGAGACTAAGGCTAATGATTTTTATATCTTTTTAATTATCTTTTCGACGACTAATTGAGATATGGAAAGTAAGGAATAAACTATTATCTAATCTCTAATTATCCTAGTTTGTATTCTAACTACTCCTAGCATAAGTATTCGGTCCCATCTTCCGAGCACATTTTGAGCATTTCCTAACACTTCTGGGTCACCAAACGTTAAGCATCACTGGGCTTACCAAGTGTTTAGATTACGTTCGAGATTGTCGTACTTATGTCTTTAATGAACTACGAATGAACAATAACGATTAAAATTATAATAATGAAAACATAAATAATCAACAAGTAACTAATAAAGCATAAACATATTAAGCTATTGAATGCATGAAATAACTAAGTCCAAATGCTGCAAGGTATGCTCGAACAGTTCGTCTTTATTGCCGTCATGCCAATGGGCTCAAATACATCAATGCTTGAATAAAGATCTGATCACTTTTCTTACACCTGCTGCAGGCACTTGGAAAATATTCTATCTCTTGTAGGAGCAAACTGCAAGAGCTTCGCTACAACTACTCAAAAAGATGCCTAAATGAGGCGAAAGGCCCTCATATTTCTAGGCTGGGAAGGGTGGCTCTGTAAATGGGGCCACGTCGACGCAGGGTGGCTACGTCGATGGGCCCACGTCGACATGGCCACGTATACGTAGCCTAGTCAACGCATTGACTTTTTGACACTTCATCATACCCTCACGACTAAGCAAAAACTCGTCCTCGAGTTACTTTACAATTTGGAAGGTATGGATTCTTATTCACAACACACAAAACTTAACACATAAATGACACACACATGAAACAACATGAATTTACCAAGTGCCTGAGTTACAGAGGGGAAAAAATTACAAAAATGGCGGTGTTCAGAGAAAAAATTGAACACCTCGCTGGTCCTAGAGCCTCTGCTGTGTAGGATGATGCAAAAAATTGCTAGAGAAGATCACACTGTCCCTAGGGGCGGTGGTTCTGATGGACCTTCTCCAGCCTTTGGCCCATGCGTTGGTGGCGGCATAGATGTCAATAACCCTACAGTAGCTGCAACTTCTGGAGATAGCCAAAAAGCCTCCAAGAGAGCCCTCATTTTCTCTTCTTTGCTTCTAGGGTTGTTCACGTTCCAGGCGGCTTCTCCAATGTGTGCTGGAACTGGAACTCGAACTTCCCAAGGGCAAGGTAACGCTAGGATGAGTTCTTTTAAATTGACAAACCAGGCTATGAACTGCTTGCGTTCGATATCGAATGCTCAGATTGATGCCTGTAGTTGCTGGTAGTCACTCATTCTTCGGGCCAGGTCCTGCACGACGATATGTTGGCCTTCAAAGCTTGTGTAGAGGACCTCGAGTTCCACGTTTACTATTTCCAACTTCTATTTTTTTGCCTTGTGCACCTGGAACTCACCCTCATATAGGGAATACGAGGCAGCCACTTGTTTTTCTAACTTTGACCGCAGTCTCCCGGCTGTGAGCATAGCCAAGTTTGCATACCGAAGGTTGGCCAACTCATATATTCTATCATTTCTTCAATTTGCAGCTCCTTTAGGTGAATCACTACTTTATTGTAGGCGTTCAGCCCATCGAAGATAGATGGCCATAGATCGCCTCCCTCTCAGAGCTGCTAGAGCACTTGGTTCATCTGGGCTTTAACGACTTGAATGTGCTTCTCGTTTACCTTCTTCTACAATCTCACTTGGTTCCTATAATGATTTTTAACTTTTTTGAATTTTAGGGCCTCATTTTTCCAAGTGGCAATTTCGGTTGCAAACTTCTTTCGTAATTCCCAAACCTCCTCCATTGATAGATTCCAATTTTTAGCTTCCAACCTCCTTATGTATGCGTTCACCCTAGCTAGTTCCTCCTGCTGTTGGTGGATGAAATCTTTCATGTGCTCATTCTCTTTACCAACATTGCACAGGCAATGAACTTCAATGGTCAACTACACGTTCTCCTAGCGAATCTCCACAAAGTCCTTGTCTAAGTGATACGCTTGAGCGTCTGCTATGGACTTGTCAAGGATCACCGTCTCCCTTACATCCTCAACAACCTGAAGTTTAAGCTAAAGTTGTTGAAAAGCCTCATCTCTGGTGATTTTGCAGTTGAGGATGGCTGGATCGGCAAGCTGGGCCCTTAATTAGGCTACCTGCGTTGCTAAGCACTAACAACCAACTTGAGCTACTTCTAGTTGCCCTTCCAAAATAAGGCTCTTGCCCCTTGTCGAGAGCAGCTCCAACTAGGTCATAGTGATGTTGTCCAAAAGGTCGAAGACATCTGAAAGCAGTTTCCTAGTTCCCACCAGTTAGTCCAACAATTCTTCATGTTGGGCTACATCAATCTTGCTACATGAAGTTCCGGTAGACACCTGTACATCTTGTAGTCCATGGATGTTTGGTACAGGTGCTGCTGGTGCATTGAGAACCATAGCAATTGTATCAGCAACCACTTCGATTGTAACTTGTCCTTGGTGCTGCATCACTAGGATTGTCGCCCCCTCACCATCTTCCAAGCTTACCGAGAAGGTAGCATCATTCCCTAAGATTTTAGGGAATAACTGTTGGGTTGCAGTTGATAGATCTCGGATGCTTGGATCTGTTCTAGTAGGAATGGGTGCTCGGGCGGTAGAAAAATATCGACCCTGCCCTTTCAAGTAGGCTGATTGATTGAGCCACTTGTTCCAGGTGGCTCATGGCAGGGCAATAGACCGAAGGGTCTTCTCCTCCACCAATCCTTCTAAATGGCTCTCACTGACTCAAGAGCATTTCCCAAATCTCGTGGATGTCTTCTACTATGGTTTGCGAGCTTGGCTACATTGTTTGTGTAGGTGGTGGAGGCAGTTGCTGCTCTTCCTCTGTCTGTGTGGTGGTAGGAGTTTTGTCTTTCATCATCTCTCACCACGAGGTAGTTGGGGCATGCTGAATGATATCATTAGAGTATCATGCTATCCCTACTCGTTTGCATAACTTTCAAATTAGGTAGGGAAAGGGGAGAGCTCGTCTTCCACGTTCATTCTCTGTGAACCTCTTTTCAACCTCCAAAAATAATAGCTGTGGAAGACTCATGGAAAATTTCCCACTCAAGGCAGCACACGCATGAGTAGAGAAGGTAATGATTTTGCTGGGTCTTACCATTGGATTCAAATGGTAAGACGCTATCTTGGAGTAGACTCTCTCCACCATGGTCAAGGAGCCAGATTCCTTGCACTCTACCTGATAGCACCGCTGGATCCATTGCGCCTTCACATCTGGATTAGCCTATTTTGGAATTTTTGCCCCATCTGCCCCAGTTTCAGGAAACCCCAGAGCTTGCGCTATTGCTTCTAAAGAGTAAGAGACATAAATATCTTTGACTCTTACTCTTGACCCTGGCTATCAATTCGTCTAGAAGAGATAAGTTTCTCCTAAGTACCATTCACCACTGGTTGTGATGATTGGCCACATCGGAGAGTTCTGCAATTGGAGCCTCACGTCTTCTGGAGTGTGCTTGAGGAATGGTCCAAAATTTACCTCTTGGAGGATCCTCCGTTGCACCTCGTGTGGTGTGATAGCATCAAGGCAAGCTTGGGTTAAGGTAACCTCAAGCCATGGTGCTATCCCAGGAGTCTCATCCCCTAGCGATTACACACCAAGAATCTCCTCTTTGGGAATCTAGTGAACAAATTCCATGTTAGGTCATTCGCGGAAGGGCCCAGTTGCATGAGAGCCCTCTGCATACTCTGGCGATTGCACTCCTCATCCCCTTCCTATGCGTGGATGCTTGTTCCTTGGTTGTGATGATCCTTCGTCCCTTGGGTGCCTTAGTTTGGGTGCCATCTACAATAAAACATAACCATCCGTTAGACCATTCATAAGTAGTTTAAGATGGTCCATATATACTTTCTCATTTTCACCAAGTTATGTTAATGGCACAGGCACACCGTTAAGTCTCCTAGAGTGTTAATTTAGGGGTTAGGGCCAAAGTTTTTGTAATTAACAACTAATTAATTAATTAATTAATAACACAAGGGCACCACCCCCACCCCCCACGACTGAGAGCATACCTCCAATTATGTAAAAAGGGGCAAGGNCGTTGGGAAGGGTTAGGTAGAAAAAACGGCAAAAACTCCCCTCAATCTGGACTCGAAATGATAAAAAATGCAAAGTGCATAGGGGTATATATAGGGGTTGGGCGCTGCGTCAACGGGGTCGCGTATACGTAAGCGCTGCTTATACGGGGCCCTGTATACGTAGCACTATTCACCCATAGACCAGCGTTGACCAACCCATAAAACACCCGAAATGAAGAATTTGAAAGCCCAAATTGAGGTGATTGAAGTACGGGAAAGGACCGATCATGGCTCAGGACAAGAGGAAGGGAATGGAGCATGAAAAAGAGACAAAATTGCAGAATGGGGGTCAAAAAGAACTTTTGCAAGGATGAAATCGAACGATGGGACACTGAAAACAAGCAACCAAGGAATCCAAGGAATCCAATAGGAAGAACCAAGAATACGCAGGTGTGTCCTCCCCATAGCAGACAATAGCCTTTGTAGCCCCTGCATACCCTCAACACTAGGGTCCGCAGGCCCGAGTGCCGATAATTGGTGTTAACTTGTGAAGACTCCAAACCAAGAGAACCTGCCAAGGCATGAGAGATCGATGAAAAACACGATGAACACAAAAAACATAAAAAGGGTAGTGAGGTGAGTACGGAGAGAAGCGAGAATAGAGGGAGAGGAGAGAATGGAAATTCTGAGTGTTGGCCACATGAAACCCCATGTGAGATTGTGGTTAAGTGACCCAATAGAACCTTTCCTGAGGTCAGACCCAAAACCATCTGCAAACAGTGACCTCGTAATGATAGACGCAGGCCCAACTATCCCCTAAGGAAACAAGAATGACCCCACAGAGAACCACTACTCCAAGAAACATGAGAAGAAGGAAGTGAAATGGGACAAAGTTAGAGGGGACCAAGGAGGTCCCATAACCAGTACGTGTGGCCCATGAGAGGCGGTCTAAGGGCTGTGCTTTTAATTCCCCCGCGATTTATTTTTCTTTTCTTTTGTGTGGGGGAACCACACCATGTGAAGACCCATGCATGTTTGCATGCATTCGACCAAGGGATCTGCTTTGAATCCTCAGTTTATTTTTTTTTATTTTTTTGTTTTCTTTTTGCTTTTTCTTTTGAATTTTTTCAATGAGGACCACACCATGCAAGGTCGAACTGCCCAAAAGCTTTTATGGAGAGAGACTTGAAGTGGTAGGAAATCCATAAGAACACACCAGCAACCTAGCGAATAGAACAAAACAATGAATAAAGGATTCCCCTTGAAGTCACACTTGATTCAAACCAGTGGGCCATCCCTCAGTCGTGGAACTACACAAGTCACACATTCATTAAAATGTTTGTTAAGTGAAGGGGTTGCGTGTTCGCGACAAAAGGAAAACCAGGGAATGGTGAATGGGTTGATGACGTCGACTCACTACTGAGTTTATGAAGTGAAAATGATGTAAAATCCAAGGACAACCATGCAATGTCAGGAGGTAGATAACAAGGAAGACTATTACAGTACCCATCGTAACGAAAATCGACCGCGCCAAACAATAAGACGACAAAATGTAAAAAAAAAACATGAAAAATGAAAAGCAAAAAAGTGTAAAACAAAAAGTGGAAAAAAAGAAGTTTAAAACAAAAAGGGTAAGACAAAAAAATGTAAAAAAAAAAGTGGAAAACAAAAAAGTGTAAAACAAAAAATGACAAAATGGTGAGGGGTGCAGTGAAATGGATGAGCAAGGATGAGTGTCTCCCCCACAACTGGGTGGAAAGGAGAAGATGTGAAAGATGGAGCATGGATGATTGGTTGATGAAAAGGCGGTGGCACTGGTTGTGTGAAGCTCATAGAAAGGTTTGAGTTGTTGGCATTTGACTAACTGTGTTTTGGTGGGATCCCCAGGTTTGTGGATGAGCAAGGCCCCGAATGGAAAGGTTTCAGAGACAATATAAGGTCCCTCTCATAGTATCTGAAACTTTGTTGGTTCAGATACATGTGAGGGGTTCTAATACAATACCTTGTCTTCACATCAAAACATGACCTTTCGAATCCTAAGATCATGTCGTTTCTTATTATAGGCCTTGTGGGTTTCATTCGAAAATAGGGTCACTAATCGGTTCTCATCTAGCACACTTAAATTGATTAATCGTTCTCATTGTGCTAGCGGTAGGTCAAGACCAAGGTCACAGGCAATGGATAGTGTTTGAAGTTCTTCTTGGATTGGAAGTGTTGCCAACTTTCCGTACACTAACTCATAGGGAGAGTATCCCACAAGAAGTTTCCAAGTGGAGCGATAGGCCCATAGGACATCATTAAGCTTGGTACTCCAATCCCTCCTGTATTTGCTAATGGTTCAAGTAAGGATCCTAGTGATCTCCCTATTGGTGACTTCAGCCTACCCATTGGCTTTGGGGTGATAGGGTATTGTAAATTTATGTGTTACCCCTAAGCGTTGCACGATTTTTCGTAAAGTGACACCCGTGAAGTGAGTCCCATTGTCAGAAATGAGTGTGCATGGCACTCCAAACCTAGTTACGATTTGTTGCTGGACAAATCGTGCAGCGGTGTTGGAAGAATAGTTGATGATGGCTGCCACTTCTTCCCACTTTGTATAGTGGTCCACAACCACGATGATGTATGCTTTTTCATTTAACAAGGGGGTGATGGACCCCATGAAGTCGATACCCCAAATGTCGTAGGGCTCCAGTGGCTGGATCTACTGTTGAGGTTCCTCCAACCATGCTGTCATCCCACCATCTCTTTGGCATTGTTCACAGGAGTGGGTGAACCATTGTGCATCCCTCAAAAGTGTAGGCCAATAATACCCTACAAGCAGGATTTTAATGGCCATTCAATGTCCAGCATAATGGCCCCCACAAGGGACCTCATGAGCATCTTGGAGGATGCGCAGTGTATCATCATCAAGGACACACCATCAAACCAAGCCATCTACGCACATCTTGTAGAGGTGGCCGTTGATTTCCATGAAATGCTTGGCCTTATGGAGAAACTACTATTTCTTCTGATGGTGCCACTCCTTTGGCAGCTCCTGGGTTGTAAGGTAGGTGAGGATGCGGTTCAACCAAGGAGATTCCTTGGGTGCTTGAGGATCAATAGTGCCTGTAAAGAGGAGTTCATCTGGAAACTAGTCGGATAAGCGCTTCTCCTCTTCTGCGTTGTCCCATCGTAACTAAGACAAGTGGTCAGCAACCACATTCTCAATCCCTTTTCTTTCTATCATGGTAAGATCAAACTCCTGAAGAATCACCAACCACCAGATTATGTGGGGGCTCACCGTTGGTTTGTTCATCAAGAACCGGATAGCACTATGGTAGTGTGCACAAACACCTCATATCTGAGCACATAGTGCCAAAATTTATCTAATGCGAACACCACCGTCATCAAATCCTTCTCAATGGTGGTGTAATTTAGCTATGCACACACAATGCTACAGCTTGCACAGTGGATATAATTTGGACATTTCTGATCATCACACAGTGTAAGCACAGCTCCCAACGCATAATTGGAGGCATCCGTCATAATGTGAAAGGGTCTAGACCAATCTGGTGCTCGTAGAATCTGAGCTTCTACGAGTTTCTGTTTCAGCTCTTGGAATGCAAACTTGCATTCCTTGGTCTAGATGAATGGAGCATCCTTCTTTGTAAGCTCTACCAACGGCCGAGCGATCTTTGAGAAGCACTCAATGAAACACTGGTAATAACCAATGTATCCAAGGAATGACCGCACATCTTTGATAGTACTTGGTTGGCGGGTAATTTCTTGGATGACCATGATCTTTTCAGGGTATACGCTGATCCCTATTGATGAAATGCTATGCCCCAACACAATGCCCTCTTGGACCATCAGATGGCTCTTTTGCCAATTAAGTTACAAATTTGTGTCAACACACCTCTTTAGAACCTACTCTAGGCGGTCCAAGGCTTGCTCGAACATGGCACAATACGTGGAGAAGTCATCCATGAAGACCTCTATAGCATTGTTGATATGTTGCTGGAAGATGCTTAGGACAAGGCGTTGGAATGTTGCAGGTGCATTGCATAGGCCAAAGGGCATCTTCTTATATGCAAAAGTCCCCCATGGACTCGTGAAGGTAGTTTTGGCTTGGTCCTCTGGTGCTATTTGGATTTGGTTATAACCATCCAAAAAATTGTAATATCAGTGTCCTGCGATTGTGTCCAACACCTGGTCCACAAATGGGAGCAGGAAACCGAAAATCAATACAGATCCTCCACTTGCCACCTTTCTTGGGTATGATAATGAGTGGGCTAGCCCATTCGCTATTAGTGACAGAATAGATGAATCCTACCTTAAGCAATTGTTCAATTTCATCTTTTACAACTTGCTTCAATTTGGTATTCAACCATCTTTGTGGCTGTCATCATGGCTTCATGGAAGGGTCAAGATAGATCTAGTGCTGGCAGATCCTAGGATCAACTCCAGTCAACTTAGGATAGGACCACACGAACAAAGCAACCCATTTGTTTATCATCACCAATAATTTCTTTTTCTGTTCAGGAGCAAGGGTAGCATTGATAATTACCGGCTTGCCTTTTTGCAAGAATGCATACTCTAAGTGAGCTAGTAGAGACTTTAGCTTGAGGGGCTCTTGTTTGAAGCTCTTAGGGATTTGTAGCATTCCCCAGTCATCTTGGTCATCAACGATGGAGGTATGTTGATGAATCTCCTCCATTACATCTGTCCTTTCAACATAGGCTTGCACTAGCCCCTTAGACAGTTCCATGCACAATGTGCTGCTAGCAGGACCAATTGTCAACCACTGGGTGCCCTCTTGGTTAGTGGCTATTACGTATAGGCACTGTTGAATAGGTGATTCCTTGGTACACCGACTGCATGCCTGAATGGATATCCGCTTAGAAGACCATAACTGTTGCACACAGTTTCAACTCGAATCACTATACGTGATGCATGAAACTCTTTTCTTCTCGATCTTCTTGAAAGGATTTTCCTTTGAAATTTCCAAGGACATATCTCAGAGTCCTAGTCGTGCATCCACCGTGCTTAGCCAGGCTCTTTCCATGATGATTGGGAAGTTCCCCTTATAGTTCTCGACATGGATGACCAGGAAATCAACAGGATAGGACCACCCACAAATAGTGGTCACAATGTCCTCCATCAAATCCAAAGGAATGGTGATGGATTGGTCTGCTAACTCAAGCCGGATGTTGTTCTTCTTTAGCGGAGGTAGGTTCCAGTTCTTGTACATGTCGTGAGAGATCAAATTAACCCCTAACCCTGAGTTCAGAAGAGCTTTGCACGGCTCGTTCCCAGCCACTTGAAGATATATGAGGGGGCTCCCCGAATCTGTCAATTTCCAAGGAAGAGAACTTACTTTGATCCAGTCGATCATGGCATGTGTGAGCATGACCCTTTGGACGTTGGATTACAATAGAGCGAAGGACTGCTTAGGCGATATGATGGTAGAGGCGTTGGTAGGTTCGGAGGCACGAGCCACAGGTGGAGGTAAGGGTGTGTTTAGATTATTGGGCTAGAAAAAAGGATGTTTGAATTATTTGCATTCTGATCCACTTGGCTGAGGTGCCAGTTGTAAGTTAATAGCCCTCGTAGCATTTCTATGCTGTGGTTGTGGCGGTATTTCTCCCTGCATTGATGGAGCGAGTGGCGACTGAGAGGGATGGTGTGGAGGAATGGCAGAAGAAGGTGATGGAGGGTAGAAGAAATGTGGATTTTTTCCCCTAGGTGATGGATATGGATGTCTAAAATATATAGGGGGATGGTAGTAACTGAGAAAGGCCGCATGACTGGAAGAGTCTCTTGGAGAGACCGGTTGCTGAATATAGTACCCATAAGGATCTAACTGCTTGTAAGGGTACTACTGCCTTGGAGGTGGCATCCCCCACACTTGTGGTTGCTGCCATTGTTGGAAATATTCATATGGTTGTAGGGGTGTTCCACTTAAATAATATCCTTGCTGCTGCTGGTGGAATCGCCTAGGGTTGCCTTGTGGATAAGGCAACCTTCGGGATATCTGCCGCTGTGCCAAACGAGGGTTCAAGGCATACATCCCAGACTCCTGAAGGTGTGACACCATAGGAAAGCATCCCTTAGGATGCTCATATTGGCATATGCCACATCCATCATCCTCTTCGGTGTCAGAGTCTACAACCTACTCTGCTACAGCAACTTTTCCCTTACCCTTATGTAGGGCATGTTCAGCTCCCTTCTTCCTGCATTGATCACAGTTACTACCCTGTTCTTTGGACTCTTCTGCAATTTTCAATACACTTTGGAATTTCTCATCTAAAGAGTCCCATATTTTATCCACCTTTGTCAATATTTCAGATGCGAAATTTTGTAACAGCAAAGTCTTCCGATTCACCGCTGCTTCCAAAGTTAACTCGTCCTCCTCATCACAAAATCGGGCCTCCCTCCTCCTAAGGGAAGGATCTTGGTTAAATTCTTCTGCACTCTCCTTTTTTCTAAGTTCTCCTTCCTCTTTGGCCACCTGATCAATGAGGCGCTGCAACTGATGGGCCCTTAGCTCCAACAGTCATCCCTTGGCATACACACCAAGGATCTTTCGCGTTTCAAAATGGAGCCCATCAATAATGTGGTGAAGCTATGCCCACTAAGAGTAACCATGACTAGGGCACTGATGCAACAGTGAGTAATACTTGCTCATGGTGGCATCCAAGGGTTCATGATTTCCTTGTTTCCAACCTTGGATCTGCCATCTAAAGTTTGCCACTCTAGAGTACGTTTGATATTTGTCATTAAATATTTCACGCATCGTACTCCATCTTCTGATTGATTCCAAGTCCAAGGACCGGTACCAACTTTCAGCTTCTTTGATGAGTGTGTGAGGGAATAGCTTCAACCATTACCAATCATTATCAATGTTTTGCAGGGTGCAGGCATCATGGAATGCCTACAGGTGGGTCTGTGGATCACAATTGTATCCCCCCTCAAATCTGGGGATGTTGTTCATATCAACACACTTGATCCGACTATCCTTCATGTGCTTGCTTGGAATGTGAACTGCCTCTACAATTTGGAGCATGCTCCGAGTAGCTAACAACAGCTCATCTGAATCATAGTCATGTTGGGGACTATGACGTCTGTGAAGATTTTGGCTACCCCTTTTTTCATGCTGGCGAGGGCCACGTGATTAGTCATGTGCTTCCTCACGTTGCCCCCTTCGAACCTGTTTACCACCATCCTTTCTCTCTAGCCTTCCCCTATTACGCTTAGAGCCTGAGCTAGATGAAGGCACAAGAGAGGGGGAGGATGGAGAAGAATGAGAGGCATCGCCACCACTCTTGCGGTGATCTTCCCATCTATCCTGGTGGCAACTGTGGTCATCTCCTCTAGCTTTGCTACATGAACCGCCATCCCCTTGAGGATCGTGATCACTTGGAGGTTTGTTCTGAATGACTGACTAGAGGATCTGCGACCCCAGGTGAAGTTTGGTCAAATGGGTATCATGAAATATAAGATCCCCATCATCTTGTGGCCCTTGCGAGAATAAAGGGTTACTAAAATATTTCCCCTTATGTTGTTCATATCTCTCGGCCTGCTGCTGATCTCTTGTCCGTTGAGACTCCGTAGGATGATAGTCCTGGTAGTCATGGTCCTCCATGACATACTCCGCCACACAGTCTTGGATGCCCAATCTGCCCAGATTGTGATATAGCATTGCAGGAGAAGCTCGGTCGAGTGGTAGCATGATGCTACCCTCCATGTCCCGCCATCGAAGATGCTCATCCTGATGTAGGATGAATGTGAAATCAGGGACATATTCATCAGGATGTTTGTACACGACCCAACATTCTTGTGGCACTAGTGGTTCAAATACCTCTCTCCTATGAGAAGACATATTGGACGTCAGATGGTCCATGTAACCGGTGTACCTTATAATTAACTTAAATTTGCCTAGCGTGCGAAAATATTTCTATCCTGGGTTTGTTCCAACGACTTAAATGATAATTTCACTAAAGTTAGATGACGCATGTAAGACTAATAGTCCTCGGCAACAACGCCAATGATGAGCAGCTAGGTATCCCTACGTCCAACCATACGAATCACGAGCGTTCACGTGCGACCCAGTCGAAATCCGCAGACTGTAAGCACTTAACATACACCAGACTTCTAACCAGTGAAACCTTGGGTTAGAATGGTCGTTGTCATCCTAATCTCACTTGTGAGGTTTTATTTATGATGGTTAAGTGAGACTAAGGCTAATGATTTTTATATCTTTTTAATTATATTTTCGACGACTAATTGAGATATGGAAAGTAAGGAATAAAATATTATCTAATCTCTAATTATCCTAGTTTGTATTCTAACTACTCCTAGCATAAATATCCAGTCCCATCTTCCGATCACGTTCTAAGCATTTCCTAACAATATTGGGTCACCAAACATTAAGCGTCACTAGGCTTACCAAGTGTTTGGATTACGTTCAAGATGGTCGTACTTATGCCTTTAATGAACTATGAATGAACAATAACAATTGAAATTATAATAATGAAAACATAAATAATCAACAACTAATAAAGCATAAATGAGTAACTAATAAAGCATAAACATATTAAGCTATTGAATGCATGAAATAACTAAGTCCAAATGCTGCAAGGTATTCTTGAATAGTTCATCCTTATTACCGTCACGCAAATGGGCTCAGATACATCAATGCTCGAATAAAGATCCAATCACTTTTCTTACACCTGCTGCGAGCACTTGGAAAATATTCTATCTCTTGTGGGAGCAAACTGCAAGAGCTTCGCTACAACTACTCAACAAGATGCCTAAATGAGGCAAAAGGTCCTCATATTTATAGGCCGGGAAGGGTGGTTGCATAAACGGGGCCACGTCGACACAGGGTGGCTACATTGACAGGCCCGCGTTGATGTGGCCACGTATATGCAGCCCAGTCGACGCATTGACTTTTTGACACTTCATCACCTATTTAACTAAATGCTCTATCACTCTTAAGAACTAGATTACCTTCCATGAAAACTTTATTTGCATATTTCTTATCAAATTATCTTTTGATAACTTGTTGGTGATTGAATAAGTTTTCAACTTCTTCAACCCTTTAAGTTCTAAATTTCAAATATCATGTGTGTGAAATTAGTTGGCAACTAATCCAAGTAGAATTAATATGTTGAAATTTATAGATTTATTGATGAAATTAGTTCTTGGCCATACAGTAAATCATATGGTGTAGTTCTAATTAACTCCTTATAATGAATTCAATTAGTTCATATTGCCTATTATAATTGTTCTTTACATGTACGAGAATTTTGAGTTATCATCTTCTTGATTCTATCTAACAATATTAATTTTCTCAAAGAATACCATTAAATTAGGTTCAGACAAAGGATAAGGTACTTCTAAAATAGTATTTACTCATTCAATATTAATCATGATTCCTTCTTTCGTGACTATATGACCAAGAGATTTATCACTTTGAACACCAAAAATGGATTTCTTAGCATTAAAAGTGACACCAAATTGTCTACATCTTACGAAAATATTGCTAAGGCCTCTAAGGTGAGTACCATGATTTTTTGAAAAATTAGTTAAATCGTCAAATAAATAACAATGCATTTCTATGTCAACCATTCAAAATTATTATTCATAGCTCTTTGAAAGGTAGAAGCAACATTTATAAGGCCAAAGGGTATCTTGATGAATTAAAATGTTTCCCTTTTTGTTGTAAAGGCAGTTTTAAATTGGTTCTTTTTACTTACCAATATTTGATTATATCCTGAATATCCATCTTTAAAAAGTACATTTGTATACCATTCATGATTTACATATTTTCTTCATTAGAGGAAGAGGATAATTATTCTTAATACAATAGGTATTAAGATTATGAAAATCAATGCATAATAGTAATTCACTTTTTTATTTCCTTAAATGATACTAAATTTGACATCCAACTAGAATGTCTTATAAAATAAATAGATTGAAATTCTAAAAGTTTATCAATTTTTGCCTTCATCAAAGTTTCAACTTTAGGGTTTACAAGTCTAAGTTTTTATCTAAATGGTTTTGTTTCAAGCTTAAGAGGTATCCTATGTGTCATCATGATAGGATTAAAATTTTAAGATCCTCATAAGTCTAAGCTAAAACATCATTAAATTCATGAAATAAATCAATCAAGTTTTATTTTAGATAGAGTTTGTCCATTAGTGTTTTTGGATATTTCTTTGATTTTGGTATTTCAGTCATCAAGTAAAGCCTCTCTAGTTACTATTTCAAGAGATTTTATTTAAAAATATGATATCTTTTAAAACATCATTTGTATTAATTTGAAAAATTTTAAAACATTGATCACTAAATTCATCTTTAGAAAATAAAAATTTCTAAATATGTTTATCATCATCAAAAATTTGAAAAGAAAAGATATGATCTAAAATAAAATAAGACTTGACATTTTCCATAACAATTTTAGAATTCCAAGCATTATATTAAAATAGGATATCATCTAAAGTAGTTGTCATTTTATCTAATGCATTGAAAATAGAATTTTCTTCTCTAGAAAAATTTTAATGGATATTTGATCAAATTCCTTAGATAGTTTAAGTATGTATAATTGGTACACTGTCATGGTTGAATATTTATCTTAAAAATTCCATTGGTTTTATTTATAATAAGTTGAGAGCCACTATATATTTTTAGTTTAAGTAAGTTATAATATTAAACTAGTTTAATCCCATGTATAAGCATTTCATACTCCACTATGCTATTGGTCATAGGTTATGTGAAATTAATGGATTTAAGGATAAGAGCTTTACTAGCAATATAAGCATGATTCTTTCTTTACATCCCTTCTTAGAAGAGGCTTCATTAACTCTTAATATCCAAGTATTTAATTTAGTATAATTGAAGAAATTTGTTCTTTTATCAATGTAGTAATGATCATCATTAATTATTAGCTCATCTTTTAACACTTTAATGGTCATAATTTCATTTATATTTTTGTCTTTTTCTAATAGTGATGGATCATCGAAAAGTAAAGTCTTCTCATCATTTTGATGATAACATAAGGTATCTCCATAATTTCCTTTAAACTCTCTAGAAATTTAGTAATATTATGTGGAATATGTATGAGTAAAAGGATTAATTTCTAAAATTTCACTCACCTTATCATTTATAACATACTCGCCAAGACCAACTTCAACAACTTCAATAAAAAAGTTATTATTTTTGTTTTCTAATGATTTATTTTATTAATTAAAATTTGTAACCACATGTTTATAAAAAGGTTTTCTAGGCATTACAGCATATTCAAATTTTTCTTTTATAAGAATAAATTATTCTAAAAAATTTAACCTAAAGAAGCTCCAAAGCTAGGCTTCAAAGGTTTTAGATAAGAGAATGCCATAGGTTGGTTGTATATCTACTAGTAAAATATTAGTATAGCATGTTAAACTATGGAATTATTTAAGTTTCACCTTTACTCCTTTTAATGAACTTACCATGGGTACATTAGATCCATAAGTTGGAAGACACTTCTTGTTTGGAGGAGCATTTAAGCTTGTAATATTTTATAGACATATAATGGCATGATACTTATAGTTGCACTAGAATTCATCAAACATTTATGAATATTTTTACCTAGAATAATCAAGGTTGTTAGAAAAGAAGATTGATCTTTCTTGGTTAACATGAATTCCTTAAATTTTATATTGATAAAGCATTAGAACTCTTCATAAAATGAATTTGTTTTTCGGTTGTTGGATATTTTTCTTTGTTAGTTTCAAGTGTATTAACCATCTATTCAATCACATCTTTCATTTAATTAAAATATAAAATATCATACATTGAAATGTTAGCTTTAGCTCTTTTCGAATTTTGAACTAAGTTATAAGATTTATGTTCATCTTTGATTTATGTTGAGATGAGTTTCTTGTAAGTATAGAAGGTGGATTCAATTGTTAATGAATATTTAGATAAGATGGTCCCATTTGGTGATTTTTATTATCTTGACTAGAAACTCTTTTGTTGGGAGAAGTATATTTATTATTCCTAGTTTGTTATTGAGTAGTATTTATAATGTCACTAAGTCTATGATAGCAAGTATTGTATGAATTCAAATTGCTTACCATCACATGTTTACATGAATCAACTCCTCCATTATCCATTTCATGAGGAATATTGAGAACCATAATTGTAGCCTTGTTATTTTATTGGTTTTGGGAACTATCACTATATAGAGCAAGTTTTCTCTTAATGTTATCTAGTGTTATAAAGGCGATAATAATCATCGTTCATTAATATGCTTGATTTTTCGATTTCTATAAAAATATTATTATTATTTCACTTTAGTTCAACAACTTCATTTGAAATTTTGTAAATTGAAGTTAATATTTGGATGATTTGGTATTGTTGGTTTTGTATTTGAATAGTCAATCTATTAAGATTAGTCATTCCATTTGGGTTTATGATGAACTTCATTAAAGCTTTTGATTAACCATTGTTTAAACTAACATTTTGTGGTCATAATGAAGAAAGAGTTATGTTTTAAAAACAATTATTTATAGGTTGAAATGTTAGAAAAGATGTAGACATTGGAAATAACTACTAGCTTAGTTATATATATTTATAATATATATCTATAAATTGGCCGATAGAATCTTATAAGATTACAAGTAAAAAGTTCATTGAGTAAAAAATTTCATGACTTCTGGACGAAGAACAAGATTTAAAAACCCAAATTTTCATGCGTTCTAGACGAAGAACAAAAGTTCTGTACCTTATTTTTCCTAAGGATGGGTTTTCTGAAAAAATAAATTTCATAAATTAGTGTATGCTCTCACCCTCGGCTGAATTTGTTGATGTGGGAGATTGTTGAGCATAAATTCGGCCGATAGTGAGAGCATACACTAATTCATGGAATTTATTTTTTCAGAAAATCCATCCTTAGGAAAAATAAGGTACAGAACTCTTGTTCTTCGTCCAGAAGGCATGAAAATTTGGATTTTTAAATCTTGTTCTTCGTCCAGAAGTCGTGAAATTTTTTCTCAATGAACTTTTTACTTGTAATCTTATAAGATTCTATCGGCCAATTTATAGATATATATTATAAATATATATAACTAAGCTAGTGATCGCCAGTCGTCTTCTGCTGCAGCGATGATTTAAACATAACAGATAGAAATATTATAAGACCATGGAATGCTTTATTGAATGATCATAAACATGTTGTAATATAGCAGAAATGATCAATGTACAAACTTCCGTAAATGTACCAACATCTATACATGATGGATTCTTTCACCAGAAACTCAGGACCCTTTTACAATTCCTTCTCAAGCTTTGAATTTGGATACATAGGACTTTTCAAATCATGTAAAAGCTTTGCTAAATAACACATCTCACGGAATGCTTCCAAACATTCTTTCATCATCTGAGGACCAATGTGAGGCCAATTTTCTAATGCGGTGCCCACAGAAAGGACACCTACTGCAAGTTGAAGAGATCTTGGGATATCTCTAAGATCATATAAGTAAGCGTGCTTGCATCATTTTCTCCTTTAGGGAAATATGGTGCCTGCATTAAAATATTAAAAAAATAACTCATATATCTCCTAAGAGATGGTAATAGTGTAACACACAGACAATAATTGAAATTACACAAAAATAGCTGAACTTATTTAACCACCAATAATAATAATACTAAAAAAAGATACCAGGACATGGGAATCTGGCTTTCCTGAAATGAACAACTGCTGCAAAATAGGCAAACATGCAAGCCTTGACCAAATTCTTCTCTCTCCGTTTGGCCATATCTGTCCTGTGATTTCTGCTTGCTACATGTCCTAAAAAAGTTACACATTGTATATTAACACTAACATACGCAGTAGTTATTAGTTTTCAAAATATTAAATTAAATGTAGAAACTCACCTCTGCATCTCTGAAATTTATCAAAAATTCGTCGCACAGCTCTCTCACGTTAAATTGTTAGAGTGACGATACAGGATCCCTCTCACGTTAAATTGTTAGAGTGACGATACAGGATCCGAAGCAGGCATAGCACTTGAAGTAAAGTCAATTCCACTGGTTGAAGCATGTTCAGTGGCGGTTCCACTCGTTGAAGGCTGCCCATGGTCCTCATTGTTAGATGTTATGGAGCTGCTGTGACATCTCCAAAACTTGCTGGCCCAACCAGACATACCCATTTTCAGTGACTTCTTGAAAACCTGCAAACACGAACAAATTGCAGAGATTTGTAACTATGTCCTAAAGCCTAAAAGCTATAGCAACACATAAATCACAACATACCTTATAAAACCACCGTTATGTCATCAATTTGATCCTAGATGTGCTTGTGAAGAGAACTATTTTCCAAAGTGTGTACGATAAGGCAGTCAAAAGTGAAGTAATCATAGCATCAGTTTGATGCCAAATCTGGCAGTGAAGCTATCTATTTTACAAAATTTCACATATTGAACTTACCATTAGTATAATGATCATTCAAAAACATTGCTCATAAGCTTGAATACCGCAATACACGCACCGCCACCACCAACTTCAAGAAAATTTAAAGTATACCGCAACACAACGCCACCACCAACTTCAAAAAAATTTAAAGTACACCTTATGCAACTAAGGTCATCCCAAGTACACTTATAAAATTCTAGTTTATAACATATTTCTATGTACCCTTCGAGGTCATCCAAAGTACATTTATAAAATTCTAATTTATAACATATTTCTATTTATAAAATTCTAGTTTATAACATATTTCTATGTGCCCTTCGTTGGGCATCAATCCCACCTGCTGTTTCGCAGGCAGACATTAAAACGTAATGTTTTTTAAAACATATATTACAGCGCCCGCTACAGAGAATCAGCCTGGCACGGGATATAGGCCCGTATTTAAAAGGCGTCTTTAACACATGAATTCAGGGTATCACGCGGCCGATGGTGTTGGAGATGAATACAAACATCATCAATGTGCACCACTGATATCGATCCCGTATTCTTCCTCTGGAATGTTGCTCGCTGGAATATGCTTCAGTTGCCTGCCAAAATTCAACACAGATCCACCAAATTCGATGCAAGGCCAGATAAAAATAAGGGTCTGCAAAAGAAATGTAAATAGATGAAGATTTATTTCTTTCGGACCAGTCAGTGGAGATAGCATGATCAGACAGCGGAATGAAAACGTGTCGGTGATGAAGGGGCCAGCGACTATGGCCGGCCCGATACAAACAACTTGAATTCCAATTTCTTCCCCCAAATAGGAAAGCCGTCTGCTCTACTACTGAACCATTTCAATGTATATGTAATAAAATCCGGAATAAAACAAAACGCAGCACAGCTGTGCAGACCCCGTTATCCAAGACGTTTTCTGTTGTTTCTCTACAATTTCATTTCGAAAAATCCCAGCAATGGCGATGTTAGGTCTTATCCAGCTGCCAGTGTTTCTGCTGCTGTTATTCGCAAGCCTGTACCCGTTAGAGTACCTGATCGTCTTCAGGAAATTCCGAGGCTTGAGGCCTCCAATTGTGGCGATTTGAAGCCTCCAATTGTGGCATGTCGTTCATTCACGGAATCGCAGTCGTGGCTCTGTGTTCCTGAGATCTGGCTTCGAATCCATGGAAACTGGATGCACCCAACTCGGAATTGGTAAAGAAAATCATGGATTCTCAGATGAAGATCCAGCCAGTTTGTGCTGTGAACCGTTGCCCACCGCTGAGACCTGAACTCTTTGCAGAGAGCCGTTTTCATGAACGTGGTATGGAGAAGCATCATTCAATGTTGCTGTTTCTGAATATCTTGATCGGTGAGGTGTTGCATTTAAAACCTGTTTTTCGAGCCTTGAAGTACCTGCTTCTGAGTATTTTGGTTTCCGTGGCAAGGTTTCGACGGATATCTGTTCTTGTTTCTCTGGATATTTAAGATGAACATTATTGGAAATTCTAGGCTCTGAATCCTTTGCTTTGCGCAGCGACCTGTTAGATATATGCCTTTTTTTCGTTGGGTATTCCGAGAGATCTCGAAATCTGGGAACAGAATTGTTCAAAATTGCTGTTTCTGAATAATTTGATTGCCTGATCGGTTTGGCGAAATACCGAAGAAGAATGTTGTATCTTGGACCACCATGATCTCAGCTTATGCCACAAAAGGATTCCCGGTAGAAGCTCTGCAACTGTTTTCTCAAATGCAAACAGCAGGCATTGATCCTGACACGGATTTCAAAAACATCTGCACTGGCAAAGCGGGAACGTGGAGCACGACATTTGGGACTGCAGTGATGCTGAGAACGACCATGAATATGCCCGGCAGCAACATGCAGGGTCTCACTCTGGGTTGCATCGATTTCACCCCAGGTGGTCGTTGATCGCATAAAAGCTTTGATATTTTTTGATGGCATCCATGCTTATTCATAAGAGTCGTGAATATTCCCAGGGAATTGCTGTTTTTCTTCGGTGAAACGTTGCTGTAAGTTATATGCATAATACACCATGTTAAACTTGTTCCGGCCACCCAACAATAACATATGCTTTTCACACAAACGTGGAATCACGTTAAGACTTTTTGCTTATTTTCTTGGGCCTTAAGCATAAGGACTTTGGGAATTTTAGGCCCTGGTGGCCCTTCACATTTTGGATCGTGCGTCCCCCTCGGCCTCCGCCTCCTGTTCCGATCCTGTCCTGTTCCGATCCTGTTCTGCGTCTTGATCAGCGCATCGTTTCTATCTTCAACCACAATGCTGGATCTGCTTCTGTGCAGAACTCGAGCCCTCCTCCTCCTCTTGGACTGTGCAACATCGTGACATGGCTGCCAAAGATCCTGCAGCAGAGCAAAAACTGTGAAGAGGGGAGGCCGCGTCTTTGATAGATCTGCTGGTCGTGTTCGCAGCAGAGGCCGTGGTTCTAACACGGGTTTCAGCCGTAGCGTTATGCATAAAGTTGGGTTACCAAAATGGCCTGTCTCGAATTTTAAATACACATCAGCGTTATTCACAAAGTTGCGTTACCGAAATAGCCTATCTCAAATTTTACACATCAGCGTTATTCACAAAGTTGCGTTACCGAAATAGCCTATCTCAAATTTTACACATCAGCGTTATTCACAAAGTTGCGTTACCAAAATAGCGTATATGGAATTTTACACGTTAGCATTACATGTCGTTGCGCACAAAGTTGCGTTACCGAAATGGGCCTTGGGAAAGTCAACGTTGGTCAGCGTTACGCACAAAATATTAGCGTTACCGATTTCTAACTGGTAATGGCCTATCGGCCAAACAAACTATCGGCCAAATTATTTGATGGTAAGGTTTCTAAGGGAAATGGAGTAGATTCTATAGGATTACTAATACTAAACATCCCAAATTGAGCTTGAAGGATATTAATTAAGGTAATATGTTCTAGCTCAATAGCTTTAGCCATTGTTCCTTGCAATTCTAGGATGCCATGATTAGATTGAGATAAAAGTTGAGAATACTATCAAGTTAAGGGAACATTTGATTTAGTACATTAGCTAATTGATGGAAAATTCTTAAATTATAGCCATGAATATTTTTCCTAGTGATGAGATGCGATTCGCATAGGCCACGATATCGCGTCTTCCCTACGATATCGCGTATGCAATCTCGTAATCCGCCACCATATCTATAAATAAGATGCAGCTCTCCCTTGTTCAGGATCTCAGTTTAGAAGTAGTGAAGCTCTGGCAGTTTGATCTCTCCAGAGTTAGATATTTTCCCGTGTCTGCCCGCAGTGTGGTGAATGTAATTGTACGGTGTCTTTATTCGAGTGTGCCGTACTTGGACACACACATGACTGACAATAAAGATCGAGATTACTTCATCATTGTAGCATTCACTTAGTTTATTTATTTGTTATTTATTTAATGTTATTTATTGCTTTCATAGCGCGGTGTGAGTACGACTTGACTACCAGCATCTACGGATGTGTACGGCTAGTCAAGGAATCGGTTGCTCATCATGATTAGTCTCTCACCCTTAAACTCCTAGAAGC
>MNCI01027538.1:102767-140222 GCA_015680685.1 Gnetum montanum
ATGTCCTTAGTTTACAATGTTTAATTTCAAAAACATATAAAAAAAATTCGGTACATTCTCTAAGTTCCCTCACTTCAATATATACATGACCCCCCTGTGCTAATCAACATTATTTGCAACTGTTCACGCAGGGGGAGTTTTTCAAATTTCTCTCTACGACTTGCAATTGCGCATCCCTTACTTCCATATCCATAACTCGCTCGCTGGTACTCCGATTTTCATTTCATCTGAACCTACTTGACCCAGGAGTGTCAGCTTAGTCATGGGGAAGGGGGCACATGCCGAATAGTGCATAAATTTTTTGAAATTTATCACCCGAAGGACATCTTTAAGGGTAATTAGTTATAAAATAAAGAATAGAATGTGTCAAAAATAATTTCACCCCCTTAGCTATACCAGAAAAATTAAATTGGGAAACCACCTAAGCAAAGAGGACTCAACATTATAATCTTTCAGGGACATGTTCTTCCAATAATTAACATCACACAGAAATAAAGTAAATTTATTAAGGCATGCAGTAAGGTATAACCTAACTTTGGTGACAACCTTACTAATAATTGGTCCAGTGTGATTGCAGATGGCCCTGAAACGCAAACAACAGGAAGGTCTTGCTCAAGGTGCGATCAAACGATCTCAGAGAGGTGGAAGACAAGATCCTACTGGACAACATGCAGAACAGGAGGAACAATCATTTAGCTTTCATCAAGAAGATCCTCCTACCGTACGGTCCAGGCAGGCAAAAGCAGGAGATACCCTCTCTGGAAGCAATGCCTAGTACTTAGGGGAAATGTACCAATTTTGGCACAATAAAGAAGAAGGCACCATGGTTAACATTTGTGGTGTGACTATTGATTTCTTTGTTCAAGCCATTTCGGAAGTATTAAACCTTCCAAATACAGGGCCAAAGGTTGTTTAGAACCAAGCAACTTAATAAACTGTTGACAGAGAATAAAAGGGTGGCAAAAGAAAAAGAGAAGGCTAACTGGGCTGCCTCTATGAAACAAGTGCAAACTTACATGCACGCCAAGGCACTCAAGGCCTTACAAGAGGAGAAACTCTAGGCCATACTTCAACGCTATCAAATCCTAAGACCTAGAGTGCAAGAAAAGGGAAAGACACCTATGGAGGAGTCACCGCCACCAGGAACTACATGAGTTCCAAATTTTTGTAAATATTCTGTGTGTTGTGTCTTTGTTTTGTTTTCTCTCCACACTATGGCATGAGTCCATTTCTTTTTCCAGTTAATAATCCCATACCTATCCACTGTGTAATCAATGAAGCTTGTTCTCCTTATAACTTGAGGACAAGTTTTTATTCAGTCGTGGGGGTATGATGAGGTGCGATTTGCATAGGCTGCGATATCGCGTACGTGATATCGCGTCTTCCCTACGATATCGCGTATGCGATATCACAGTCCACTGCCATATCTATAAATAAGACGCGGCTCTCCCTTGTTCGGGATCCCAGTTTAAAAGTAGCGAAGCTCTGGCAGTTTGATCCCTCCAGGGTTATATTTTTTCCTGTGTCTGCCCGCAGTGTGGTGAATGTAATTGTACAGTGTCTTTATTTGAGTGTGCCGTACTTGGACACGCACATGACCGGCAATAAAGATCAAGATTACATCATCATTGCAGCATTCACTTAGTTTATTTATTTTTTATTTATTTAATGTTATTTATTGCTTTCATAGTGTGGTGTGAGTACGACTTGACTACGAGCATCTACGGATGTGTACAACTAGTCAAGGAATTGGTTGCTCATCACGATTAGTCTCTCACCCTTAAACACCTAGAAGCAAAACGAGTACGACTTGATTACGAGCATTTAACTGTGACTACTTGGTAGCCCAGTGGCGTATCCAGGATCTACGCTTGGTAACCCAGTGGCGTATTTGAGACCTACGCTTGGTAATCCCAGTGGCGTACCTAGGAGCTACGCTTGGTAGTCCCAGTGGTAGTCGTGCACGAAGTCCAAGATATGTTTGGTTGATCAAGGAATCGGTTGCTCGTCGCACTTAGGCTAGATTAGATTTTCTTACCCTTTTCCTCCTAGCTTAGATTAGTTAATATTATTTTCCACTGCCTTTAGGAGTAGCGTAGATTAGGAAACACATCATACACCTCATCTAGACTAAACCATACGTGACATATGCAAAACTAGTCTAGGTGGGAAGACAGCGAACTACGACCTAAGGCTAACTATCTAGGTGCCACAACTAGTCCATCTGTGGAGGTCGACCGGATCGCACGTACACGCTCATATTTGTATGGTTGAGTGTAGGGGTACCTCGCCACTCATCACCTAGGTAGTTTTCTTAGACATGTAAAGTTATTTGAGGATAAGGTAATACTAGTGAATTTATGAAATTGAAGTAAAAACTTGCTCTTAAAGTCTAAGCATGAATTAACAAAAGCATTGGGAAGCATAGAAAATCATTATGTGGTTTTACTTCTAAACATAATCACAAAGATTCTACATGATATGCCATTTTTAGTAATATTGTAGATGCCTAGTGGAGTTTCAAGACATTCTATATGTTGGTGTACATCACTAGTATGAGGTGTAGATTTAAAGAACAAATTAACATTTTGTAGGGGTTTTGGATGTTATAATAGTTTATAAATTTGAAGGGATTATTAACTAGGAGAGTCGAGGGTGGATTGGCTACCATCTTAGTTTAGATCCTTATTGGAATAAAGGTTGAAAAATGTGATGTTAATATTCTTTGTTAAGTAAAACGACAAGTAGTAGGTCAATTTAGGTCAAGGATAAGAGGTCTTCTAAGAAATGAACTATGGGAACTCTCTCCACTCATAAAATGAATAGATCATAAAATGTAAAATTTGATAAACTTTAAGGTAACTCTTTATGTAAAATAGAAGAAAAAATGGGGAAATAACCCTTGTTTTAAATGAAGTAAATAGAGAATGAAATGGCTATAAAAATAAATATAAAAGATAGAATATTAATTCAAATTTTAAAAATAATAAACTTTAAAGCGAATGACATAAAATGATAATGAAAAGTGAAAAGACCAATTCAACAATGTTAAGAAATGAACTATGGGAACTCCACTCATAGAATGAACAAACCATAAAATGTAAAATCTGATAACTCTTTATGTAAAATAGAAGAAAAAATGGGGAAATAACTCTTCTTAAAAGTAAAGTAAATAGAAAATGAAATGGCTATAAAAATAAATATAAAAGACAAAATATTAATTCAAATTTTAAAAATAGTAAACTTTAAAGAGAATGACATAAAATGATAATGAAATGTGAAAAGACCACTTCAACAATGTTAAGAAAAAAGGTAAGAAATGGAAATAAAACCAAAAAATAAAAAATCATTCTCCTGGTAGCAACAAAAGAAGAGGTATTGATGCATAAATTTTGATGACAACTTCCTTCAAATTAACATGTTTTAGGAGACTACTGCTTATGGCATCTCCCATATAGGTACATAAACTTGGGAATAGTCTTACCTAGTTAAGCGTAAGATGGTTTTGTAAATTTTAAACTAAAGATTAATTCTAGAAAAAAATAATCTCTAAGTTTATATTTATAATAAAATACAATATACTATGCTAAAATATTTACAAGGATATAAATCACAAAATAAAATTTCCTAAAATGTGCAATAATAGAACTAGAAAATGATATTGACAACTTCTTAAAGTAACAGATCCTAAAATGAAAGAGATTTTAAAGTTCATAAACTATAAAGGTAATGAATTCTGATTTATGATAAAACTAGATCTAGAAAGAACAATAAGCAAAACATAATATAAATGATAGCTAATTAAAATAAACTTCAACGAAAATAAAGGACAAGACTCATGAACTAAGCAGCGTGATGCAAAAGTACAAAATGATAAAATAGCATAGATTAAATAAAAGTAGTTTTGATACTAATATTTGTTAACTAACTTAGAGTAACATAGGAATCATAGGCTTTACACACCAACATGCTAAAATAAATGACAAAATAAAGTCCAAGGCCACTTAGCTCTAAACTGAGCTAAGGATCTCATTTAAAAGATAGATTACCTCTTGCACAAGCTTACTTACCTCTACCTCTAGGAGGCATACCTCCTCCAATAAGCCTATGCAATGAACCTATTGATTTGCTGGAAGTTACTAATAAAACTCATGGTTGATCTAGAGATTAACCTTGATCTTTTCTTCTTGGGTTTGTAAAGACCAAAACCAATATTAAAATGTCAAAAAGGGACAAATTTGGGGATTAGAAGAGAGTTTGATTTTAAAGGAAGATTAGTTAGTATATAACTATTATCTTCTTCTTTGAAATCAAGAGTATTGCAAGGCAAAAGTAAATCATTGAGGCTCAGTAAATGAAAGCTTGGAAATTCTAGAATATCCTCATCTTTTGTTGGTTTATCCTCCTCTACTACCACTCCTCCCTTCCATTCTTTCCACATCATTGACACCTGCTTTTGGAAGCTTAGCATCTCTAGACTATTTACCTTCCTTGGACACTTAGATCCCTTTAGCCTCCATATAGGAAATCAAGCATGCTCATCCAAGTATCAATACCTATTTAAAGAGGAAGAGGGAAAATCAATAGTTTAGTAAATGATCATTGCATAATTCTCTTAACATTAGTAACTCTAAGAAAAAAAATTTCATTATTTTTATACTATATATACATATACATATATATATATACACACACCAATAAAAGTTACTGAGATTTGAAATTATGTCTAGTCTTTTTTATCATCTATATCGGGTCAACAATTTCATTGGCTTCAATATAAAGCACCTAAAAAAGCACATCATACCCTGAGTCTTTTTACAAAAAATTCTTACATCCAAAGAAAAGAAATTTAGAAGCCCCAAAAATGTGATTTTAACACATATGCATGACTTAGTAAAAAGGTAGTTAGAAAGGTAGTTAGAAAAAGGGCAAAAACAACAAAGTAAAAAGGTAGTTAGAAAATGCACTGCCATGGTTACCCATGTACATGGATGTCATTATACACAAACCAAAATACTCAAGAGAAGATAAAAGATAATTCTAAAGCTTTATTATTTTTTATTTTTATTTTTTTAAAAAAATACAGGTTTCTTGGATTCATGTAACAACATAAGAATATGCATGCACAAGAAGCATCAGAGAGATACATACTTTTTAAAAAGAAAAATTTCTACACATCATTGAGAATGTTAGCAGCGGCAAATCATAAAAAAATTCTAGTTACTAGAACTGAGTTTAAATGATTGAAATTGAATTAAATGATGCATGCATGCGGAGTCAAAAACTAATGAATGAAATTGAAATGAATGCTGCATGCATGCAGATTCAAAAACTAAAAGCTAGCTTCATGTTTGTTTTTCTACAGTTAAACGGCCATGGTTCCATTACTGAGATCTTCTGGTACATATTTCTCCGAAAATCTAAATCCCAAATTCCTATTTCTATGTTTGTTCCCATGCATGGCTTTCAAAACGCTTGTTGCAGTTGTTGATGCGCATCTCCAGAAAGGCCAACAGAAATGGCAATAGGTTGCCATGAATGGTTCACTCTGGAACAACCGTTATCAGTGTCATATCTGCTGATGCAATAGCAACGCAGCGTTTCCCCTGCCACTGTAGGTGCAAAGCACTTGGTTCACGACCAGAAGTTGTCAATTCAGACACCAAAATCTGGTGCCATGAAAATCAATCACAGTCATGTGCAAGGCTGTGAAAACTAGCACTCTCTTGGCAAATCCTGACCCTTATCACGAAATGCTTTGTCTTTGGACCTTGTAGAGTATCAGGACACTGGTTATGGATGGACATGATAATGGTGTTGAGATGGGTGATGAGTTGCGCCGGAGATTCATGATTCCGGATAAATTTTGACTAACAGTTTGCCTTCGGGAACGTTTACAGAAGCTCAGCAATAGGTACATATTTCATAATTTAATACGAAATTTTGTCTGGATCAATACATATACATTGAAATGTTCACCTTGCCTCATATTATTTTTGCCTTTTTGATTCTTGTGTTGTTTTCCATGTCTGCATTGTGCATTAAAGTCTTACCAATCTTCTCCTGCTCTGATTCTTACCGGAAACTTCATTTCCTGCTCTGATTCTTACCAGAAACTTCATTTCACTGTTAAGTGGCCAGCAAGCAATCAAGATTCATGGCATCGACATGACACAGACCACAGAAACAAGGGAGTACGAATGAATAAACAAACAAACGGAAATCACGAAAGGGCTACTTTGGTAAGCGAAGGCTGAAGGGCCAAGTTTTGGGTCATACGTAAATCAAGTTTGGGACGGGGCGTTGCATTTGCATGGGTTGGCATTTGGGAGCGTCAAAGGTTCACGAGTCATGAACATGATGACGGATGGATGCATGTTCAACTTTTTTCCAAAATCTGTTTGCTTATGCGCCAACGAAGCCGACCACCACATGGCCAATAGCCATATGCAAGCTCATAGCGCTCTGTTTTTACTTTCTCCTTGATCATGACTAGTGCCCATTTCCCAGCATTCCAAAGGTTTTTGATCATCGTAGTTGAGGCGAGGTTGGGCTATGCCTAGTTTTGTTAAGTTGTGTCTTCTTATAATGTGTTCATCTTCAACATGGCCCTACTACTCACACGTCATCATCGTTGAACAAAAGTATTAGTAGACATGATTTGCTATAAATTTGGTTAAGGCTTGAGGCTTAATTTCATACTTGGAAAGATTGAATTGAGTAACAAAAGGGTCATTTTATTGTTGTTATTTTGGTTGTTGCAAATTTTCTTACTTCAATTTAATGGTGATATTGCAAGCAATCTTCTCTACAATTTTTAAGTATTAACAATATTTTGGATGTACATTGTACTTGTTCTATATTCTATGATATATGAGATTTAATTTTTTTTAAAAAAAAACTAATATATTTAAATTTTCTCTCTCACATCCCTAGCTACAAACCCATCCCCACTTTTTCTTGAGGCACACATATCCAAACACATTCAGAATCACAAATCCTCCATTCCTCACTTTCACGAATCAGATTCTTTTGATGCATAGGTGATGACCATTGATAATATTTTAGAAGATCAAGACCATGCAAGGAAGGAAGGTTCTCCAACTACTATGGGAGCATTGGTGGTAGCACTCAGTGACATTTGCCTTCATAGACCCATTGTATCTACGAAGGTAGTTAGTTTTCCTACATCCACCAATTGTGCTGCTATAAGTTTTGTCATTTCTAGTAAAAGTGAGAGAAACCCTTATTCTACGAGACCTGCCACTTCTCCATGCATGCCAATCTTGCTATTTCTTTTCCCACTCATGCATTAGATGAGACGACTACAAGATAGGGGTTGCTATTTTCAAAATCCCAATAAATAGTCCGTTATGCAAGAATTTCTTCTTTTTCTGTTTAACATTACAATAGAATCTAATCATCTAATTTTAATTCCTATGAAGCTACAGTTTAAAAGAATTATGACTCTATTCTAGGTTAGCTAATTTGACTCTTGAAAGTGAAGAATCAAGGATTCACAATTCAAAATATGTTTAGGTATGTGAGTATCTACAAGGGTCAAGGATGGGTTCACAAGTGAGAACATGAAAAAAAATATAAAAAAATATTTAAATTATACTTTTTATATTCCAAAATAAGATTTTTCATACTAAAGATATGTCAAATCTAATACACATAATATTTTTATTTATTTCTTTTATATTTTGAATTTATAAAATATCATTTTTACTTTAAATTAAATTAAAATTACTCCCACTTTTGAATCTTATGTGCTTCTATTTATACTCCCACTTTTGATATGCACCATAAGTGCAAATTTTCTAGGATTCATGAATCCCTAATGCATAGTACATCAAATATTAAGGTTTCCAAATTTGATTCTTCTCATTTATTAAAATACCATGGTGACTCAACATCTAGTGCAAGTTTCATAATTACAAAACATATCATACTATATCTTCATACCTTGGATGTTTTTGGGAAAACTCTAGAAAATCAAAATTTGTGCAATAAGATGTTGGTAGGAAATTTTTAAAAGAATTGATACTTAGAGTGAATCTTTCCTATTTTGTGCAACTCTACCAATGCTCATGTCTTTCCTATTTTGTGCAGGTCTACCAATGCTCATGTCTTTCTTGTTTTTTGTAGCTCTACCAATGCTCATGTCATGTTCTCATGAAGTTCTAGATTGTCAAAGATAGCATGCCAATAGAAGGACCATGTATGATCTAATGTTTTGTAACTTACAACAATTTAACCTAGTGAAATTGGGAGATTACATATTCAAGAAAGAAAATAACATACAACACCTACTTAACAAATTCAACATTTTGTAAAGCATGTCAAATACTACTGTCAAATTTGAGAGTGGGTCTTGCTTATAACTTGACTTGGGACTATGAACAAATAGGAACATCCCCTTGCAAATAATAATGTTTCAAGTCTAAAAGGTTGAAGCCCCCGAATCTTCCAAACGATTTAAATTTGATTCTAATGCTCTTTTTATACTATGGGAATTTATCATGAGATTCTATTGTGATTGCTAATGCACTATTCTTTTTTTTTATCTTTCTTTAAGTTATATAATATGATGAAGGTAAATGGGCTCTTAGCTTACATGTATGCCATCTTGGAATTAAAAACATTGATGTCTTCCACAATAATAGTCACAAGAAAGTAATCTTATATGATGACAAATGAATCATGTAATCCATATATTGAGATTACATGACATTAAAAAAATGTGATCTAGTAAAGATGTTGTCAATTCCATACCAGCTACATGTAAACATATACTGTATAGGTCTATTTGATAGCGTAGAGCTTGGAACTCCAAGGGTTATCAAATCTCAACCTCTGAATCCTTTAAGAATTTGGACCTATTATTTAATCAAAAGAATTTGTAAATCAGAAAAATAAACTTTGATATTTTTTTCCTATGAAATGTTTAAGCTTAAAATCTATTTCTTATAATCTAAGTCGAGTTATACCTTTCTTAAGACTAAACTATGCTAAGGAAGATCTAAAAGGTAGTATATTCAATTGATTTTTCTAGATCCAATTGAGCAACCTAGAGGTGTATGCAACTTGTAAGAACAAATTAGCCTAAGGACATTGCAAGACCAAACTAACACAAAGCCTAGCAACAACAATGATACATACATAGAAGTCAAGATTTAAAAGTCATCATCTCCCACTAGAATCACTAATGTAGTATGTATGTTAGGGAATGGTCTCTAGTTTCTTAAATTTATTAAGTGACTTCATGCTAACATGGGAATGTTGGTATCAATAGTGGCTCTAGTCTAAAACCTACCAACTTCCAACCAAAACTCATAGAGTCCATCCCACTAACCATCAATTTGATTCACATAGTTATATATATATAAAGTGTGTGTGTGTAACCTAAAATTAGATTACAAAATATTAATTAAAAAAATTAGAATTTTTCAAGGCATTACCATATACAAAGGTGACAGAGTCATACTTACACACAACACCAATACTTAACTATGTGTGCTACAATGAGGTTGTGCTTATGCATGACTTCCAACTACATGCAATGCAATAAGTTTGTCACAACTATCTTACAACCAATACATCCTTATGAGCTATCATAATTCTCAATTCTTTATGTCATTTTTCTTCTCTCATCCTCTTGCATGCTTTTTTTTGCATTGCATCTACTATATTTGGCCCTCATGCATCACGTGCATGCATTCCACTGTGCCTTATTTATTGTTAATTAAATTCTTTAATTTCTAATTATGGTCATAATTATTTAATTAAGCTCTTTGATTAATGTAGGAAAATGAACTTCTACTAGTTCTAGTACATGATCAATGGAGATGCCATAATGATATTTTATTTTATTTTATCTCTATATGTAACAACCTAGATTCTATTAATGTAACTAAATTAGTTGAAACCTCTTGAACTATTAAATAATATTTATGATATTTGTATAAATTCTATTTATGGAAACTAATGTGGATAGTTTATGGTAATTTAACACTTTTTGAAAAGATTAGTACTTGTCTCACTCTTCTTATTCTTGTAAAATGATAAGTTTGTTATTATTTTCTACTAATTGAAATCTTAGTTAATCATTCTAGTAATAGATGATTGTGTTCTTCTGACCTAGTGATGAGTCATGTTTCATAAGGCCCTAATATCGAAGCCATGATGTCAAGTATTCGATATCATGCGACAACCTCCAATGTCAAACATCTGATATCACCCCTTCTGTGCAAGCCTATAAATACCACACTTGGGTGCATGGTTGGTGATGAAATGCTGAACAGTCGATGCGTTGACTAGACCCCATATACGGGGCCCTGTATACACAGCCGCGTTGACACGATGTCGTCGACGCATCCCTCCATGCATTGACGTGGCCCCATTTATGAGGAGCCTATTTTGGCCTATAAATAAGTGGGCTCCTGCCACACTTAGGTACCTTTTTGGCAATTGTAGTGAAGCTCTTGCAATTTGTTTCCATCAGAGTTAGAATATTTTCCAAGTGCCCGAAGTAGCTATAAGAAAGGTGTCCAACTCTTTATTCGAGCGTTGATGTACCTAAGCCCATTGGTGTGAACGATAATAAAGACGAACTTTTTAAGCATTTCTTGCAACAATTGGACTTAGTCATTTGATGCATTTAATAGTTTAATATTTATATGCTTCGATAATTCCTTAATTTTCTGTTGTTGTTATTTTAATCGCTATTGCTCTTTTATAGTTCGTAGAAACCATAAGTATGACCATCTCGAATGTAAACCCAACACTTGGCAACCCAGCGACGCTTAAAATCTGGTAACCCAATAGTGGTTAGGGGATGCTTAGGATGTGCACAGAAGATGGGATCAAATACCTATGCTAGAAAGAGTTAAGATATAGATTAGGATAATTATAGATTACGCATTATCCCATTCCTTACTTTCCATTCCAAGAATTAGATGCTAGAAGATAAAGTGAAAAAGCCATAAAAATCAATTGCCTCAATCTCACTTAACCATCACAAGTGAGGTTGGGAGGACAACAACCATTCTAACACAAGGTTTTTCTGGTTAAGGTCTGGTGTATGCAAAGTGCTTATAGTCTACGAAATTCAACCAAGTCACATGTGAACGCCCGTGATTCGCATGGTTGGACGTAGGGCTACCTAACCGCTCATCAATTGGGATATAACATATAACATAGAATAGATTCATAAATTTTTTATTTCAATGTTTTATTAGTTTTTAGTGCATACCCACAGTGTGATGTTAAGTGATTATATGACATCCTTATTTAAGTGTGACGTACTTGGACACGTTGCATGTTTCGAAATAAAGATCAAGATTACTTCCATCATTGCAACATCCACTTAGCTTTATTATTTTTTTAATTAATTTAAATTACTTAAATGTTTACTATTTTCCTTGGTTAATGTTTCCATTTACTACTCTTTATTACTCTTGTCATTAAGTGAAATGAGTACAACTAATCACGAGTGCTTAAGTGTAATTACCTGGTAACCCAATAGTGTATCATTTGGTACACCTAGTGACATATGCTTGGTAATCCTAGTGATAGTTGCATGATGTCCAAGGCATGTATCGATGGATAGGAATGAATACTCATCACACATGGGCTAGTTTAAATTTTACCTTCCATTCCTAATTAGATTAAACCATTAATTTCTTTATTATCATTAGGCATAGCTTAGGTCCAAACAACATCAACTATCTTATGCCTCACTTTGGACTAAACCATACGTGAAAAGACTACCACTAGTCCAAGTGGGAAGATAATGAACTGTGATCAAGGCATAACAATCTAGATCCCACAACTAGTCCCATCAATGGAATTCGATCGGATCGCACATGAATGCTTGTGATTTGTATGGTTGGGTGTAGGGGTACCTTGCTGCTCATCATTGGCACCATTGCCAAGGATGGTGCTAGTTATCTAGATTAGTTGTATTATACATGATCGTTGTAAACACATTAACAATTTATCTTTCAAACTATATTAACTCACACACACCATAAACCAACAACAATGTCTCTTTCACAAGGAGGCAATAATGTATTGTATAGCAAAACCATTCATTGGAGAGATAACAAGATATATGTTGAAGAAGGTTTAAGTGGCCAACCTTATGCAGGGGTTTCATATATTCATGACCATCCTAATGATACTCAAAGACTACTGATGAATCATGTTTTTCCAGGCCTCGATATCGGGTATGCAATATCATAGCTTGGATAATGATATTGAATACACGATATCGTGATTCCTATGTAGGCCTATAAATACCACATTTGGGCACACAGAAAAGGAGTCAGTAAGAATAAGTGTAGAGTCTTTTCTGTCAGTTTCAATTTGTTTTAGTTCTTTCCCTAGTGCATGCCTATAGTGTGATGATTGTAATTGTATGAAACCTTTATTTGAGTGTGACGTACTTGGACACGCACATGATTGGCTATAAAGATTGAGATTACTCCATCATTGCAACATTCACTTAGTTTTTAATAATTTAATTATCATTTTTATTTATTATTTTCTTAGTTCATATTTCTTTACTGTCATTTACTATTCCTATTGTTAAATGCAGAATGAATACAACTTAACCACCAACATTGAAGTGTACCTACTTGGTAACCCAGTAGTGTATTTAGGAGTGCTCAAGTAATGTGTGCTTGTTAATCCGAGAAGTAGTACATGAGGTCCAAGATGCTTACAGATGATTAAGGACGAATGCTCATCGCACTTAGGCTAGCTTAGACTTCATTTGCTATTGCTTATTAGTTTAATCAAGATTATTTTCCATTGTCTCTAGGAGTAGCCTAGTGTTAGGAATCATATCATACACCTCACTCTAGACTAAACCATACATGATAAGCGAATACTAGTCCAGGTGGAAAGATAGCGAACTGCGATCAACGTGTAACTATGTAGATACCACAACTAGTCCATTTGTGGAGTTCGACCAGATCATTGCAACATCATCTCAACTCACAAATTAATAACCTACCTAGTGATGATGAACCCATGCTGGCCACTAATAGCCTAATGCATATACAAGAGGTTGTTTGAATATCCTACAGGCATCTCAAGGAAAGCCATCTACCCAAGCTTGACTTAAACAACTTTCCCAAGTTTTTAGGAGGCTATGATTTAGATCCACAACATCATTTACAAACCTTCCATGATGCTTGTATATGGAATAATATTGATAATGGGTGGCAAAAACTTAAGCTCTTTCCTACGACACTCGTTGGCCAAGCAAAAGTATGGTATAGGTCCTTAAAACCAAAATCAATTCGATGTTAGCTTATAATGGTAGAACTCTTCAATGAAAGATATCAAACCTATGCAAGAGTGTTAGCCTTGAGGAAATAAGTCCAAGAGTGGAAACAAGGGCAACATGAACCCTTGGACATGGCCTTAGAAAGATATTACTTTTTGTTAAACAAGTACCTAGACCATGAGTTCTCTGAGGAAAGGCTAATGTACCACATCATGGATGGACTTCATAATGAAACAAGGGAGACCCTAGAAATGTATGCCCTAGGCCAACTATAGGAACTATGAACCCACCAATTCCAAGAGCTTATTAAGGAGGTAGCAAAAGAAGAAGGAGAAATAGCTAAATGGGAAAATGTTGAAAGCTCTTAACAGGACCAAAATCTCAAAATAGCAAAGGTCCATGACCATGAAAAAGAGAAATCAACTCACCTCAAGGAGGTGGAATCGTCTTTGCCAATACTATAATCACTAGATGAAATTGAGGCAAGGATCAATAAGTTGATGAAATGGGTACATGAAAAATGTGGAGTGTATGCCAACATTATTAGAGGTGGAACTACGCCAAATCAAGAAACAGGACAGGACACCACACAACAATCAAAATGAAGGGTTGAAGAAAATAAGAATAGGAGCTCAACTATTAATCATATGTATCAATGTAATGTTTGCTTGTACGATCACCCCAAGGGCTAATGCCCTATCTTGTCATATTTACATGAGCATTGGGGAGGAATGCTACATCCAGATTTTGTATAGAAGTATCAAGTTCAACCACAATGACAAAAGCCCCAATCATGGGGGAGGCCACCACCAAATAGACCATACCCTTTGTATGTCCCAACGCCAAACATTTATTATGTTCAACACCCTATTTCTCCAACCAGATCAACATCCTCTACTTCACCTCATCGTTATCATTCTCGCAAGTACTATCCACCCATGTCCTCTCCAATAAGACCACCACCTCATGTTCCTTACACTTCTCCTCAACCTCAATATTCTCATCCTTCACCTCCTTCTACATTGCCACCAGTTGTGGCAAAAGGTTTTGCACCATACCTCCAACCCACGAATATTACTTGTGCTACTATCATCAACAATAGCGAAGGTCCTCCACAACATCAGAAGCGTCCTTTCTTTAGACATGACCAAAGAAAGAGATAGCACGGTTCTAAAACCATTGCATCCACCAACTCAGCACAAGTCCAACGTTGTGATGCATCTTCTCTCTTGAACTCAATGCCTCCTGTTACCTTATCAAGGCCATCAATTAACACTTCAACAACCATGCAGCCTAATGAATATAACCACATGGGGAGACATATTGATCCTTGCATATCATCTTATGGTCAAGGGTGCCATAGTAGGTCAACTCCTTATCACATGACACATCTTATAATTTGCCCCACTATTCCTACTTTAATCAAGTGTGTGAACCCCAATTTGGGTACATTCCTTTCACCACATCAAAAGACACCTAGTGATTTGGATATGACCAGACTCCAATATTTCCCACATGCATGGATCCACATTTTTCATATATTAATTCTAGCCATGCTCAAAAGTCCAGTTATGGAGGATATACTCTATTCTAATAAGTATAATTAGTAAATGTTTTTCTTTTTCTTTGATTTTAGAATTTTTTGTTTTTTAGTTTTTCATTTTCAATTTGTTGTTTTATCTTTGTATGGGTAATCTCATCTATGAATAAAACACTCATGTGACTCATTGGTCGAGGTGTTATTCTATGCTATCAAGTCTCAGGTGATTACTTATTTGGATAGTGAGCCCACAACATCCATCAATCCATTCTATTAATAAGAGGTTCTACTCTAGGAACGATGATATTCTTGTCATCATTAAAACTTGAAGTAATTTTGTGCTCATTATGCTTAGAGTGAAGAATGATGGACTAAGAAGGAATGGCCAAGGTGTGACATCAAGGGGACCTATGGATTCTTTTTGGTGACATTTGTAAGTGTTATCATGTAGCCTGGTTGTAATCAGATCCTTGTAGATATAACAAAAAATGGGAGTAAGAGTAATAAAGGCACTCAATAAAGAAACTCAATGTTGTTCTAAGGGTCCCACTAGAAAGACATGCACCCATGCCTGAAGGTTGGCAACTTCTCCGATTCACTGTTTGAAAGGACAAAGTGCCAAAGCAGCTAGAAGAAGAAAAGAACAAAAGAAAAGAAAATATCAAAGAAAAGATGAAAGAAGAACATGCTGAAAAGAAATTTCAAATCACTCCTCCCTTGTGCAAAATACCAAGTGATTGTACGCCTTGCTATCATGGTGCTCTTATGGTTGTCCATCATTGGATGAAACAATGTGATGTCACTGATCAGAAGAATGGACTTGGTCTTGATTTTGGAGCAATGGGATAATGACACATTAATCACACCCCACACTTAGGATTCATTATGCCCAGGGTTAGTTACCTCATGTTCTGATCTCTGCAATCCCTTCTACAATTTGTCTCATCTCACTACCCATGAATTTTTTTGACTTGTTTCTTGTGTTGTATAGAACTCATACCTCATAATGATGGTATCTACATATGTGTATGTTGTAAAACTAGTGTGGATTACATTTTTCCCTTTTAGTACCTACGGACATTTTTAGGTGTGGTTACATAAGGGCATGATAGGTAGAACCTGCTTTGAGGTGGACCCACTTGCGTAACTCTTGTAATTTGCACTCATTGCACATAATCATCACATCATATTATACCCTCCAAGTATTGCATTGCTATAATAATCCTTCCCTTTATCATCATTTTAAATTCCAATGTTCCTATGTGCACCACCACATGTCCTTTTCCCTCATCCTATTCATGAATTTCATTGTCAAATTCCACTTCATTACACTTTTGGTGCGTTTAGGTCCCTTCGACATTGCCCTAGATCTTTCAAATTAACCTTAAATCCTTCACTTTTTGACCTTGGAAATTCAAAAATTCATCAATTTTTCCAAGTACCCTCTTTTCAAAGGGACATGATATCAAGTACCCGATATCGGATCTGTGCTATCAGGTATACAATATCATGTCTATAAAAACTATATATAAGGACCCCACCATGCACATCAATGTCATTTTTCACTGTTCATGCAAGGGGAGTTGTTGAAATTTTCTTCTAAGAATTCTGACGCTTTGAGCACCTATCATTCCAACTTCCATATCTTGCTTATTAATGCTTCGATTCTCATTCCAATCAAACCTATATAAACCCAAAGTGTTTGACTTAGTCATGGGGGAAGGGTATGCTCCAGGTTGTGCATAGTTTTTTCCAAATTCATCATTTTCTGAAGGATATCATAATAGGTAAATGACCTTTAAAAATGTTTAAAAAGTTTGCCAAATTAATTCCATTTCTTCACCCAGACCATGAAAGTTATTTTTTTTTTGGAGTCACCTAATCAAAATTGGACCCAATATCAAAATTTTTAGGGGAATTTTTATGAAAATCTCTAACTCTAAATCACACTAAATAAGAAATGAATCTATTAAGGGCAAGGAGTAAGGTATAAATCATATTTTTTAAATAGCCTTACTAATAGATAGTTCCATGTGATTGCAGATGGTCCCTAAAAGGGGACAGCAAGGAGGACCCTCTCAAGGTGCATCCAAATAGCCAAGGAGAGGCAAAGGCAAAGTTCCTGTCAAAGAACATACAAAGCAGGAGGCACAATCATTCCACATCCATCAAGAACCTCCTATTACTATGTAATTAGGACATGCCAAAGGTGGAGATAGCAGGGCACCTAAATAGTGACAACATCTCACGTTGTCTCTAGAATGTGTTCAAGTAATTCATGAAAGGCCCATGTTAGCAACTATGATTGTGGAACTCAATTTTGGACCTTTTACTGAATTTTCCCCTGAGGCAGTTAGAGGCCTATTCTCTTTGAGAGTGGTGATTGGTACCTAGGAGAGACATACCAATTTTGGCACAACAAAGAAAAAGGCACCACCATTGATATTGGTGGTATTTCTATTGATTTCTCTACCATAGACATTTCGAAAGTTCTAAATCTTCTAAATATAGGGCCAAAGGTTCCTCAGTTGTCCACTCGTTCTGATGTTGGTGCATGAAAGATATGGTTGAAAATGGCATACAACAAGGAAGATAAAGCATATGGAGAGCTTACACTTGAAGAGAGAACCTACTTCAAAATTGGCACATATCACATTTTTCCAACAAAAGGTTTAAATAGAATTTCCACATATGCAGCTAGAAGAAATGCCATCTTGATGGGTAAGGTTAATGCCAACCTACCCCATCTATATCTTATAGAAATTTTGAGGTGATTTGAAGAACGTAAGATGGGGAAGTTCGCATTGCCCTTCCCCTATCTCATCACGAAGCTGTGCCAACATGCTAGAATTCTGGGGTACACCAATGACATCCCTAGAAAGGCTCAAAATGCTTCATTCACTAAATTACTAAAGCCACCAGCCCCAAGGAAAAGTGATGGTGAGACACTAGAGCTTGAGCAAGAATAGACGATATTGCCCACTGCACCTCAAACTGGAGGGCCTAGCCAACTTCTAAGAACATGGCCCAGTCAACAATAGGAAGTGAGGCCCAACACACAACCTATAGGCTAGCAAGACCAGCCACCACCATTGTCGTAGGACTATCAACCGTCAATGAGCCATCTCAAGGCCATCGCTAAAATAGTTTGTTGGGGAAGCCATGATGAAGCCAATCTCTTCAGAGTTATTAATGATGTCGTACGACCCATGGTCTTAATTGATCGAGCATGGGGTGAGGTGTCTATCCAAACAGGATGCGGGAATCACACTAGTCACAATAGATCTCCAAAAACACTGCATCTTTTCAGGTGTAATTAGAAACTAGTGAAGGTGCCACAGTAGTGGTCATGCAGCACCAAGATGCAGCAAGAGCAATAGAAGTGGTCATAGACCACATAAAAGAATCATTTAATATCCATGTTGTGTCATCGGTAGATTTTACAGAAGCATGCAATACTCAAACTTTGGTTGAGCCCTCAATGACTCTTGTGGATCATGAGGATGTTCTAGATCGATTGCTACAGACAAGACAAGTGATGACATCCTTGTTTGACATTCCTCAGGATGTCACAGCAACATAGTCAGACCTCATCTCCATAAAAGGGAAGCTGGTTATGATAGAGGTTAGGGCCAAGCATGTGGAGGAGGAGTTAGAAAGAATCCAAGAAAAGCTCATCACCTTATAAGCTGCATAGCAGGATCCATCCCAATTCATCCCTGCAAACCAGCTAGAATCATTCTAGATAGAGTAGCTGAATAAATTGCTAGAAGAAAATAAAAGAGTGATAGAGGAAAAGGAGAGGGGTAATTGGGATGCTTCTAAGGCACAAGCTCAAACATATGCACATTCCAAAGCACTCAAGGCCTCACAAGAAGAAAATAAATGCCTCACCACCAAAAATCTCTGGTTCACCACAATAGAGAAATAAAAGAATGTTCTCAAAAAAAAATTTTAGCAATTATGAGATCAATTAATAAGGGTCAACCAGGATATGAATTTCTTAGCTAGAGAAAATCGAAACCTCTCAATGGAGGAGGTATGCATGAACCATCAAAAGATAGTGATTGAAATAAGCACATGGTAGAACGAGGCCAAGCAACATTAAAAACTTAAAGAACATTTTAGAGATCAGGTGGGGATGTAGAAGAAGGTGATTAAGAAAGAAATCCATATGGTCAAAGCCCATATTAACACACTTAGTGCTTAGAACACTAATTGGTGGTCCATATTGGATACTTATGCCTTTGCCCACCAAGCTAAACGAAAAAGCTGGGACCTACAGATACAAGATCTCACGGAGTACACAGAGTTGGCAAACCTGTGATATGCCAACTTAGTCATGTTAATAATAGGACACCGGAGAACAAAATTAGAGAAGTAAGTAGTAACCACCTATGCTAAATATGAAATAGAATTTGCTAAACATAAGAAGACATTGTAGAAATTTGAAGTAGCGAATTCTAAATTAGAGGTAGTCAGGACCAGCTACCAAGGATAAAAGGATGTCACAATGGATTTGGCTCAATGGCTCATGAACTACCAAGAATACAAAGACAAAGCTAGAGCCTATAAAGAGGAACAATGGCTATTTGCGGCTTGGTATGTCAAGGCCAATCAGATGTTTCTGCAACTGCCATGCCCATGGGAGGTGCCAACTCCATCAAACATTGGAGCATCAACATGAACAACAAAAGATCCTTTGACCAAAGAAGAAAAGCTCTAGGCACGCCTTCAGAGACATCCATTTCCAAAGCTTGGAGCACAAGATAAGGGGAAGAGACCCATGGAGCAGCCACCACCGCCAGGAACCACATGAGTTCCAACAAATTTTATTTTTTGTTAATTCTTTGTCTATGTCCCAATTTTTTTTGTTCAATTCCACACTACGGCATGAGTAATTCCTAGTTAGTTAATAATCCCATATCTATCCACTATGTAATCAATCGAACTTGTTCTCATTTTGTTTGACTCAAGGACGAGTTGTTATTTAGTTGGGGGGGGGGGCATGATAAATCATGTTTTTCCAGGCCCCAATATTGGATCCTTGATATTGGGTATGCAATATCACAGCCTAGATAATGATATCAAATACACAATATCATGATTCCTATGTAGGCCTATAAATACCACATTCGGGCAGATATCAAACGGGGAGTCGATAAGTGTAAGTGTAGAGTCTTTTCTATCAGTTTCAATTTGTTTTAGTTCTTTCCCTAGTGCATGCCACAATGTGATGATTGTAATTGTACAGAACCTTTATTCGAGTGTGACGTACTTGGGCATGCACATGATTGAAAATAAAGATCAAGATTACTCTATCATTGCAGCATTCACTTAGTTTTTAATTATTTAATTGTCATTGTTATTTATTTTTTTCTTAGTTCATATTTCTTTATCGTCATTTACTATTCCTATTATTAAATGTGGAATGAGTACAACTTGACCATGAACATTAAAGTGTACCTACTTGGTAACCTAGTAGCATATTTAGGAGTGCTCAAGTAATGTGTGCTTGGTAATCCCATCAGTAGTACATGAGGTCCAAGATGCATACGGATGATTAAGGATGGATGCTCATCACACTTAGGCTAGCTTAGACTTCATTTCCTATTGCTTATTAGTTTAATCAAGATTATTTTCCATTGTCTCTAGAAGTAGCCTAGTGGTAGAAATCATATCATACATCTCAGTCTGGACTAAACCATACATGATAAGTGAATCTAGTCTAGGTGGGAAGACAGCAAACTATGATCAATGTGTAACTATCTAGATACCACAACTAGCCTATCTGCGAAGTTTGATCAGATCGTGCATACACACTCATATTCATATGGTTGAGTGCAAGGGTACCTCGCCACTCATCAACTACATTCACCTAAGGCAGATAACCTTAGAGTGGATGAATTTCTAGACCAAGTAAGGCCTCGAGGCCTAGGACCTCCTCAAAACCTGGAAAAGATAAATCAAAGAATGATGGGGAACACCATAGAAGCTATGGAAATCCTCCTAGTTCCTCATCTTCCTCTTTCTCTTCAATGTCTAGTTTTGATAAAGATGAATGTGGGTATAGAGACCAAGTTCATCATTGACATCAAAATAAAAATAAAAATAGGAATCGAAACCATGGGAACAATCAAAGATGTCAGAATGAACATAGAAAAATCGTCATAATAAAATGAATAGAAATAGAAATTTTCATCACAACATGTTTGATGATGATGAACCCTTATTGACCACTAAGAGCCTAATGTAGATCAAAAAGGTAGTTAAGATACCCTACAAGCATTGCAAGGAAAGTTGTCAAACAAAGATCGATATGAATAATATCCCTAAATTTGCAAGAGGCTATGATTTTGATCCACAACATCATTTATAAGGTCTCAATGATGCTTGTGCCTTATACAACATTGAAAGTGGGTGGCAAAAGCTTAAGCTCTTTTCTAGGATGCTAATCAATAAATTCAAAGTGTAGTATAGATGACTGAAATCAAAGTCAATCCAATGGTGGTTCACCATGCTAGAACTCTTCAATAACAAATACCAAACCTATGTGAGGGTGTCCAATTTGAGGAGACAAATCCAAGAATGGAGACAAGAATAACGTGAAGCCTTGGATATGGCCTTAGATAGATATTATTCTCTACTTAATGTATGCTTAGGCCATGGTTTCTCTAAGGAAGAGTAACCTTTCCACATCATAGATGGACTTTGCAATGAAATGAGGAAGATCCTTGGGATGTATGCTCAAGGTCAGTTATACATGCTACGAACCCATCAGATCCAAGAGCTAATTGAGTGTATGGAAAAAGAAAAAGGAGAGATATGTAAATGGGAGAATGTTGAGAAATCTCACTAGGACCCGACTATTTAAAATAAGAAGGTCCACATCTATGGTAAGGAGAAAGAGGTAGTTCTCAATATGGTGATTTCATAACAAACCTTATTGATACAGAACTCTATTGACAAACTTGAAGGAAAGTTTGATAGGATGTCAGAGTGAATAAATAAGAAAGTTACAACTTTCATAGTAACTGTAGAGGAGAAGGTAACACAAAATGAATTAAGAAATCATAATAAATGAAGGAAGAAGAACCAAGAAATAGCTAGAAACACTTACTAGCAAACAAGAAAAATGGCTGAAGAAAAAGAGGCTATAAGCTCAACCATAGATGAAGATAATGAGTATGACATATTCATATATGATAATCTAAAGGGTTATTATATAGTCATGTTGCATCTACATGAGTATTGGATGTTTACATTAAATCCCAAGTTCGTATAGAAGCACATGCGCAAAAAGTTACCTTTTCCACAAGGTAATTATAGACAATCCTACAACCAATCGTACTATCCTAGGGGGACTTCTTACCAATCTCAAAACTATCATCAAATAGTGGAAAAACCCACAATCATGGGGGAGGCCATCATTAAACCAACATTACCCTTATGGCCATCTAAACATGTATGATTATTATGTTCAACAACATGTTTCCCCAACTAGTTCTACAACCTCTACTTCAAATCGCTACTATCACTCTCTCGAGTATCATCAACCCATGACATCTCCTAAAGGATCAACACCTCACACCTCTTACTCTTCATCCTATCCTCGATATTCTCATACTCCATCCCATCATAGGTCACCACCAACAACATAGGAAGGTTTAGCACCATAACATCAACAAAAGAATAACACTTATGTTGCAAATGTACATAGACATGATTATGCCAGTAGGTCTGCACCACAATATCAAAAATGTCCTTTCTTTAGGATGGCTCCCATGCATTAACGCAACACTCATGGACCTACTACATCATCCAAACTAGCACGATGCTAATCAAGTGCAATACCTACCTTCCCTTTCACAACCAATGTCCTCTGATCCTCTGTAAAGGACAACATCCATCATTACTTCAACACCTACTAGAAGTAATGAATCAAGCATTGTGGAGAGACAAACGAGTTCATGCATGCATAATCATGATCAAGGGTGCATTCATGGGACAGATATCTGCAACATTGACACAACTCATACTTTGATCCATTATACATTTAACAACCAACTGTATGAACAAAAATTTTTCTACATAGTCACCAGTAAACCAAGTGACACCTAGTGGCTCAAAAATGAAAGGTTAACACTATTTTACACATGCATGAAGCCTACCTATCCACTTATTAATTCTTACCATGATCCAACACTTACTCATGGGGAAGACACCCCATCCTAACATTCAGAATTAATAAGTGTTTTTCATCTTCTTTTTTTTTACAATTTGTTATCTTTTTCTTATTTCTTGATACAAATTTTGCCTATAATTTTCAATTTTTCCACATTTTTTTTCATTCCCTTTGTCAGTAATCTCACTTGTGAATAAAACGATCATGTATCCCATTAAGGTGAGGTTTTCTCTATGTTGTCAAGTCATAAGGGGATGATTATTTGGATAGTGAGGCCACATCATCCATCCATTCATTCTAGTAATAAGAGGTCATTACTCTAGCCGTAATAATATTCTTTTCTATCATCAAACTAAAAAATAACCTCATGATCATTATGCCTAGATAGAAAAGTGTGAAACTAAGGGGGACTATGAAGGGTGTGACATCAAGGGGAATTTTGGATTCTCTTTGATGACTTCTATTTGTTCTATCATGTTGCTAAGGTTGTAATTATATCCTTGTAGATCTAATAAAAAATGAAAGTAAGAGTAAAATAAAAAGGGCATTGAATAAATTTCTGATGGTTCCACTAGAAAGATATGTTACCCATGCTTGAAGGTTGGTGGCTTTTCAAAATCCACCAAAAAAATAGTGCCATGAATAAACTCCTCCCTCAAATAGTATGCCAAGTGATGCTACTCCTTGCAACTGTAGTAGTCTTATCATTGTCAATCGAATAGATGACATAATGCAATGTCACTAGGGACATGGTATGGAGTTGGTTTAAATTTTGGAGTGAAGGGCTAATGATTACTTAACCATTAATAACACACAAGGATTCATTATTCCTATGGTACGGCACCTCATGTCCTAATTCCTATAATTCCTTCACAAATTCATCTCATCTCACTATCTATATGATCCTAACTTGTGGTTTTGTGTAACATAGAGTTATTTTCTCAAATTAGTGGTTTTAACATGTGTGTTTTGTTCAATAGGTATGCATTGCATTTAACTCCTTTTGTGCCTACAAACATTTTTAGGTGTGGTTATACAAGGGCATTCCAAGCTAAAGCGTTCTTTGGGGAGGATCCACATATATAACTATTGTGACTTGTACTTATTTAACACAACTGCATCATCTTATACCTTCCAACTACGTAAATGTTAAATTTAGTGCTTTTCCTTAGCATATAACTAATATGTTCTACACCATGGATTTAATATCCCTTTTCTTACATCTTCTAAAGCTTTTAATGCCTGTGATTCCATCTTCTAACACTTCCAATGCCTACATATCAATTCTTACCTAACCTAGAACATTTGATTTGACCTAAAACCCTTTCACCTATCACAAAGCCTTATTTTCCATGTTGATTGCCCTCATAATATGCAAATTCAAGCACCCTAATATCAAGTCAAACTTGACATTGGATACTTGATATCGGGTCTATCAAAACTATATATAGGACCCCCATGATGTTCCAAAATCCATTATCATTATTTGCAGCTAGGGAAGTTTTTGAATTTTTCTCTCTCAACTAAGAGTTTTACGCCATCAACTTCCACTTGCGATCTCTTGCTTCATACCACTTCGATTTTCATAGTTTTCAACCTAGTTGAACTTGAAGTGTTTAATTTAGTTGAGGGAGGATGCTTGCATGGAAAACTTGTGCCAATTTTTTAAAATTTGCTATTACCCATAAGGTATTATAAGGGTAAGAATGTTAAGAACCTTAAGTGTTTTAATGAATAATCAATCGTACGAATGCCAAACCCTTTAATTTTCTCACCAAAGGGATCATAATTGTTATTACAAGTAATACATTAGGAAAAAGAAACCAATTGCGAAGGAGCACAATAGAAGTTAACATTTTTTGGACATTTTTTCAAAATTTTTCTAATTCTGCAATCATATGAGCTAAAAACCTTAATAAAACTAAGGTCATGAGTAAGATATAATCCTATTAATGATAAATGACAACACCATAGTAACATCAAACCCTTGATTGATTTTAGATGGCCCCAAAAAGAGGAGGACAAGAAGGACCTCTGCAAGGTGCAACCAAATGCCTAAGAGGTGGCAGAGGCTAACTAAGAGAAGAAGGTCCACTAGCCAAACATGAAGAACAAGAAGCCTAGTCATTTAGCATTCATCAAGAGGCTCTTGCTATAGGGTGGTTGGTCCAAGAAGAGGATACTAAACCCTAGGCTCTAGTGCAAGGACAACACCTCACATTATCCCAAGAATGCCTTAAAGCCATCCAAGAGAAGTCCATGCTGACCATAGTAATCATGGAAATGAACTTTGATCCATTTATGCCATTTTCCCCTAAGGCAGTTAGAACTCAACTCTAGGCATCACCTTTATGGCACATCCTTTTAGAAAGAGGGGAATGGTACCGTAGTGAGATGCATCAATTTTAGCATAACAAGGAAGAAGGCACCATGGTCAACATCAGTGGTGTCACTATCTCTTTTTTAGTCAAGGCAATTACAAGGGCTTTGAATTTACCAAATGTGGGGGCCAAGTTAGCACATCTGTCCATAAGGTCTAATGCAAAAACCAAAAAGTTATGGCTAAAAAGGATGCATAACAAAGACAATAAAGCATACAAAAAGTTGACTTTGGAAGAGAGAACTTATTTTAAGATAGGCACATACCACCTATTCCCAACTAAAGGGCTCAATAGAATATTAACTTATGTGGCCAGGGGAAGTGCAATATTAATGGGAAAATATAATGTCAATCTTCCCCAAATGTACTTCATGAAAATTCAAAGGTAGTTTGAAAGAAATAAGGTAAGGAAGCCAATACTTTCATTCCCTTGCTTAATCAAGAAGTTGTGCAAGTGCACCAGAATCTTGGGATATACCAATGACATGCCCAGGAGGGCTCAAAATGCTTCTTTTGCTAAGTTTCTTAAACTTGCAACATAGAGGAAAGAACTTAGTGATGAACAAGAATAAGAAATAAAAAAGGAAATAGTGCAAGAGCATAAGCAGCAACATGAGCCACAAGTTCCACCTCCACCTCCACAAGATTACTAGCTCATAATGAGCCATCTGCAAAAAATAACTGAAACTCTCAGTTGGGAATGATGCTATGCAGCCCAATGTTTCTATTGATCCATCAAGGAGGAAAATTCCTTTATAATTAGGAGGATAAGCCTAATGATAACAACAAATCTCTTGAAATGCTACATCTTTTCAAGTAATGCTTGAAATAGGAGAAGGTGCTACCATCGTGGTCATGCAACACTAAGATGTGTCAAGCATAGCAAAAGTTATCATAGATCACATCAAAGAATCTTTTAATGTGCATGTTGTGCCTGCTAGCTGGGACATTGATGACTCCTACGATCCATGAGGATGTATTTGATAGATTGCTGCAAACTGGACAAGTGCTAACTACTCTTTTTGACATCCCCAATGATGTCACTATAGTTCAATCAGATCTCATCACCACCAAAGGGAAGCTGGTCATGGCAGAGACCATGGTGAATCATGTAGAAATATAAGTGCATTGATTGTAACAAGAGCTAGTCACCTTGAGAGTTGAAAGGTGGAACCATATCCAATTTGTCATGCCTAACGATCTAGAATAATTCCAAGTGGAGCAACTGAACCAATTTATTAAATAGAATAAAGCTATTGAGCAAGAGAAGGAGAAGGCAATTTGAAATGCCTCAGCTACTGAAGCTCAAACATATGACCATGCAAAATGATAAGGTTAAGTTAGGTAGTACAAATACTCTTCTATACTACTATAATAATTTATTTCTCATATTATTTTTTTAAAAGTTATTATTCTAATTCTAAACCATCATTTTGGCACTATTGCCAAGGAACATAAATACTTTTTGAGCAAATTTCCTCCAAAATGATAGTTCAACAAATATAGAATGACTGCAAAACTTAGAACATTTAAGAAGGATAAGAATGATAGGTGGAGGAATGAAAATGGAAGATTCATCAAAGACCCCATAGCTTTACATTCTCTTATACATTATTAAGGAACTATGATTTAGTTAAATGTAGATGAAGATAGTTTGTATGAAGAGATAGAGCCTTTGATTATTTAAACTATGAAAATGACTTAGAAAAATCTCAATAGAAGACTAAGTTGAAATATCAAAAATGACCTATCGAAACATAGTATACGAAGATGATGATAATTCAGAATTTTTATGCTTGAATTATTACGTGTACACTCCCACTCCTCCAGTTGAGTTTGATGCTTTAAAAGAAAGACCTACCAGCTAACCTACTATTAACATATCACCTATTTCCACTTATGAAGAAACATAAGATGAAGTTCCTATGTTTTACCTTAGTATTTTCTACTCATTCTACCAAGCTAATTATATAAATATAGACCTAGATTATTTAACATATTTTCCTTATTCTCTTAAGAAGCATGCAACCTTATGGTTTTATAGGCTTCTTCAAAAAGTACTATCAATAGTTGTTATCAACATAGAAATCTATTTCTTCAAAAATATCAGCCCTAGAAATATATTAAAACCTAAGAGATGAAATATTACAAAGTAAACAAAAAGGAGATGAATCTTTCATAAAGTACATCAATAGATATCAAATAACTCTAAGAAGATGTCCAAACCATAGCATTTATTTGAGAGAAAGATTGAGAGCATTATTAAGAGGGTTAAACCCGTCAACAACAAAGAACTTGACCTATTAGCTAGTGCTAATATTTTAGCAAGAAACCTATTAGTAATCTAGTAAGTAATTGATAAATTCTATGCAATGAGCTAAGGATAGGCTTCCAAAGAGGAGAAGAATATTGATAAGAAAAAATATATAAAGGAAGGTGGCATAGAATCTTTAGAATTAAGATTTATAGAGTTTATTACTAAACATATTCAAATGATGGAAGATCTATAAAAAATAGTGGCCCAATATTTAATAGACCTAAGTCCTCAACATTTCCAATAAAAAATACACTAAGTTCAAAAATAAGAATATGAAGACAATAGAAAATGCAATTATTAAAATGATAGTAATTTGAAGATAGTTACCCTTATATTGCTAATATTTGTACATGGCTATATCTTAATAAGGTAGATCTATCATACCAAAATAGGATTAAACAACTTTATCAAGCTCAACTTAGGAGTTGGAAAAAGCAAGGATATTATCAACCTTTAAAAAACTATGTATGAATCAAAACACCAATATTACACTAATTGGAAAGAAAGTAATAGAAATGAGGAATTATTAATAAATAGGAACATGTAGAATATAAATGCACAAATTGCATAAACAAAAATCAATAGAAATTGCCTTCTTAGAATGAGCCAAATCCTAATAATAAGTCTATAAGTACAAATATGGTAGAAGAAGATAATATTTTAAATCCATTATATGACATCTCTTGCTTTTGATATGAACCACCATTTCCTTCAAGAAAACATCTAAATTTAAACCAAAGAAAAAAAAACCTAAGGTAGCAAAACTAGCAAAGAGAATGATGATAAAGTTTCATGGATAATCACTAAATTCTTTAAGGAAGAATACTTACAAAAATATAATGAGTTAAGAACTTCCATCATTACATTAACCATCGATAATTAAATGTTTAAAGGATTAATTAACCTAAGTGCTAGTGTTAGTATCATTATCAATGAGGGACATGAGAAATCAGAAAAGCCAACTCTCACTTCTTATCATAATAAGCTAATCATGGTAGATAAATCCACTATATAATCAATAGAACTTTTTGAAAGATACAATTGTTAATGCACATGAATTTTAACATTTAATTAATTTGGTAGTTATGGAGACTCAATTTGCAGACAATAATCATGGTTTCATTTTAGGACATCCATGGATGACAATAGCTAACTTAGTTATTAATATTTAAATGAGTGTAATGGAAATTATTATTGGAGAGCTCAAACAACATATTTAAACAAATTTTAACTTAGATAAGATAGAAGGGATGCTAGCCATAATAGAAGTTTTGGATGAAGTAGAGATAAAGCCTATAGGATTGAATGCCTTAAATATTATAGAGGGCTTAGAGATTATAGAATTACTATACTTACCTAATAAATTTGAAAATGTAATGCTAGATTACAATAAACTAGTTATCATTAACTTTAATCTTACTCATTCTTAGAAAACTAAATTGAAAAGAATATTCCAAAATCATAAAAATGCTTTTGCTTGGACCCATAAAGATATAAAGAGAATTTCTACTGAAATTTTTCAACATAGAATTTGTACAAATCCTACAATAAAGCCTCTAGAGCAATGACAAAGGAGGGCAAGCCCTATGATCCAAGAATTAATTAAAAAGGAAATTGAAAAGCTATGAGAAATAGAATTTATCTTATTTTAGATTTAGCATGGGTCATCTCACTAATAGTAGTGTTCAAAAAGAAAATAAATGAAAAGTGTGTCTCAATTATAGAATGTTAATATCTACTACATATAAAGATCATTTCTCATTTTATTTTGCAAATAAAATTTTAGATAGAATAGCTAGACATGATTACTATTATTCCTTATATGAATATAGCAGATATAACCAAATAGCTATAACAATACAAGATCAACATAAAACTACCTTTACATATTTATGAGGAACATTCACTTATAAGGTAATGCCTTTTAGATTATGTCACTCCACAAAAACTTTCCAGATAGTGATTTATAATATTTTCTAAGATATGGTTGAAAAATTTGTAAAGGTGTTTATGGAGGATTTTTCTACTTTTTATTATAATTTTGATGATGCTATAAAAAATTAGAAAATGTACTCCTATGAGAAATAGAACTTTGAACTAACGTGGTGTGAAAGTTTCCTCATTATTAGAGAAGGAATTATCTTACAACATGAAATTTCTAGGGAAGGAATTAAACTAATCTAGCAAAAATTAGGAGTATTAAGAAAGTTCCAAACCATCTAGGTTAAAAGACCTTATATCGACATGTACTACATTATAAATAATTTATAGCCAACTTCAGCAAAATAGCTAAATCAATCATTATATAAGGATGTTCCATTCAAATGGACTAATAAATGTGAGGGAGTATTCAAAACATTAAAAGAAGCATTATTAAAAGCACCGATCTTACAAGGAATAAATTACAAAAAGATTTTGTCTTATGATTGATGCTTTCAGCCATTTCATGGGAGTACCCTAAGCAAAAAAGACAAGGATGGTAGACCTTATGCAATAGCCTACATTAGTAAATAATTAAAAAAAAAGCTTAAAGTAATCATACAATCACAAACAAAGAACTATTAGCTATTGTTCTAACCCTAGAAAAAATTAGATACTACATCTTAGAATATGAAACATACATACATACTAATCATAGCATGATTAAATATTTAAGGAATAAAAAGAAAATGAACTCTAAAATTATGGGGTGAATCCTTGTTTTCTAGAAACATGATTTAAAAATAGTAAATAAAAAATGAACCAAAAATATGGTTGTCAATCATTTATTTATATTACAATTCATGAAGGAACAAGATTCTTATTCTAATAAAGAAGATATTCTAGATGAACAGTTATTTCAACTCTTAGAGTAGTCATGGTGTACACCTATCCAAAACTTTCTAAAGAAATAATTTATTCCTAATAGTTTAAATTACAAACAAAAGTGATATTTTCTACACAATGAACAAATTTACCTAGTCCATCATGGAATTATTTTAAAACACTATATGAATAATATCTTAAGATAATATATAGCTAAGTCCAACTACAAAAAAGTAATAGAAGGTATCTATGACATCCCGTTCCCGGATGTCGTAAAAATACGAATGCCTAATTTATTATATTCATCATGGATAACATATTGGAAATATTATAAACACTTAAATAATGAATTAATTAGCAAATAAATACTTGATACTAAAGAATTAAGCAAAAAATGAGAAAATTATATTAATGGAAGAGAGTACTATAACCCCTTTTGTGTTGCCTTCCTATGCCACTTAAGCGTTAAAGGCAATCTGGCACTGCCACCATGGTTAGGCTATCCGACCAAAGGGGTGATCAGTCCCTTTTGTCCCACTTCACCTAGCTTTTGTTACTTGCCTCTCTAGCCTTTGCAACTCTATGGCTGCATGACCTCTAACCTCGGCCTTAAATGGCATAGGTCAAACCCTCTCCCAAGGGATACATGAATATTCATAGCTCCTCATAATAAGGTGCCCCTTCATTAGAAGGTTAATTACATTGTTTACAATTTTTTCCACCTTTAACAAGGGATAGGACATTACAACCTACCCCCCCCCTAAGCATCTAGCTCATCCTCAAGCACTTCCTCAATATCTAGCTACTCAATGGCTACTTCATCATTATGCTCTTCAGCTTCAGTTCCCTTATTTTTCTCATTATTATATATACAAATAAAAAATCAAAATTTATAAACATAATTTATTACATCCATAATAAATTCAACCTATCATTCAATATTTGGATGATCAAAAAGTTGAGGGTAAGTATTTAAAATAAACTTCCTGTTTTCCCAAGTCTATTGATCATAATTTAACCATTGAAAAACTACTTCCTTGATAGTTTTATTTCATAATTTCTTGGTTCATTGGTCTTTAATAGCAATGGGATTTACTTCAAAGCTAGTGTTGGATCGTAATGGCAAAGTATTCCAATCCAATACATATGGTACATCATTTTCATGAAATTTTTTTAGCAAGCTCACATGAAAAACTAGATGAATTTTTAAGGTTTCTGGAAGATTCAATCGATATGCTACTTTGCTAATTCTTTTAAAGATTTCAAAAGGTCCACAAAATCTAGGTGTTAATTTAGTATATTTTCCCAATTTAAGAGAACTTTTGATAGGTTTTACTCTTAATAATACTTGATCACCTACTTAGAATTCTTTTTTAAGTTGATGTTGATCTGCATATCCTTTATATTTATCTTGGGCAACTTGAAAATTTTTTTTAACCCTTGTGAGAATGTTTTCCATTATTTTCATTTCTTCTTCCTTCCATTCTGCTCTTAAGGTTGGATCTACCCAAGTTAATGGTGTATGACAATTATGTCCATATACTACTTTAAATGGTGTTCGATGTATGGAATCTTGATAATTGTTATTGTAGGAAAATTTTACTAGATGTAAATAATTCTTCCATGTTTTTGGTCTGCTCCCAACATAGCTTCATAGGATATCTTCTAATATTCTATTCACTTGTTTAGTTTGTCCATTAGTTTTACGGTGATAAGCTATGCTAAATTTCAATTGAGTTCCAAGCTCTCTAAAGAATTTTTTCCAGAATTTGGATATGAATTTAGGATCTCTATCCGAAGTGACAGATTTTGGACAACCATGTAATCAAAATATTTCTTGTAAAAATTTTTGGGCTATTTCTTCTACTGTGTTTGTAGATTTCAAAACTATAAAATGTGCCATCTTTGATAGATGATCAACTACTACAAAAATCAGGCCATTTCCTTTTTTTGTTACTGGCAATCCCACAATGAAATCCATAGTGATATCTTCCCATTTCTAAGTTGAAACTTCCAAGGGTTGTAATAATCCATTGGGTTTCCTCTATTCATATTTTATTCTTTGACATGTTGGGCAATTTTTAATGTATGCGGAAACATCATTCTTCATTCTAGGCCAAAAATAAGATTTGTAAATTATCATATAGGTCTTAATATAACCTGGGTGTCCTGCACCTGGTACTTCATGTGCTTCACACAACAATTTTAGTCTCCAATTCCCTTCTAGTATGCATACTCTTTGTCCTTTCATNAACATACCACTTTATCTTCCTATGAAAGGACTACACCGATTCCTATTCCACAGACATCCGTGGATACTTAAAATGGTAAATCTTCGCTAGAATTCTCAAAATAGGTGCTATTGTAAGTAGCATCTTTAATTTAAGAAAATATTTCCTACATTTTTCATCTAATTTGAACTCACATTTCTCCTAAAAAAGGTTAGTTAATGGGACTACCAAGGTAGAATAATCTTTAATGAAACATTGATAAAAATTGACTAACCCTAAGAAACTTCAAATTGTTGTAACATCTTTTAATTCAGGCTAATCCTGGATCACACTAATTTCTGCTAGATCCACTTACAATCCTTTCTTAGAAACTATATGTCCTAAGTATGAAACTTCTTTTTTAAAGAGTTCATATTTACTCAATGTAGCTTTTAATTGATGTTCATTAAGAATTTCCATTGTAGTTTTCAAATGTTCAATATGTGCTTCTCTTGATTTAGAATAAACAAGTATATCATCCATAAATACTATAACAAATTGATCAATATATCCACAAAAAATATTATTCATTAATGCCATAAATGTTGCAGGTGCATTAGTTAATCCAAACAGTATCACAACAAATTTGTATAATCCATATGTGGATCTAAAAGTAGTTTTCTCAATATCTTTCTCCTTAATCCTTATTTGATGATAACCTGATTTTAAATCAATCTTTGAGAAATAACATGCACCTGTAAGTTGATCAAATAAATCATCAATTCTAGGTAAAAGAAAAGTATTTTTAATCATCACTTTATTCAATGCTCTGTAATCAATGCATAATCTTAGAGTACCATCTTTCATTTTTATGAATAAAACTAGTGCACCCCAAGGTGATACACTAGGTCTAATTTTCCCTTCTTCCAATAATTAGTCTAATTGTACTTTTAATTATCTTAATTATAAAGTAGAAAATATATAAAGAGCTCTTGAGACAAGCTGTATACCAGGAAAAATATCAATGGCATGTTCAACAATTCTTTTTGGAGGTAACTCTCTAATTTCACCAAATACTAAAACTTTATATTCTTTAAGCTCATTCGGGATCTCAACACTCAAAAATTTCTGAGGTTAGATTACTTCAACAACCAACATTATAGTATCTTTTTTGACTAATCTTTTATCTTGCTTAATAGTTATCGTATGAATTTCCTTTGTTGTTCCTACCCCCCTTAGAATCCTAACTCCGTTAGTGGTTGGGACTTTAAAAATATGAGTTCTAAAGTGGGCAGTAACATCAAATTTTTGCATGAAAGACATTCCTAAAATTGTATCAACATCACCTAGTTCAAATTCAAAAAATTCATCAATAAATGACATATTTTGCAAGGTAAAGTTTATTTTTCCATACCTGGTATGTTTGCTCATAGTTGTTCCATCTGCCAGTTCTATCTTAATAATTTTCTTGAAAAGGAAACATAATTTTAATAAATTAATTAACTTTGGAAAAATAAAGTTATTGCTGGCACCACTATCAATCAAAAATTTAATTTTTTTACCTTCAATTAAACCTTCAAAAATCAATAAAGCAAATTGAAATTTTTGCAAACCTAATTTAGTTGATGCAGATATCTTCTTAATGGTTGTTGTAGTGACTGGAATTTTTCCTTTGTTCATATTTGGGTTTGGTTTCTGATTTCTAATTTGGTTAGTCCTTTGTATTTTTGCTAGAAATTTTGGACAATCTCATTTAAGATGATCCTCACCACAAAAGAAACATCTAGATCCTGGTCAAGCTTTTTTTGTTGGTGTCTCTTCTACCATTTCTTGTGGAAACAGGCTTTGTCGAAAAGTTGCTTGTCGAAGGATCACTCAGATCTGATTTGATTTCTCATAATCCTTAGCAATTATATATGCTTCATCAATAGTTTGGGGATTATGGACTTGTGTTTAAGGATGTAATTGAGCATGTAATCCTCCAATGAATTTTGAAGCTAGTTCTCTTTCATCCCAGTGACTTACATACCAAGAAAAATCACAAAATTCTTTGCAGTATTCATCTACGGATAGTTTTCCTAACCTTAAGGAATCAAATCTCATTTTATGCTCTTTGAGAAAAGAATTGGAAACAAATTTTTGTTCAAAATCTCGACAAAAATTAAGCCAATTTGTAATCAAACCTTGAGATCTCAGCCCATTCAACCATGTTACTACAAGTCCTCTTAAATACAAGGAGATAGCTTCTAGACGTTCATGGCTTAACAAATTCAACATATCAAAGTAATTTTTCATTGTATTAAGCCAATATTTTGCCTTGGCACTAGATCTAGGGCATCCATCATAATTATCTAATTTTACTTTCTTAGCATGCACTTGTGTCAATGATTCTCTAGATGGATTAAGCGAGTTCCCATATCCTTCACTCTTAATTTCAGCTCTATGGTCTACAAGGTGGATTTCAGTATCCTATCTATTAATAGGTGGAGGTTGTGCTTATTGTAGATTCTTCATGGGAGGTTGATCTTGATCTTCTTCTCTAGGTAGACTGTGGGTAGGATTGGAAGGTTGAATAAGATGGTTGGTTAATTGCTTAATGGAGTTTGCAAAGGAATCCATCTTTCCTTGTACTTCGAATCATTTATCCTTTGAAGTTTGGGATAATTTCTTAATTTCTTTATATATATTTTACATCTCTATCCCAAACCGTTGGTTTGAATGAAGTTCTTCTTGAACACCCATTATCTCATTAATTTGTTCTTCAAGGGCATTCATTTGGTCATTGACTTGGGCTTCCATTTCTCTCTGATTTATTCTTTGGGTTCTGCACATCAATAAGTTGAAGAAATTAGGTATGCTAATAATCCTTAGCCTCTATGGCCCTTTTATGGGATTTGAAATTTTTTAGTTAGTTGTAGAAGAAGTTGAAACTGTTATGGATTTCTCACCAAGTTCTAATTATTTTTGGGACCTAAATCAAGGAATTAAAAGTTAATTTTCTATCATTCAAAAGATAAATCTAACTATTCCATTGAGTTTGGAAGGTTCAAATCTATTAGAATCAGTTTTTGTTTGGTTAAAAACAAATTCCAAATTCAAAAGTTATAGTCATTTTATGTTTTTCGAAACTTCCTCAGAGGTCACCCATCCCAGTTCTACTCTAAGATATGCATGCTTAATGACAAAATTTTTATTTATATTACTACCATCCTACCAATTTATATTTTTGTAAATAATTGAGCACATATTTTCTTTTAAACTAACACTAATGATGCAATTTTTTTTTTTAATTTTTGTCAGTTGACGAGAATTTCAAAATTTTCATCAATTGTTGAAAAAATTTAATTTTTCCATAAATTGATAGACGACCGATTCAGCGTCCATGCAATGGCTAGAAGGTAGTGATGGATGACATGGGAGGTGATGATAGGTACTGCGGAAGGTGATGATGGGTAGCATAGGAGGTAGTGATGGGCCGCACGGGAGGTAGTGATGGACGGTGTAGGTAGATGTGTAGTAGTGATAACAAAAATGGTGGTAGAGACACGATTTTTTGTTTGCCCTAGTTGGGGCTAGCCTTTAGGGCAAAATTTCTATTCTAGCAGTAGCCCCTTCACGACTAGCATCAACCTTACCATAGCTAGCCATGTTTGGCCGCACATGCCATTTTTTAAAAAATTTATATATACATTTTTTTAAAAACTTGATAATTAGGGCTTGGGTTCAAATCCAAGACCTCCAATATGATTTTATTTTGGTTTTTTTTAATTATATNAACTGTGAGTCAGATTTTAATGAAATTAGTATCATTGGAATCGTCTCAGAGAGTACTTCACGTTAAACTATAGATAACTTTGCTCTAGTTAACCTAAAAATCATAAATAAAAAATGAATGTTACCTTTTAAACAAAAAGTAAATGTTAGCTTTTTCTTATAAAAAAAAGTATACATTAACTTTTATTAAATCTTTTGTTATCTTAAGTTATACTTTCTCTCTTTTTTTTAACTAAGATTTCTATGATTACATTATAAATATAAGAAGTAAGCTGATTTACTCATCACAACTAGCAAAAGATTGTCTACGAAGAAGTTTCAAAATTTACTATTATAAAAAATTCATGACTTATAAATGTCAAACTTCACCTCATGCCCCTTCAGGTAGCTGCTCTTTATTACCTAATAATATTTTTTTACACCAAAATAATGTTCTTACTACTTCTGATTGGGTTCATAACTTGCTTGGGAAGGATGGTTTTCAATTTCTCACTACTTCTAAATTGGTTGATTTACTGGTTTTCCTAATTTTTAAACTTTTCTTTTGCAAGGGTGTTCTTGCAAAGTGGTTTGAATAGTATAATAATAAGAAAAGTACTATTTTTCAATTAGTTTTTGGAGTGGTAACGATCCTTCATCTTGATATCAAAGTAGTCTTAGGTTTTCAGCTAGGAAAGGATCCGTTGATCCCTACAACTCATTCTCCATAATTTAAATCTTTTTGTAAGATGGAATTATCTAATTATGTTGTTGATTTTGTTATTCGCAAAAACCAACCCATTCGTAAAGATTTCATTAATGATGCTTACTTTGACTTATGTTTATTCATCACTAGCAAGGTTCTATGGTATAGAAAAAAATCCAATGTTAGTTCTTATTCTATTTTCATACTTCATGATGCCATAACTAGTAGGGTTTATGATTGGTCGATGTCTTGTTTCTCT
>MNCI01027538.1:140975-156609 GCA_015680685.1 Gnetum montanum
ATGCAGCACCAACAACAATTTCTAAATCTATTCCAATGGTTTCTTCTTTCTCTATCTCTGGGTCTTCTTATATTATGGGAAAGATAGTGGCAACTACTAAATAAGAACTTGTGCTTCTTCAACATTTTAATCAACGAATCTTTAACAAAAAATCCTATTTTGCTCATGAGGATTTCTATAATCTACAAGAGTTACAATCATGCAATTTCAAAGCAAATTATGATTTACTACAAGCTGGAATTTCATCATCTTAGCATCCAATTCCTGAGGATGCTCTAGATGCTATAAAAAATCTAGAGCAACTCTTAGGAGAGTTGGAAAGTGCAACATGTTATGCTCGCCATCTGGATACTCATGCATGTTTCCTTCAAATTGATAATGATCAATTTCAGGTAATATATATTTTTATTTATTATTATAATTTTCTCTCTTTTGTCCTTTTGGTTTGTTGATTTATTCATAACTCATAATTTAAATTTTGTTTCTACAAAGAAAAGAAAATGAATGACAAAGAGACATAGATGATCGATTAATACAAATGGAAGTGTTAAAGACTACACTTCAAAGAAAAGAGAAATCAGCCACTACAGCCATATGTGTGACCAAATATATCAGACAACTATGTGATGGACTGGCTAGATGTAAAGCAGTGCTTAGCAAAGCAGATGCTATTACTGAAGAGAGAGAATCTCAATTGAAGATAGTTATAGATCTTCTTGAATCATTCAGTTGTAACAAATAATTATAGCTGCTCTTTTCTTTATTTTCCCATTTTACTACTTTTTTTTAATGATGTACTTTCTTTAATAATAAAATAAAATAATGTTTTCCTCCATATTGTTATATTGCTTAGATGTACTTGTATTCTATGATAATAATAATAAAATAAGGTTTTTTTTCATTTTGGTTTCTGAATAATGATTTGCTTCGATACCAAATATGACATCCTATTCCCAGATGTTGTAAAAATCTAAACACCTAATTTATTATATTCATCATGGATAACATATTGGAAATATTATAGACACTTAAATAATGAATTAATTAGTAAATAAATAATTAATAGTAAAGAGTTAAGTGAAAAATAGAAAAATTATATTAATGGAAGAGTACTATAACATTTTTTTGGGTTGTCTTCCTATGCCACTTAAGCCTTAGAGGCAATCCAACACTACCACCATAGTTAGGCTACCTTGCCAAAGGGGTGATCAGTCCCTTTTTGTCCTACTTCACCTAGCTCCCGTTACTCACCTCTCTAGGCTTTGCAACTCCATGCTAGCATGACCTCTAACCCTGGTCTTAAATGGCATAGGCCAAACCCTTTTCTAAGGGATACATGAATAGTCATAACTCCTCATAATGAGGTGCCCCTTCATTAGAAGGTTAATTACATTGTATACAATTGTTTCCACCATTAACAAAGGACAAGACATTATAGTATCCATGAGAAACATGTTGAAGGTCATTATAGTAGATGACAAACTGCCAAAAAAGTTCTTCCTATGTAGTATTACTAATTTAGTCTATTTAAGGATTTCCATATCTATGTTAACCACTATGATTCTCATCAAAGGAAAGGAAAATTGCTAGAATTTTATATAATACCATAGCACTAGATCCAACTCATTGAACCATTCAAATTATGAGGAATTGACTTTATTGGACTAATTAATCCAAATATTTTAAAAATTTATATATTATAGTAGCAACTAATTACCTAACTAAATGTGTAGAGGCTAAAGCTATGTCAAAGTATTCATCAAAAATAGTCGTAAACATCTTCCTAAAAAATATTATACATAGATATGGTACTTCTAAAGTAGTAATTTTAGACCAAGGAACTCATTTTATTAGGAAAAAATTCCAAACTTTGCTAAGAAAATACAAGAGTAAACATAGAATGGGAACAACATATCATCCCAAAACCAATGGGTAAAATGAAATCTCAAATAGAGAAATTAATAGGAGTCTAACTAAATTAGTTAACTCCAAGAAAACTAATTAGACCAAAAAAGTTCTAGTAGTGTGGGCACATAGAATAACATGAAAGAACACTATAAGACAAACCCCTTATGAATTAGTGTTTCAAAAAATCCCACTCTTACCAATAAAAAACTTGAGGACATTCCAAGCCTTTAACATAGATTTACATGAAGGGATAAGAAGATGGTTGGAAAATGTAAATAAATTAGATGAATTCTATAGAGATGCACTCTTTTGAAAAAAATTGGAGTAGGAAAAAACTATCACCTTCCATGATAGAAAAATTAGGAAAATCAAATTTTTAGGGGATTATGTTCTGATGTTTGATCCCAAGTCTACTCATTACAAAAATAAATTTACTTAGAACTAGATAGGGCCATATGAAATTACTAAAGTTAATGCCAACAGATTATTAGAAATAAAAGATAGCAAAGGAACTGGGTATATAGCCAATAAACATAAAATAAAACTTTATAATCAAGATCTGAATAGAATAAAGTAAATCAACGGAGATTTATCTTTCCTCTTTTATAAGTTGGAATATTGATTATCACTATCGTAACATGAAAAATATTTACCCAAAACCACTTTAACTCCAAATATAAAAAATTTAGCTAATTTATCAGTACCTAATATTTACTATGCTAATTAAAGAAATAGTACTTAAATCTACTTCCCACTATTTTTTGCATCAATAAACTATACATGTATTTTTAAAAAATACATATTTTTGATGTTTCTAAATAAACTATTTTAAGGAATTTCAATGAAACACTAAGAAGGTATTATGAAATATCTAAAGGTAGTCCTCCACAAAAGTTATAACTCTAATTTTGACAAGTCACTAGAAAGGTATTGTAAGATATCCAACTGTAGTACTATAAAAAGATAAGAGTTACAAAAAGTTAAATATGAGTTTTCTATTTAGTATTTATTGCAATTAACTTTCATTATAGGGGCCTCTTAGAGTAACATCTACAAACACACATGTATAGAATGTGGCATGTGGATGGCAGTAGAAACATTTGCAAATAGAGCACAAAGAAAAATAGATCTAATTTGTTGAAAAATCCCAAAAGAAAGTACAAAATACAAATTTGAGATAGATCTATATAGTGTGAAAAAGAGAAAAACTGAAATAGGTGAATCTACACTACAAAGTGGAAGAAAAACTCAGAACTTGCTATGAATGTTCTAAGAGATGTACCAAGGATTAGAGGTGTCTAACAAGAAGTTATGTTTTTCCATTCTTTTTTCAATGCATGCACCTGATGTAGATCTGAAAGAACATTGCAAATTTAGAAGTTGACTAAGAAAAGGATTGGATTAGACCGATGTGTTGACTTGATTCTGAACAATTCTCTATGTGTCAAGGGAACAACACAAAGGGGATACAAATGCATTAGCAGGGAAAAAGGGGAAGAGAAATCAAGGAATCTGATATCTCTAGTTGGAAAACAATTGTTCTAAAAAGGTAGAGCCTTGGAAAAATGTTTTTCAAATCACTCACAAGCAAAAAGTCAACTATGCTTAGTAGTAAGGATAGCTAAGAAAAATTTGAATGGATGATAATCACCAAAAAGCCAATCAGATGCTATTAGATGTCAATCCCTTTATGTTTAGGGGTATCCTCCTATTTATAGGCTAAAAATACCTCATAAATCATGAAGAAATGAAACATTAGGATTCACAAAATCTTATGAAAGATTCTGAAATATTCTAGATAGGAAAATCAACATATAGTAATTTTTGTAAGAATTTATGTTGGACATCAAAAGTAGGACTAACACTAGATGTCAAAGAACTAGCTAACATTGAATATTAAGGACTTAATTTACCACAAAAGAACTAAGTTAGAATTGATGTAGGAGATGATGTTGTACATTCAAACTAGGATTCATGGGAGAATAACCAAAAATGATGCTACAAATGACATGAGATATTACTTTTAGTAAGAGCTAAATATGGAGACTAGAAACTACATTGTAGATGATCCAAGATGTCAAATATGGACTGTTGGAGATGGCTTTAAGCTAAGAAGCCATGGAATGAAACTAGAACTTTGACTTATGTAGACAAAAGCTAAAGTGGATACAACATTATACTCTCTTGATAGGTATTACTAAAAAGCTAAAGAAGAGTCTATCAAGAAATAACACAAGCTAAGTGCCTACAAGAGGATTAAATAAAATGTGATAAATAAGAGAGAAAACCCAATACATTGTTGATATACCTAAGGGAGAGTGCTATGTCATAGAAGTGGGATGTGGCTAGATCCCAAAAAATACACATATAAAATGTAAATACAATGCTTCCAAAACCAATAATTTCTATTAATCACACCCTTACAAGAGTAAAGTAGAGACACTTGTTTGGTGTCATCAATGTAGAGCATGAAAAGAGAAAGAGATATCAAAATAAAAGAAGATAGCAGAAAGTGGAAAGAGAAAGTAATAAAATAAGGGAAAGCCTATTATGGACATCACTAGTACACCAACAATGGAGTGTTGTGTCATAGAAGTGAGACATGGCTAGATTTCTAAAGCATAGGATGACTTTATTCAAATCTCCTCATTTAAGGTCATACAAAGTTCATTGGTTTTTCAAAGATCATTTTCAAGAAGTAAAAGAAAGGTGTATCTTATTTTCTAGGATTAGTCCCTTTAAGGATAAGATGTCTTGTGATATTCTTCTCATAGATTATATAGATGTAACTCTTGGTAGACCTTATAATTTTCATAACAAGGCTACATTTAATGATGGTAAAAATGTTTGACCAGTTCTTAAGATATATGACATTTATAATTTAGTTCTTATGATGTTGCAGTAATACAAAGATATTGTTATTATTAATGCATCTTTGATTTTGTTGAGTAATCAAGAGTATGATGAATCACATGAATAAGCTAGGCAGTATTTTTTAATCGTGTTTACAATTACAAAATTAAAAGAAAACAACCCAATGATCTTTCAATAGTAGTATAACCTTTAGGATAAGAATTTGCTAATATATTCAAGAATAAGTTGAAAAAGCTTTCCCTCATGAGATCTAATCAATATCAAATTAACTTTATACAAAGAACAATAATACTGAATGATAGGACTTACTATAAGACTCCAAATCAAAGGAAGGATCTACATAAGTAGGCTAGTATAGTTCTCTCATATGGTTTCATCAAGGAGTTTATTTCACCTTGTGCAGTAGTAGTTGTACTTATATCTAAGAAAGGTATTTGATGAGATAAGAATGTGTATTATTTCCACGGGGTGAATAGAATTACTATCAAGTACATATTTCCAATTACTAACATGAATGATATTCTTGATGTATTAAGAAATGCTTAAATTTTTACAAAACTTGATTTGAAGAATGGATATATTCAAATTCATATTAGGCCTAGAGATGAGTGAAAAATCATTTTTGAAACTCATAATAGTTTATACGATTAGTTAGTCATGCCTTTTAGGTTAAACAATGCTGCAATGATATTTATAAGATTAATGTATGATGTGTTGAGAAATCTAATTAATAAATGTAATTTTATTTTTTCGATGAAATTATTTTTTATAGTTCTAATAAAGATAAATAAGTGTAACATTTGGTGATGATGGTTTTCAAGTTGCATAAAGCTCAATTAGTAGTGAATGTGAAGAAATGCCACCTTTTGAAGGAGATTGTGTAATTGAGTCCTATTATCTTCTAAAACCAAGATAAGATGGAGCTAATTAAGAAAAATCAAGGCAATTAGAGAATGGCCTTCACCTAAGAATGTCGAAGAGATGAGATGTTTCCTTAGGTTCAATTATTTTTATAGAAGATTCATTAATCATTTTAGTTCTTTTGTGTGGCCTCTACTTTCTTATTTGAAAAAGACTATTGAATTTGTATGAAATGATAAAAAATAAAAGTTAGTATAGCCTTTGAAAGATAAAAATTTTTAGTGCTTTAGTGCTAAAAATTTCAAATTTCTCTAATATTTCTAAAGTGGAGGTGGATGCAAGTAGACTTGTTGCTGGTGGCATTCTATCATAAGAAGGTAAGCCCACTATTTTTTTAAAAAAAAAACAATTGAATGAAGCTAGACATAAGTATAGTGTATATAATAAAAATTTATGTGTTATACTTTAGACCATTAAACATTAAAGACATTACTTATTAAGTAGTGAATTTCTACTTTCAACTAATCACAAGGAATTACAATTCTTGAACTCATAAAAGAACTTATGTGCTAAGCATATCAAATAAGTAGAGTAGCTACAAGAGTTCAATTTTATGTTCAAATACTATAGTGAGAAAGCAATGTTGTTGCTGATGTTCTCTATAGGATTCATGTATTGAATCATTCATGTGCTTAAGAAGAGGGAATCAAGGCATTTGCTTCTTTATATCTGGAGGATGCAAATTTTAGTAAGATTTTGAATGATCTTAATGCTCCATTGTTTGATAGAGTAGATATCTAAAGAGACTATCATCTACAGCACAAAATTCTCTTCAAGAATAACAAGGCATATATATCTATGTTTAATTTCATATTAAAAATTTTGCATGTGAATAATACATTAATATTCTAGACACATGGAAAAGAAAAATCTGTGAGCTTATTGCACAAAGCTACTTATAACCACGTATGTATAATGATACAAATAAATTTATAAGGAAGTATTTGAGTTGTTAGAAAGTTAGAGGAAAACGTATTAGTGGTTACTATTTTTCTTTAACCATTCCTAATGCTTCATGGAAGAGTGTTTCTATGGATTTTGTTTGTAACATTCGTAAGATTCAATCTAGAGATGATTCCATTTTTGTTGTAGTAGATAAATTCTTAATGATGGCAAGAGAATCAATAATGCATCTCATTTTACTTATTTTTTTCATTTAGCATGTTATAAGATTGCATGGTATTCAATTGAATATTGTAAGTAATAGGAATGTAAGATTCACAAGTCATTGCTAGACATTTTTCTAAAAATTTTCGGGTACCAAATTATCTTTTTCTAGTGCTTATCATCAACAATGTAATGGCTAAATTAAAATTGTATACAAGTCATTACTGAAAATATTAAGGTATCTCTATGGCAATTAGCCTAATAGATGAAAAAACCTTTTGACTCATGATAATTTTAGCTATAACAATTCATGTTATTGCAACACTAGAAAGAGTTCATTCATGGAAAATTACAATTTCTCCTCAAGAATGACTAATAATTTTACTCATCTCAATTCAAATTTTGTGGAGAGTATGAAAAATTTTTTATAAATAAGTGAAGGAAAAGCTTGAAAGCAAGATAAAACAAAATGTTAATAGCAAGAACTTAGGCAAAAAGAAAGTTTATTTTAAAGTTTGAGTCTTGGTTTGGATACATTGGAACAAGGAGATGCTAAGAAATGTGAATTAATCCAAGCTCAAAGAAAAAAAATTAGGTCATTCCAAATAAAGACCAATATAAATAATAATGCCTATAGATTATTATTCATAATGATTTGTCATTTTCTAATGTTTTTAATATTTTAAATTTGAATCTATACCATGAAAAGATGTTTGTGTTAGATTTGTAGAAAACCCAAAATGTTTTCAAAGATGAAATTAAAGATTCAACTCCAAACATGTCTAGGAGGTTAATTGTTCTTAAAGCAAGAGAACCTATTTGAAAAATAGAAATGAAGATACATGAGTACCTAATTCATTAGATTAATGAAGATCTTAAGAATGTACGTTTGGTTTATGAGAATGATTTGGGCCTGTATGGGCTTGATGCAATTCCAAGTGTAAAAGTCACTTAAGTCTAACTGTCTTTTTAAGAAGGAGAGAGATGATAAAGATATCACCCTAACTTCCAAATGTAATTGTATGCTTAATGGATTATACAAGTTCTAGGGGTTTATGTTGTAAGTTTAGATTTGATTTGAGATTGATTTGGGAATATTTCAAACTATTTCTAAAGTTGGGCAAGTTGTTAAGAGGGAATACTAATTGTAGCCACTTGCAGCTAGATTTAAAGGCTTAAAAATAAAAGAATTAAGGTTTAGCATACTATGGCAAGGTGCTAATCATAGCCAATCCTACTACTAAGGGGTACTATTCATAGCTGCTCATACTGATAAAGGGAATCTTTTTGGATTTTTAGCCTTTCTTGGACTAAGATGGGCTGCTATGAGTGGTATCAAAATGAACTAAAAATGGTTACTAATTACAGCCACTTATAGATAAGATAAATTTTATTTTTTGTAAAACCACACACTTGAAAAAGAGGTCCAATGGTTGAGACAAGACCATAAAAGCTAGAGGAAGACTCAATTGTCAATGCCCCACTTCCATATATGAGCGTGAGCTTTAGATATGTGTATGAGAGGGTAAGTTCATGCTTGTAGGGCCATTGTAATCATTATTATTATAATGATTATGCTTCTTCTTTGGGATTGAAAGGTTGGGAATTGGCATTAGTTTTGTATCCAGAGATTCTTGTTGTCTTTTCTTTCGATATTTGAGCTCTAAATTGGCACTGAATAAAGAAGTTATCTTTCTTATTCAAACGTCCTTGTCTTATAGTTCTCTAATCCTTAAGTTTCTCAAACAATTTGGTGTCTTATCATGTGATAAGGATCTTTTGAAAGATCATGACTCACGGTCCAATGATGGTTAAGATCATGACCTCATCTTGAGTTGCAATTTCCACTAATATCATGCCACAAGTTGTGGCATTGTTAACCATGAGTCATGGTAGTATGAAATACCACCAAAGATATGTGATAAAATCTACTAAAATTTCAAAAGTTGAGATAGATGTGAAATTAAATCAAACTTACCAAAAAGTAGAAATTGATTGCAACAAAATATTAGGTACATGGAAAGCATAGATCTAGGAGATACATAAATAACTCAAAGGAAATGAATTAAATCAAGGGGAAAAATTTCATGCATTCAAATCTATATACTTTACCTTCGCATGTTTTAGGCCATATAGAAGGAAGGCTTTCAAGACAACAAAACTTTAATTTTCATCAACACTAAATAGAAATTTGATAAAATTGATTTTCTGGGTAAGAGAAAGACTTTACAATGTGTTATTTTTACATCTATGATTTTAGGATGAACTCCAATAAAAATCCCACAACAAATAGTTAAGAGTAATGGCATTTATCATGTACAAAATAAAATTTTTGATTTAATCCCTAAGTTAGTTGAAAAAGCTTTCCATGTAACCAAGTAAAGATTTAATATTTAGAAAGGCCAAAATATAATATCAAAAATTATAGAATAAAGCATGCTATCAATTATAATTTGGAATAGGGGGATACCTTAATAGATCCTAAAAGGTTCCATTTTCTAACTTCTAAGTAGATCTAACTTATAAAATAAGATTAACACAATGAAATGGAGAAAATCTCTCTTATATTAGGAAAACTCTCAAAATACAGAGAAAATACATAAAAAATGAGGATTCAAGCTTAACTCACAACTCTCCCAAGGATCTTAAAGGCCACACATATCCTCTCTCAATCCTCAATTTTTCATTGTGGAGCCAAAACTCAAGACAAGACACTCATAAGAGATTCTCTCAAACTATTTCAAGTGTTGTCCTTTGCCTCTCACTCAATTTCCTTGCACAAGCTCTTCTCTCCATACTCAAGAGTGTTTTCTCTTGCTCAAGGTCACAACAATGATGAATTACAACAATATTTATAATAAACTAGAAGACAAGAAACTTAGAAACATTTTCTCAACTCAACTTGAGCTTCTTTAGATGTTTCCCAAGTCTTTGGACCTTCTCCTTGGTTGTTTTCATTCTATTCCATCTTGTTTTGGTTATTTCTTGAATTGGGATGGGTATTTTAAGAAGTTTTTCCACTTGTACAAGTTATCTCTAACCTTGCTAAGATGTCTTCCATGTTAGTTTAGCTCTTAGGAAAGATGTCTTCTATTTCTAGGATATGTTTTCTCCTAGCCCAAGAAATCTCCAAGTTTGGGGAGATGTCTCCTCCAAGATGTCTTCTTCCCAGACAAGACATCTTTCCTAAGACTTCTACACTTTCATCAAGATGTCTTCTCTAACTTCCAAACTTCTTCTATCACCCCAAGTCTCAGCCAAATGTCTCCTAGCCTTCCAAGATGTCTTCTTCATGCCTAAAAGTTAAAAAATACACATGTAGGGAAGAATAAGAGGATCAAGAGAGGTTTTCCTACACCAACTCTCCCACCCTTAAAAATGTCATGCTTCATGACCTTTCGCAAGCTGGAAGGAACCATGCTCCCATGACTCAAGGCCATCACACCTTACACAATGATCAAGTCTCAATGCATTAGAAACTTGAGAATGAGTATCATTTGAGGTTTTGGTTTTCATCTTCCTTTTCTCATGGAGGCTTGCCTGACACCCCACCATGCTTCCTTTATTTGTGCATCTCCTTGGAATGCTTTCCTTGCATCTCCATGATGAATCAAACCTGTAACAAATGAAGAATAAGAAAAATCAAAAGAATTAGGCTTCCTTAATCCAACATCCTTTCTTCTCTTCTTTTTTCTTTTCTTCACCTTCTTCTTCTTGGTGATTGGAAGACTACCACTTAGCTTCCTTTCATCATTAGCACCACCATGTAGATTGCCTTCATGTTGCTCATCCATTTTATAGTCAAGACAATCAAATCCATTAACACACTTCAGAAATTCATCATTATTATAATCAATAGCAAGAATCTTCAAATTATGGAAAATCGTAGCATTATCAATGTCTTCACCAACATCAATAAGGACCTTATTATAATGACTATCCTATTAGCCATCATCATCAAAAAAATTACCATTATTAGTCTTCCTCGCACTAACAATGTCATCAAAATTCATAACATGACTCTCAATCCCACCACAATGATCATGTTGCTTATCATCACAATGGAAAAAACCAATACCATGCTAAAGTGAAAAAATAGCATCCATCACACTAGCTTCAACATGAGAGATATTACTACCATCAATAAGGTAAAGCTCACACTTACTTACCTCTTCATGGCTTCTCCCATCCATCCTTGGTTCAACTTAATCTTCAACACATGATTGTCCAATCTCATCAAAGCTTGAAGGTATTCCAAATAGGAGTTCCCAATTCCAATGTCTTCTCTTCAAAAAAAAATCATCAACAAGCTCTTCATCCCATTTTGGAGGTATAAAATTAAAAGGTAAACTCTCCTCCATGATTTTAACATCAACTTCATTAAAAACATCATTAAAGTAATCATTCTTCCACATACCTTGGCTAGAAGACTCACCTCTCTCCCATGAGATATCATCAACTTGGCTTACAATCTCCTTTCCCTTATTACAAGGTATAGAATAATTACAAAAAGAATGCGTATCATACCTTCTAGTACTATCCTTGATCCTTCTTGAAAACTTCCCTTGATCTTTGCCACTTTTTTGGCTTCAATCCTTCACCTCCCATGCCTTATGAGATAGGAACTCTTCTTTATTAACAACATATATCATATTGAACTTTCAAGATCTCTTGGTCCCTTTGATAAAGCTCTTGGTTACCTCCCTTGAAACCCTTGATTATTGAACACTCCTTTGATCAATAAGAGATACTTGAAAACTCCTTTACTCATTATTCTCTACTTCATTAGAATTTTTTATCTTCGTTTCTTTCTTGATGACTAGAAGATATTCTCTTAATTCTCCTCAAAATATTTCCTTAGTTAGTATTAAATTTCTCCATATCCCTTCTTGAAGTTTCAACAAAATCTAAGTTAACCTCTAAGCAAATATAGCTTAGAAAACAAGAACATAATGAAATGAAGAAAGTCTCCCATATATTAAAAAACTTTAAAAATATAGATAAAATACATCAAGGATAAGAAGCCAATCTCAACTTATAACTCTCCCAAGGATTTTAGAGACTACACACATCCCCTCTCAATCCTAAATTGCTCACCATGTATCTAAAGCTCAATACAAGACACTTATAAGAGATTCTTTCAATCTCTCTTAAGTGTTCTTCCTCACATCTCACTCAATTTCCTTACACAAGCTCTCTTCTTCTACAAGGTCTCCTCTCCCTTCTTAAGAGCTCTCTCTCTTACTCATGGTCATAAGAATGGTGAATTACAACAATATTTATAATAAACTAGAAGACAAAAAACATAGAAACCTTTTCTCAACTCAACTTAAGGTTCTTTAGATGTTTCTCAAGTTTTCTCATCTTCTTCCTAGCTGTTTCCATCCTTTTCCATCTTGTTTTGGCTCTTTTTTAAATTGGAATAGGTGTTTTTAGAAGTTTTCCCACTTGTATAGGTCATCTTTGACCTTGCTATGAAGCCTTCTATGTTAGCTAAACTCTCAAGGAAGACATTCTATTTTTGGGAGATGTCTTCTCTTGGTCCAAGACGTCTCCTCTTATGGCAAGACATCTTACCCAAGCTGTCTCCAGGTTTGGGGAGATATCTCCTTTAAGACATCTTCTTCCCAGATAATATGTCTTTCCTTAGACTTCTACACTTTCAATAACACATCTCCTTTAACTTCCAGATGTCTTCTATCACCCTACGTCTTAGCCAAGATGTCCCCTAGCCTTCCAAAACATCTTCTTCCACATGTAGGACAAAACAAGAGGATCAATAGAGATATCCCTACACCATAATCCAAAAGTACAATTTTTAAAATATCAAATTATCACATGAGACCATGGGCCACCCTCTATCCAACCAGTTCTTAGAAAGAAATAATAAAAATTAGTAATTTTCAAGAATAAATCAAAAGATAAAATAAAAATAATTATTTATTTATTTAAAAAATCAATATTTTAAAAGATAAAATGATACTTAAATAAGAATATTTATAAAAAGGGTTATAAGATCAAGTCTCATCATAGCAAAAAAGATATAATAAAAAGGTTATTAAAAAATTCAAACCATACTAGAAAGTAAAAAATAGAAAATATTGATAGAGGTTAGGGGTTGGAAACATAGGCTCTTAAATCATATTTCAACCTACATACCCCCTCACACCCTCCCTAACCCCCATCCCCAACAAACCATCCCCCACCTCCCTCCCCTCAAAACCCAAATCTTAAGGATCTTCTCGTAGAGGATAAAGTAAAGGGCATAAATTTTCCCTATTCATGTTGGGCCACCATCAAATTTTAAATGTTCCAATAGTTATAGCGTATTTTCCTTGAGGAATCTTCATCACATTGTAAGTCTTAACTCTTTGATTATCATTTTGAATAACTATGCATTTCATATCCTTCCTTGGTAGATTAGGGCACCTTACTTTAATGTGACTAGGCTCTTTACAATAGAAATAGACTTTTACATCCCCATGCCTCCTATGTTGAGGGTAGGTTGAATAATTCTTGTGGAATTCTTCATGTTTAGTCTTGGGAGCCTTGTTTCTTCTTTCATCAATTCTAGTTGGGAAATCCTTTTTCTGATTTTTTAAAAAGAGTTCTCTTGCACACTATCATTTATCTAATCTTGTTCAATGTGTAATTCATTCATATGAGCTTCCTTATACATTTTTTTATCAAAGGATGACAAATGTTATTTTATGAATGATCTTAGGCTCTAAAAAACCCTTTTTGCATGTGTTTCAACATCTCTTAGAATGTGTGGAACATTTTTACTTAACTCAAAAAATTTGTTATCATACTCATGAACTAACATGCCACCCTACCACTACTCATAAAATGCATCTTCCTTCTTTTCACAATAATCCTTAACTACAAAGATTTCCTTCACTACCTTTTTAAAATCATCTCAAATCATATTATCCATAATCCAACCTTTCACTTGACGCAAACTGCTCTACTAATGACTTTCTACATCTTGAAGTTGGTACACTACCAACCTCATTTTCTGTATTAGTAAGTACTTCAAAATATCATAAGCCTTATCCATCTCTTTTACCCACTCATATGCAACATATGAATCATTTTTTCCCTTGAAAATAGGAGGGTTTAACTTCCTAAACTTTCCAATTAGCCTATGGTTGTTAGACTTAGCACTTAAAGTTCTACCTTGATTACTCCCATTATTCAATAAGTTGATAAGGGTTTAGAGCAACTATTCTTATACTTTTTTGGAATTTGCTTCATCACTAGTCCTTCTTTTTCTAGGAGGAATCTATAATACCAACAAACTTTAATCAATGATCTAAAATGATTCTCTAATATCATCTTATCATACCCTAAAATTTACTTACAAGTTTCATACAACAAATGATTTTTCTTAATTGTTTAAGGACATGTGATGTTATAATGCTTATATAATCTTTAAAAAAAAAAAAAGAAACAACCATCAACATTGTAAAATACAAACTTAAACTCCAATAGTGAATCACATAAGTTAAAGTTTCAATATCAAAGTTCACATTAAGAAACTTTAGTACATCATCATAATTCTTATCAGGAATCAAATACAAATTTTCCTTTAATACCTTAATCATCACCATCATCCTAGCCTTGTTTTAACAAAATGGAGTCATCTCCATGAGTTCTTTTTCTCCATTCACTTCTATGAAGGTCTAAATCTTTGATTACTTCTTGTTTTTTTAAAATATCTTTAATTGTTTTTTCTAATGTCTTCTTTTGTCTTCCGTTTAGTGCTTTCCTAGAACAATGATATAGCAACCTTTGTTTATAGGCTCATCATCTAATCTTCTTTGCACATGTTTGGACCATCTAAGTCATCTTTATTGTAGCTTGTCTAAAATAAAATCCACTTCAAGTCTTCCTCTAATATCTATATTATGTAGTTTACCTGTTCTAGTAACATTCAAAAATTCATTTAATCATTCCCATTTTTGCCACATTAATTTTTTATTCATTCCTCTTTTGTACTGCTCCACGTTTAGTACTATTGCAACTAGAAAATTCAATCACTGGAAAATCAAAAGTCTCAATGTAGCAGCCTTAACCCAAAATCCCCAAGGCCTACAAAAAAAATGGAATTTAGGATGCCTTGGATGGTCTAGCATATCTCCCACAAACTCAACAAATGCAAAATGAATAATGCAAAAAGGAGAATGTAGATCTAAAAACTAAAAGCAAATACAAATTACACACAAAATTGAAATCTTAAAACTTTATTAACAAATAAAGAATGAGTTCAAGGGATGTGTACAAGAAGTACCCATAGGAGAGCAAAAGGGGGTTCACTTGGAAGGGGGTTCATACTCCATTGAAGCTGATGTAATCCACTCCATGATCTAGATGCTCTACCACTCCCAATGTTATCGAACCTCTTTTATTGCAACTCTAGATCTACAATGTTAGCTACTATTGGGGGTGAGAAATGTGAAGGATCTAGGCTGCCAAAATGCTCTATGCTAGGAGTTGAGGATCCTGGAAGTACATTGTGGATGCCAAAATTTCACAAATCCCAAGAGGGGTAATGGGGGGTAACAAGGCCACAAGGGCTCCACACTAGAAGGCTCTAAGAAGTTTTGTTTCTACAAGTTTGTCAAAGCTCTTTGATGCTAAAATTGCCAAATGCTAAAAAATGCCAAAGTGTAGAACCTAAAAATGGTGTTTGGGGTTGGTTTATATAGGGTTTTGGCCATGATTAGGGTTGTAAATTGGCTACAAATGGCTAAAAAATTGGTTGCAAATCGCTACAAATTTCTACCACATACAATTGAGATGGGTGCCCATTTTTTTTTTG
>MNCI01027538.1:156626-170509 GCA_015680685.1 Gnetum montanum
GGGGGTTACTATGTATGGAAAGTGCCACACCCCCGTGGCCATTCCATGTACTATAAATAGTAATGAGGGAACACTATCTATGTTGGCTTTGTTCTTCTACATTGGGTCTTCTACCATCCTTGCTAGAGTACATGGTCAACGCTAAAGTCAATGGATTGTTGAAATTTGGTCCATGTTGTTTCTACGATGGGAGCATGCAATTTCCATGCCAAGCATGAAGTTTTTATGTTGGGTAGTTAGGATTATACCTCCCACACTTGGCATAGATGATGCTAGAATTCTCCACACTGAGCATAGATGCAACCATACCCTTCCATGTTAAGGTTTGCCCTTCCACACTGGGAGTAGATGACCCACACCCCTCCACGCTAGGGGTAGGTGAGATCTGCTACCCTGTAGGTGTTTCTAGAATAGACACCCTCCATAAAACCCATCACATTGTCATTTTTGGCAACCCAAAAGGCATTTTTAGCCCCCCTTCCCCAAGCCCATAAATAAATAATACATGATTTTTTCCACTTAGGGGATGAGGCTTGGACCACTTATGAGGCATTTTTTACCCTCAAAAGTATGAGACATGTGAGATTGCTCCTCATGGATTATAATCTCCACGTCTACAATGAATTTTTGCCTTGGGTTTCATGGGGTGGAGGTTACATGATGAAAATGATTACAACATGCAATTTTGGTGGTGTTTCAAGTACTAGATAAGATAGTAGGCCTGATTGTTATCCTGTAAAAATTTTCCTTTAATTTTATTGTTATTTTTTATCACACTAAATACTACTAGCTTATCTTTATTTTGACCATCCTTCCTCAATTCTCTTTCTAGTATCTTTATTAATTTCACCATTTAATTGCAAGATTGATCATAGGTAGTGAAATTATTTATACTAAGGAACTTTTTACCTTGAATTATTACTTCTATTTCATCATTGTTTATGCTATTATTAAAATTTTATTACCTATATTCTAACTTACTTTTGCTAATTCTCAAGCCTTTTGGTTCTAGAGCATGTTTCTACTTCTTCATTTTAGTACCAATGTTTTCTTGAGTTGTATCCACCAACACAATATCATTTGCAAATAGCGTACACGAAGGGATTTCATCTTGTATTTCCTTATGACTTTAATAAAATTATAAAATAAAAACTACAAAAAAATCCATGTCCATTATGAATATGTCATGTAATTAATTTCATTCATACTTATTACCATTATTTGCATTGAAAACATGCACAAAGGCTTTGAAACCTTTTGGTAGAGCAAACCACCTTTGTACACTTAGAACAACATCAAGGAATGGGGCCTACATGCTATACCAAAATGTATCAAAAGCCATCATTTCCAAAATTCACACCTCATGTCTAAAGTATAATCAACCATATCAAAAAGAAATTTAAGAAAAATAGACTATCTATAATTATACTAGAATTAGACCTCCTCAAGGATTCTTTAGTTGCAGCCTTGTCTCTATTGGAAATATCACCCAAACTAGTACTAATTCCTATCATCTATATATCTTCTTGCATCTTGAATCATGAATTCAAAATTTAACCTATATGAACAATCCTAAGCAATGTGGATCATGCACTAGCCCTAAATCCAAGACATACTACAAATCACGAAGCTTGAAAGACATTGTAAACTAGATCCTTCACAATACCTACCTATTATTAAAAGGCATCAAAATCTTGGAAGGCAACCATAGGTAACATGAACAAGTCCGGTCCCATCAATTCTCTCCACAAATCTTATCAATTAACCATAGAATAACTAAAAGAAATTAAGACTATTAGAAAAACTTAGAATTAGAAGAAACCATAAAAACACATCAACCTATCAAACCATGAGTTGACCACTATCCATAATCAAGAACAAAAAATTGATCATAACCTATGGTTCAATTGAGATGGATACCATGAGCCCATCACAAGTTGCCAACCACTATTTTTGCAGATCATGACTTAGAGTTGGGACATGATCTAGACCATGACCTCATCATAAGTCATGATGAATACGATGACTATATGAAATGCATACGATGACTATATGAAATGCACACCATTGCTTGTGGTAAGTATCTTTTGAAAGACCACAACTCTTTGTCCAACCATGATCTCACTTTGACTTATGGTTCCTACTAGCAATCTATCACAAGTCATGGTACTATTTACCATGAGTCATGGTGGTGTGAAATGCCATTGAAAATATGTTCTAAAATTTATTGAAAAGTTCAAAATTTGAATAGATGAAAAATTGAATCAAACTTACTAGAAAGTATAGATCCATCAAAAGTATAGAATGAGTACATAAGAAGTATATATCCATTGGATACATAAATAACTAAAGGGATTAGATTAAATCCATAAGGAAAGAGTGCAGAGAATTTATATCCATGTATTCTACTATCACAAGTTCAAGGTCATATGGAAGAAAGGCTTCGAGACAACAAAAATCCAAGGCTTATCAACTCTAAAGACAAATCTAATAAATTTGATTTGCAAGGTGAGAGAGAGACTTTTAAAGTTTTTATTACAATATCTATGGTTTTAGGATGAATTCCAAAAAAAATCCTATAATGAATAGTTTATAAAAGAGCAATGGTTATTATCATGTACAAAATCCCATATTTAGGTTTAATCCCTAAGTTAACTAAAAATGATTGCCATGAGATTAAGTAAATATTTAGAAAGTCCAAAATAGATTATCATGAAGTATTAAATGATGTATGATACTAAATATAATGCAAAAGTGTAATCTTTAATAGATTAAGCTATCACATGAAAGCATGGACCACCATCCATTCAACCTATTCATGGTAAGAAACAATAAGAATTAGTAATTTTCAAGAATAGATTATAAGTCTACAACAAAAGTCATGATTTATTTAGGAAAATAAATTCAATACTTTAAAATGTAAAACAATATCTCAATAAGTAGATTTATAAAAATGGTTATAAGATCAAGTCTCATCAAATAACAAAAACTACAATAAAAATATTATTAGAAAAGCTGAACTATGGTGAAAAGCAAACCAAAAAAAAAAAAAATCAATTGATGGGATGTTACACCTCAATCTAATCGTATCTCATTAATAATTTGATGCTAAAAGCATTCTCACTTAACATCATGCATTGATAAAGATAAAATAAAAGCCTTTGATCTATAAAGACAAAGGTTATTTGCATCTTATAATAACACAAACCACCTAAAAATAGCTTTAATTTAATTATTAAGATTTCTTATTTTTGTGAATATTTAATGGATTTATTTAATAAACTATATTTTTTAAACAATTTAAAGGGATCATGACTTTAAGCATTATCTTTATTTCATTAAGTTATATACTTTGAAATAGACTCTTAAATTCATCCAATCTTAATGGTAGTTGCTTTATATAATAAAAATAATTACTTTGTACTAGTACTTAGGCTTGACAAAGTAGATGGAGTGAATTGTATAAAAGTTATCAATTTAGTCATTTGCAAACATTCATCATGCAAAGTATTTATGGCTTCCTATGCTCTTGTTCTCGTCATTAAAGTTTCCATGATTCAAAATTATTATCACATTGATTTGGAGATCTTCAATGGTTTCCTTCCATTTCTTTAGGTTTTTATCCTTTGGAATTTAGCATTTTATTCTTGAAAGCCAAAAAATCATTAACATAATATATAGATAATTTCATAATTAGCAAGCCTAAATTTCTTACCTAGGTTCACCATCATCATCATTTTTTGTTGCTTAAAATCTAGAAGGTTTTCTCTACTACAACATATCATTCTTCACTACAAAATTTTTGTCAACATCACAAACATATCAAAAATTATATTACTACATAACACAAGAGATAACATTTTCAAACATAAAGCTCTCAATCGTGGCTTTCTCATGAGCTATCACTTTATCAACCAAGATAATTCCCTTGTTCAAAAGTGATTTAGAAGTCATCAACATACCATAAATCATAATTAAAATCAAAACAATATCCATCAATGTCATCCAAATCGCATGAAACTAATCTTTCTTACCTCTTCTTTGGCATTCTCTTTATGTTAAAAATCACATCTTCAAGTGCTTCATTAGCATATATCAAGTTCAAAAAACCATCTTTATTATCCAACCTCACATATTCTCTTGAGCTATAGCATCAAGTCCTTTATCCTAAACTCTTTTTTAACCTCATCCTAATTAATAAGAATCAAGTTATATGTGGTCATTTCCTTATGCAATGTAACACTATTGCATAAGTTAACTTTCCCTTTTGTATTTTATTAATTTTAAATGAGTTGTACGTAGCCTTCAAGTTAGTTAGTATATGTCTAGCTTTGGTATAGCCTTAGCATATTTTTTTGTTTTTTGCACATAGTAAGTTGTGACATATTTTATGATATTTGTTTTATCTAAGAATTTTTATTATTATTTTTAGCTTAAGGCTATTTAATTAATTTGATGCCTTGCATGAAAATTATTAGGTGCACTAAGTTGCATTATTATTTTTATTTAGTATATATTATGCTATTAATATATTTAATGTTATTATTTTATTTAGTATATCTTATGCTATTAGCAATAGTAACAATTATTATATTTTTATTTTAAGAAAATCTAGGGATAAGGTGGAGTGACACTTTTTAATTATTTATATTGGAAGCAAGAGTTAGTAAATAGATAAGAGATAACTTGTTATGAGACTTATTAATTTTGATACAAGTAGGTTGTCTTGTAATTCATGATTTTTCTTAATAAATTCCCAATCTTCATTTCCATTTACTAGTTTTGGAATTCAATTTCAAATCAACCACATGTCTTCCAATGGAGTCCTAAAAGTTGCAAAGGATCTTTTGATTATGCAAGCATAACATTAGTTGAAAATTTATTATTCTATGTCAATTTCTTGTTGGATTCACAATGTAGAGGAATTTATAAAGGAAATACAACATGAAAATCCTTAGTATATATTATTTGCAAAGGATGTTGTATTGGTGGATACAACTCAAGAAAATTTTGCTTCTAAAATGGAAGAGTAGAGACATGCTCTAAAATCAAAAAACTTAAAAATTAATAGAAATAAGATAGAATATATGGAATGGAATGTTAATAACAACATAAATAGTAGTGAAATAGAAGTAAAAATTGAAAATAAAAAAAATCCCTCACAAAAAATGGTTCTACTACCTAGTATCAATCCTCTAATCAGATAGTGAAATTAATAAAGATATATAAAATAGAATTAAAGTAGGATGGTCAAAACAGAGACAAGTTAGTAGTGTTTGATGTGATAAAAGAATACCATTAAAATTATAGGTGAACTTTTACAAGACATCAATTGGGTCTACTATCTTATATGACATTGAATGTTGGGTTGTACAAAAGAGGCATGAATAACAAATTAGCATGGTAGAAATGTGAATGCTTCAATAGATGTTGAATGTTAGTAGAAATGATAAACTACATAACATAGACATTAGAGGAAGACTTGGAGTGGGTTCTATTTCAAATAACCTATAAGAATGGTAGCTTAGATGGTTTGGACATGTGCAAAGAAGATCACACAATAAGCCCATAAAAAAACATTGCTATATCATTGGTTTAGAAAATCCATTAAAAGGAAGATCAAAGAAGACATGAGAAAAATTGGTTGAAGATGATTTGAATAAACTACAAATAAATAAAGCTCTAGCTCTTCATAGAGGTGAATGGTGGAAGAGAAGTCATATAGTTGGCCCCATTTTCTTGGGACAAGGTTAGGATGATGATGTTGATTCACAATGTAGAGGAATCTTGAAATAATTTTCCATTGTAAGTTCTTACATTCTAGATTTTATTAATGTTATTGATAGAGCTATTAATTTGGGTCCTTTTCTTATATCATTAATTCTATTATGGCATTAATGAAACTTATTAATTTAGGGAAATTTCCAAAATCTTTCTTTTATTTACAGATTTTCTATATGTAATACAAATTCACTTTTGTTGGAACAAGGTTAGGATGATGATGAAGAAGTTGGATTTGCCTTTTTAGTAATGCTTATGGAGTGAAAGTATATTTCAAACCTTTCAACGTTATTTATGTATTTTTCTAGAATTTTTTATATCTTTTCTTATAATGATGATATTTTTTTTTTTTTTGGTGACTTGTATACATTAAATAAATAATCCATTTTTTGGTAACATATCTAAAAATTAATAATGTAGCAATGATTATAGATTAAAAAATATGCTAATTTTTTTTAAAAAGGGCTAAGCTCCCTATGTTGTGGATCTATTATTAGTAATGGTAGTATTGTAATTAAAATTTTCTCATCAAACTATTCTGGTTTCATTAACTATTTTGATAATTTTGATTTAGTATAAATGTGGAAGGATGAGGGCTTAGAAGATTTTATTGTTCTAGGATTCATTATTTTTAACAAAAGAATATTATAGAAGGTAGACAATGAAGACTCTTCAAATTTATTGTTTAATTAAATAGAAAATCTTTGGAGCAATTCGTGCAGTTACGTAAGATACATGAGTATTAGCAATATATTTGGATAAAAATCCATCACTAACATAGTTGTATTTTTCTTACTTTTTGTTATTTTACCCCTATAGAAGGTACAGTCTACAATAATGTTGGATTATCTAAAGATTATCTTTGTTGGCATTTATAAATATATATTGGAGAATTTAGAATAGAATGGGTTATTTTGATTTATAGTTTTAAATTTTAGAGTAGGCCCACAATAAATAGAAAATTTTCAATAGTATAATAAAAATGATGACATAAACATTAATCTAACTAATTCTTGGATTTGATGCTCTAAAGATAATTATATTAATAGAATAGAACAACATCTTTTGAAAAGAACAAAGGTTCTAGATCTACTTTGGTCTGATAGGCTTTCTACATTTTGCAACATTCACTTTTAGAGAACCTCAACATAACTTCTATATTGATTATCTTTTATCTTCTATCAAAAATATTCAAAATTTAAAGTAGGAGATAAGCTAGTAGAATCATGTCACCATCATTTAGAGTTTCTATTATAAATCAATGCATCTTAATGTAGAAAAGAAGAAGAAAAAGAAAGTGTACTTAATAAGAATAGCAACAAAGGCTAATGAAAAATATAAAGAGATGATTCAAATATAGTAGAATTCTTTAGGATATTTTAAGGAGATGTAGTAAATTTTATTAGAGGTAATTAAATATGTTACTAATAATCATAAGCATAATCCTTAGAAAATTTGGATTACTAATGAATGTGTAAATGCTAAAAGGAACATTAAAAATAACTTATAGAGAATAAACACAAAATTAATTAAGCAATATAGACTCTTAATCAAGAAAAAGAAGAGAATTTTTATCAAACAACAATAGAAGCATTTTGCATACATGATTACAAATGAGCCCAAAATTTTTTAAAGTATTTTCTGTGCAATGTATCCTCATTGCTCAATTTCTCTTTTCATGAAATCTATTCTTTATATCATAATATCTTTAGGAGAAGATGATATTGTTATTTTAGTTTTTGTCATGCATCCATCTATTTATTCTAAATGAAGTAACAAAAGGAATTAATAAACTGGCTATTGGAAAAGTTATTAATTTTGATGATTATGTTGAATTGCTTACATGGGTTACAACTCCTATTCATAGAGAAATTGGTCATCAAGTAAACATAATTATGGAAAATGGCTTTATCATTAATAGAAAGTTAGTAAGGTAATACTTCTATATAAATAAGAATATAGAAATAATTTATAATAGTTGTAAGTAATACCTTTGTTGATTTTTCAAGTACTATTCTTGAAAAAGGACTTAGTATTTGGTGATGAGCCGCGATATTGCGTCGGCCCCTACGATATCACAGCCCACCACCAGGTCTATAAATAAGAGGCGGCTTTCCCTTATTCAAGCATCTAGAGTTAGTCCCTTAGCCAAACTATAGCAGTTTTACCATTCCAGAGTTAGAATAATTTCCATGTGCCCGCAGTAGGAGTCTCAAAGTGAACAGATCTTTATTCAAGCAAATTGTACCTAAGCACACATTTGTGTATGGCAATAAAGACGAACTTTCTAATAAACCTTGCAGCATATGGACTAAGCTAAATAAGATTAAATTATTGTTGAATGTTTAGATGCTTTCCTAGATAATTAATCTCTCTCAACCCTTGACCTCCTAGTTAAGTGCATTCAATACGACCGCTTCGAGCACGTGTGTAACACTTGGTAACCTAGTAATGAGTAGCGTTTGGTAATCCCAGTAGCGTTGCACTAGTTCAAGGTGTGTGCAGCAAGTGGGAACGGATATTGATGCTAGGATAATTAAAGCTTAGTTAGTGAATAGTTAATGGAAATTAGTTATTTAGTTCTCTTCACCTTTTCCTACTAGCATAGGCATTAAAAAGACAAAAGATATAAAAATCACATACCTCATACTTACTTAACCATACAACTGTGACAATACAAGTAAGTTTGGGAGGACAACGATTAGTTAACCTTAAGTGTTCCATTAAGGTGCGTAAGCACTTAGTCCTTGGAGTTCAACTGGATCGCATGTGAGATGCTCATATTCATATGGTTGAGTGTAGGGGTACCTCGCCACTCATCATTGGCACAGTTGTTGGGTACGTAGTTGTTTGTGCGCTACGTAGAACATAGGAAATCATTCATATCGTTGGGAGCTAGAAGGAACCCTTAGGGTTGATCAAAATAAAAAATAACATAATGGTAAGCAGCACACCGAACAAGACTAAAATGTCTTCTTCTTCGCACAAAAGCACTTCGTCACCTAGGAACAACACTAGAGACAGTTGTTGGTACAACACACATAACCAAGAACAGCTAGTTCCTCAACAGTTCCAAGTGGCATATATTCATCACAATGAATATGTACCCGACTTTACCTTTATCCTCCATCAATATGAGCAACTACGTTGGAGAGACTTGGAGGGTAACATAGTGTTGCCTCCAAACCAAGCAGTCCCCAACATGCTTCTTCGTGCTCTGGCATGAATAGGAATGTCACAGTTATATGCAGAATACGTTGCATGCGAGCAGCAAGCAAGGGACTACCATCCCATAGAAGCGTAACGTCAATGGGACTTGCAACAGGAGAGATATTATACATCATTGAAGGGCAAAAGACCCCATAACGCTCCACCCGTCTTAAGTGAAATTGAGCGTGGTGAACCTATTTCAATAGGTTCTCCAAAAAACGATGTTCCTCCTTCTAACGATGGTGAAGAGGTGGTGTATCAGAACCTTCACTCCACGATTCACAACCCTAGTTCTAATCCCCATGAACACCAAGTGTTCAACGAGGGAACACAAACACATGATAAGGACAGGCATTCTGATCGTCATCACGATCAGGGCTGGGATCACCAAAGAGAAGGTAGGAAACATCGTCATGGCAATGGTTCTCCTTCTTCTTCACCTTCATTGTCACATTCACCCTCTCCTTCAGTATCAGGACGTAGTCATAAGGAACCTAACCGTGAGGATAAAGGTAAGCAAAGTGAAAAACCTCGACAAGAGAGTTGGGAATGAGGACAAGGGCACTCTAGAGAATCACGGCATGGAAAAAGGGAAAGTAGGGAACCACGTAGACATCACAGACGCAATGAAAGAAATGACCACGAATAACCCCTACTTACAACCCGAAGCATGTTAGACATCACGGAGGCCGTTAGAATACCTACAAGGCACCAAAAAGATAGCAGGATCAAGAGGTTAAACATGAATAATGTCCCACGATTTGAGCGGGGATACAATGCTGATCCTCAGAACCACTTATAGGCATTTCACGATGCATGTGCCTTGCAGAACATCAAGAACGAGTGGCAAAAATTAAAGTTGTTTCCAAGGATACTAGTAAAAGAAGTAGAAAGCTGGTACCAGTCCTTAGAACCAGAATCCATTCCAAGGTGGAGTACGATGCTAGAATTATTTAATGATAAGTATCAAACGTACTCCCAGGTGTCCAACCTGGGAAAGCAAATCCAAGGATGGAAGGATGGAACTCATGAACCCTTAGATGCTACCATGGGCCGATACTATGCACTCTTACATCGTTACCCGAGCCATGGTTAGTCGCAACAGGATCAACTACATCATCTCGTAGATGGATATAGGCATGAAACCAGGAGAACCCTTGGAACATATGCCCAAGGGAGATTATCAGAGCTTAGGTCCCATTAGATTCATAGATTGTTGGAGCAAGTAGCTAAGGAAGAAGGAGAGCTATGTAAGAGAGAAAGTGTAGAAGGGTACAACTGTAATCCTTCCCTCCGAAAAAGGGGAGTGAGATTCTATGAGGAGGAGGATGACTCACCACTTGAAGATATGGTGAATAGGAAAACTTTTTCACTCCAAAAATTAACAATAGAAGTGTCAACCAAGGTAGATCAAATGTGGGACTCCTTAGATAGTATATTTAAAACCATTCTAAAAATCGTAGAGGAGTCTAAGGAGCAAAGTAGTAACCATGATAAAAAGAAAAAAGAGGGATTTAGATCATGCATGTAACAAAAGTAAGGGTAAAATGGCTATCACCGAAGAGGTTGAGGATTCAAATATAGACAATGATAGTGGATGTGAGATATGCCAGTATGACCATCCTAAGGGATGTTGCCCAGTAATCTCACATCTACAAGAGTCTGGGGTGTATGCACTTAACCCACAACTTAACAAATGGCAAGCACCCCGACGGTTACCTTATCCTCAAGGTAACCTAAGGCAGTTCCACCAACCATTAACGTATTGCCCAAGTGGAACTCCACCACAACCTATCGAGCAACACTAGTAGTGGCAATACCCACAGTCATGGGGGATGCCACCGCCAAGGCAACAATACCCTTACCGGCAACTGGATTCATGTGGCTATTACGTGCAGCAACTAATCTCTCCACATGACTCTATTGGTCACGTGAAACCACAATGCCACTACCAAGCTCGGGAGTATTATAGGACTCCTTCTCCTGGGAGAGACACACCACATACATACCATCCTCCAAACCCATCCACAACTCTCACACCGATAGCTCCATTACCACCGGATCCAGCAATGCAAGGGGAACTCCCCACTCAACCATAGCAACGCAATGCTACGAGAGCTGTAAACCTTCAACCCGCTGTTGGTTCTACCAACTGCACAAAGAGAAGACCTTTCTTTAGAACCAACAGTCCAAATAAGCTCTCACAATCACAAGCAGTTGAGCCTCCAAACACTTCTCCATCAAATAAGACTTTGGAGCTCCCTTCAAACCAAAAACAGAGCTCAACGCATATGGTTATGTTAACACATACTGTCACTGACTGGATTGATGAGGGCCACCTTCCCAAGAAATTCTCTGATCTTGGAAGTCCCTTAATTTATCTCCAAGTCACTGGGAATAAACCTTGTAAAGCTCTTCTAGTCTCAGGTTTCATAGTCAACTTGATATTGCAAGAAATGTATAAAGCCTGGAACCTGCCTCCACTAAAGAAGAGCAATACTCATTTAGAGCTAGCTGACTAGTCCATCACCGTTTCCTTGGGACTGGTTGAGGACATAGTTACCACTATGTGTGGGTGGTCATACCCAGCTAATTTCCTAGTGATACAAGTCAATAATGACAAAGGGGACTTCCCAATAATAATGGGAAGGGCATGGCTAAGTACCGTGAATGCATGCCTAGGAATCCACGATCTTCCCCTAGAAATATCTAAGGAAAACACTTGTTGGAAGATCGAGAAGAAGAAAGTTCCATACATCACATATAGTGATATAGGGTGTGATTGTGTACAAGAATGTTCATCATTGCCTGCATGCAACCTATGTGCACCAGAGGTTAACATACAAAGGTCCTTGTATGTAGCAACCACACAACAAGAAAACACCCAGTGGTTGACAGCTAATCAAGAGAGAAACTCACCAATATGCATGGAACTAACTGGGGGACCAACTTGCAACCACGTAGAAAGCATAGATGCACTGGAGCAAGAGTGTTACCAACTTCCAACCCTTAACCTGAAAATATCAATTGGGGGAAGTTGGGAACTCCTAAAAGATTCAAACAAATGCTTCGATAGGAGAGTACTAGTTGATGTGCAACAGACCAAACCTTATCATGAATTTAGAAAGTTCAATGCACATTACACATCGAAGAGAGGACAACCTAGTTCATTATTTTAGATCTCTTCCTTTCAACCTAGTCATGGGAGAGATGGCCACCTATGCTGACCAATAAAAGCCCTCATTTTCTTTTTAAGTTTTTGTTTTACACATTTTTGTTTTACAAATTTCTTCAAATTTTCTTATTTTTGTTTTACAACATTGTTTATACTCTTTCATTTCTTTGTGTGTTTGTTTATTTTGTTTGATTCATCACCTAATAAGTGCTCCTGATGGTGGTATGAACTGTATTCTATTGATTGCTAATGTTTGGTTTTTACCTCTGAGTGATGATGTTGATACTTGGGTATGGTTCTTTTGATAAAATAGGTAATGAGTCCACATCATCCATGCATCCATGAATTTCTATGGTTTCTCTTGGCTTGGAACTATATAGTCCCCTTCCTTAAACAATAAGAACTATCAATGAATTGGTGACTGGGCATTTCTCAAACTAAGGAAGGACTCAAGGACTAAAAAAGGTGTGACTTCGAGGGAACTTGATGCATTTGTGTTGGCCATTCTCTTGGGTGCTTGGATGTTTTCTTCTTGAGTCTCTCATATCATTCCGATGTTGCTCCATTATCGAGACGCTAAGCTAATAAAAATAATAAGTCTTTGCATGGTGTGGTTCTCATGCAAAAAAAAAAAGTAGAAACAGTGGGAATTCAAAGAACATCCCTTCGATGGAATAATCATCTAAAATACAATCACTGGTTATGGAACTAAATAAAAATGTTCCCTCTAACTAAGGCCCTTCCTCACTTCCTACTTTCTCCTTTCTCGTTTCGTCAAAATGGTGGTGACTCTTTGGTGGAAGCATTCTTGTTACTTCAAGTGGATGGATTGGCCAAATGTATTAATGCGAAGTTAGTGGTTGTGGTTGGTTTGAGGCTGGATTTGGAATGAGATCTACTAAGTCACATTAACCATTAACACACAAGGGGTTGTACACCACCTTGTTCTTGAGACCCCATTCCATTCTCTTCTTTCCACTCTTCTTTCTCCATCTTTCACCTCATTGTCGGTTATATCAGTAGTCCATATTTTGGTTGATGCATTATTTTCTTTTTGGTACACTCTTGTGGTTAAGAATTTAACTCTTGTTTCCAAATGGCATTCCTAGAGCCTACGGACTCTTTGAATGCGGGATTGTCAGGGCATTAAGGGCATGAACCCTCTTTAGGGAGGACCCACTGGCATTCCTATTTGATGCATCCGTTAATTTCTTTCCCTTAAACATTTCTACAATCACCATTTGTTTTGTTCATCTCCATCTTTGACATCCATTTTATTGACATTGTCATTATTTCTTTTTCTCTATCTTTCTTATTCCTTATCTTTTTCCATTCTCTCGCTACCGAAGGTTCGCTCTCAGTCATGGGGGTCCCGGTCTAATTTTTTCAATTTTCTCCTAACCCCTACACCTTGGGTAGCCACCAATATTATATCTCCAGATCCGCATTAGCCATATCACAACTCAACCAATGGACCTTACACCGAGGCAAGGTATTAACTACAATGTGATTCATTTACCCTTACTAATATCAGAATATGTTGTGTGTGCAGATGACAATCATAAAACAACGGATTGGATCTAGAGGAAACACTTGGAATGGACTAGTACTGAAGCAGTTATGCAAGGAACAAGATTGATGATGCGCTTATGGATGGACAATGAAAGGCGCAATCTTGGCATCGGCAGCAACAGACTTCTCCTCTCTTCTCTCTTCT
>MNCI01027538.1:170576-248905 GCA_015680685.1 Gnetum montanum
ATATCGCAGCCCATCACCAGGTCTATAAATAAGAGGCGGCTTTCCCTTGTTCAGGAATCTAGAGTTAGTCCCTTAGCCAAACTATAGCAGTTTTACCATTCCAGAGTTAGAATAATTTCAATGTGCCCACAATAGGAGTCTCAAAGTGAATAGATCTTTATTCGAGCAATTGTACATGAGCACACATTTGTGTACGGCAATAAAGATGAACTTTTTGATAAACCTTCTAGCATATGGACTAAGCTAAATAAGATTAAATTATTGTTAAATGTTTACATGCTTTCCTAGATAATTAATCTCTCTCAACCCTTGACTCTCCTAGTGTATGCCTGCAGTGTGATGATTGTAATTGTACGAAACCTTTATTCGAGTGTGATGTACTTGGACACGCACATGACCGACAATAAAGATCAAGATTACTTCATCATTGCAGCATTCACTTAGTTTAATTATTTAATTAATTTTTATTTACTACTTTCTTAGTTAATCTCTTCTCACTCTAAACTCTTGTTAAACGCAGAATGAGTACAACTCGATTACAAGCACTTAAGTGTGACTACTGGGTAACTGAGTAGCGTACCTAGGATCTACGCTTGGTAATCCCAATGGTAGTCATGCATGAAGTCCAAGGTGTGTACGAATGATCGAGGAACGAATGCTCATCATACTTAGGCTAGCTTAGATTCTCTCTCACCCTTCTCTCATAGCTTAATTAATATTATCTTCCATTGTCTTTAGGAGTAGCATTAGGTTAGAAATCACATCATACACCTCACTCTAGACTAAACCATATGTGACAAAGTTAACACTAGTCCAGGTGGGAAGACAGTGAACTGTGACCTAAGGATAAATGTCTAGATACCACAACTAGTCCGTTTGCGGAGTTCGACCGGATCGTGCATGAAACACTCGTATTCATATGGTTGAGTGTAGGGGTACCTCACCACTCATCATTTGGGTAGAAGCTAATAATATTAGAGCAATGTGTTAGATTGGTTGCAAGCAAAACCATTTCACAATTGACCACTTAATTACATTCAAATATTATATGGAAGCTTTAAAAAGACCTTGGAAAATTATTTATTTGCTTTGTTGACTTAGAAAAAGTATATGAATTTATGATTTATGAAAAATTCCTAGGCATTCTTACAGAATAAATGGTAGCAATACAAAAGCTATATGAAGAAATCATTATTCAACTTTTAAAAAGGAGTTAAGGTATAATTTTAGTTTTAGAGAAAAATTGTAGTGAAGCAAGGATGCCATTATCTCCAACTCTCTTTGGTCTTTTTATTAATGATTTGTAGGATATGTACAAGAAACCATTAACATGTTATCAAGATAGAATCTCATGCATTGAATATACTTCTTTATGTACATGACACCACCTTAATTTCTACCTTAAAGAGAGGTATGTGAAATGTATTGCAAATTCTAGAATTTTTTTTATTCTAGTAGGCAAGTCAATGTGAAGAAAACAAAAATGATGATATGGGATACAAGAAATACAAATTAAAATTTTAAATTTTGAATTAGAAATGTATAAATAATAAACTCCTATAGATGCTTGGGTCTTCATTATGTGAGTAATTATAGATGAGAAAAATGTATCAAAGAGATAATAATAGTAGGAGTTAAGGCTTTATATCCAATTAAAAAAATATAAATTATTATAATTATAAGCTTAGAAGGTTAGAAATTTTTTCTTCAAGTTATCATTTATCGTACATTTATTCTAGTAGTTAATCAATCCTCCAATCATATAGTGAAATTGATAAAGATATCAGAAATAGAATTAAGGCAGGATGGTCAAAATGGAAACAGGCTAGTGATATTTTGTGTGATAAAAGAATACTAATAAAATTAAAGGGAAAATTTTACAAGATTGTAATCAAGCTTGCTATCTTATATGGTGTTGAATGTTGGACAATACAAAGAGGTATGAATAATAAATCAATGTGATACAAATGTGAGTGTTTCAATGGATGCTAAATATTATTGGAAGAGATAAAACACATAATACAAACATTAGAGAGAGATTTGAAGTGGCTTATTTTTCAAATAAGCTACAAGAATGGTAGCTTAGATAGTTTGGACATGTGCAAAGAAGATTAGACAATGAGCCTATAAACAAAGGTTGCTACCTCACTTTTCCAGGAAAGCCACCAAAAGGAAGACCAAAGAAGACATCGAAAAAAACAATGGAAGATGATTTGAAGAAACTACAAATAAACAAAGATCTAGCTCCTCATAAAAGTGAATTGTGAAAACAAACTCAAGTACCTAACCCCATTTTGTTGGAACAAGGCAAGGATGATGATGATGATGATTTATCCTACATTGTTGTATGGCGGCTAAGCACTAATGAAAAAAATTATCAGGCTATTGAAAAAGCACAAAAATATTTTTATTAGATCAATTGAAGGTGAATGCACAAACACCATATTCGGTGTTGCTTTTGGAATGTGACTTACTTCCTTAAGAAGCTAAAGTTCTTTGTTATTTCATTACCTATATTTAAAATTTAGCAAAAAGTAAGCAAACCAAAATTCCCAAAGTAGTTATTGAAGAAAAAAGAATAAGGATGATATTTCTAGAGGATATAATTCCTAAATACAACATATCTTATTAGAAGTAGTGCAAAGTAATCTTAAGCACTATAGAAATCAGTTATGAAGTAACTACGAGAAAGTTATGGTCAAATATGAAAGGTAAGAAAAAATTGTACTTAGAGCATATTAGAGGCAATCAAATAGATCCATACACTTCTTATCTTACAATTAAAATCTAAATCAAATCTTGTAGCCTAAGCAACAAGTTTTGTGTAAGTTCACATTAATTCAATGATAGAAAGTGAGAGATGGATTAACCTCCCTAAAGAAGAGTGAATGTGCAAGTTATGTGGATTAGTAACTCTTAAGGATGATGAGCATGTTTTTCTCAATTGTATACACTTGTAATAAGAACTTTGTATGATCATTTGTTTTTTTATTTTTTTTTAAGCATCTAGTAGTGTTTAGTAGCCTTGCTACTTCTATTTTTATTTTCCATGAGACGAAGTGATGGTAAGGTGTTTGTTTCTTAAGTTGAAAAGCTGGGTTCAAGCCTATGCATAGCCACTCTAAAAAGTTAGGCTTTCACATATCTACCAACCTTCGCAGGACCTGATTTAGCAAGATAAGCTCTATGGCTCTAAGTGAAGATGCTTTTTTATAAGATTATTTAGGCCTAGATTTTTTATTTAGATAAGATAACCAAGGAATGTATTGTTTGTCTAATAGATATTTTTCAATCTATGGATGTGATAAAATATTATATTTCAATTTCAATTATTTAGGCTCTCTTTTCCTTTGCACTTATAGTTTTGAATGCATTATTTGATTACAGGACCTATAGAAATCATCAATGATGTGACTTGCCATGAAATCTGTGTGGGCTAAGTTTGTCATTGTAACTAGTAAATTGAGGACCTCTAATGGGACAACAATACAAATGTTAAATGCTTTGCAAGAATAGAAAGCTTTCATGCTAAGAATGCAAATTTCCCCACAAGAGAAGCCCCAACATACCTCATGGAATTAACGACTCAAATTTTTTTTACCCTAAATCATAATTAAATCTACCTAAGTAGCCAAGCTATATGATCTAACTCTAAGGTAGGTAGTATAATACTTTTTGTTTAATGATGTAAATTATTACAAAGTGAATATAATTATATTATTATTTGCATTGTTAAGCTTAACCCTTGGAGATTGGTAGTAGTTGGGAAACATTTATTTGTAGATAATCTAGTCTTTACATTTATTTTATTAAAAATGTCTATGGAAAATAGAAAATATTGTATCCATAGTGTAACAACGTTGCCTCGGCGTTGTCCAGCACCCCAAGAAATTCACTAGGATCTAATGGATCTGGAGAAAAAGACCTAGGGAATATGCCTCAAACAAGTAAGCTACCCTCTAGACATCATCGATGGAAGGGGAAATGATGCATCTACAAGGGGTGCCTCATCCCTAGACCCCTCACAATCTGGTACAAGGTTTGGCATGGCACTGCACTAAAACTATCTAGTCTTGGCTGCCAACATATCTATGATCGTCATGGAATCAAGGACATGTAGTTCTCCAAGTGAGGGTAGTATGAAGAGGACTTTGAAAGGGATTCAATAGGAGGGAGTCCTACTATTGGCTTGGTACCGCCAAGCTAGGATGGGTTTTCTAACACTTGAGTGCCATGCAAGGGTGCCTCAAAGTGTTCCATGGTCCCTGAACCATGGGGAGAGCTTAGGAGAACCTCTATTCTAAGACATCTTTCATAATCATCCCCTGCACAAAAGAAGCAATGTCCTTGGAGCTGAGCCTAGGATAACTTCGAGAGCACACTTCAAGTTTGGGTTTGGAACTCCGTCAACTCTGGCGAATCCATCAACTCAACTGACTCCACGTCATGGAATCAAGGACATGTATTTCTCCAAGTGAGGGTAGTATGAAGAGAACTTTGAAAGGGATGCAATAGGAGGGAGTCCTACTATTGGCTTGGTACTGCCAAGCTAGGATGGGTTTTCTAACACTTGAGTGTCATGCAAGGGTGCCTCAAAGTGTTCCATGGTCCCTGAACCATGGGGAGAGCTCAGCAGAACCTCTATTCTAAGACATCTCTTATAATCCTCCCCTGCACAAAAGAAGCAATGTCCTTGGAGCTGAGCCTAGGATAACTTTGAGAGCACACTTCAAGTTTGGGTTTGGAACTTCTTCAACTCTGGGGAATCCATCAACTCAACTGATGCCAAGCTTAAAGGAAGGTACCAACCCCAACACCTAATATGTCCTTCCATCCAAGGCCTTTCATGAGACGCAAAGGGCACTTGGAGGAACCCCAAAACTTTTTCTACTCTTTTAAAAGAGGAAGAAGCCCAACCCAAAGGGCCAACATCTCTAAGGTGTCCCCTAGATCCATCCCTTATTAGGTCTAGAGACTTTTCTTCTTACATACATCCATAACTATGCAAGAGGACAAGCTCTTCCTTGACAAGTCCAACCTAGTTCCCTTTTGAATGGCATCTTAACATCCATCGATTTCCTTGATTTTTTTCATTGATTTTGAGGGCTCACCAGGGCCATTTTCCATCCTAGTGATGGACTTGGAAAATAAAAACCAAGAGAGATAACATGCTCCAAAAGACACATGTCTCCATAAGAAACTCAAGTTTTCTAGAACCCCATGTTCTACTTCTTACATCAACACTTATGGGGTCTCACTAGTCCAACCATCTAAGCAATGAATCACCATGTCTATACCATCCACATTTTTTCTTTTGTTTTCTGACATTACATTTGTTTAGGCTAGTAGGAAGGGAGTCAAGCATGATCTCCCTTCGAAACAAGGTATAGAGGTAGATCTTTTGAATCTAACCTTGCCATTTGCAAACACACCAGCATCACAATCCACATTTCATCATCCAATGCTATTCCATTTCCATAGCAAAAGATAAGATCCAAAATTTTTTTGGAAAATTTCTCTGAGAGGCTACCATAGAATATAGACCTAGTCTGTCATCAACATCATTAGAGGAAGTCCAACATTGAGAACACCTGCTCAAATCCTTAAACAAGTGGAGGATATGTTGGGTAGTCAATCCCCAAGATAATCCTCCATACACATGTTGCACACCACCCATAACTACATGGTCCATTACAACCACAATGTCCCATTCACGAGAAAGGATTGGCTGCACTTGGATCTTAGAAGCTATCCTTGCCACTCTGAGATATGGGACAAGCATCCTTTTTTGAATAGTTGGTGTAAGGAAGCATGTAGAATTACCTTCAAGGACAAACACAATCATGAATTCTCCAAGGAACATCTAGGTTCCCAGAATCTGAATTTTCCTACCCTACCAAGAACAACTGCAACTCACAATCAACACCTTTCATTGGATTTTTAAACCTAAAGAAAACATTCTCTTTGGAAGGCTTCTTTTGTAGGCAAGTATTGCAACCCAACTACACCTTACTCATGAAACAAAAGCAAGTAGTCCACATAGCCAACACAATCATATTGGCAAACTACTACTAGTTGAGGAAAGACATGGATTCACAAGTCTTACCCACATTTGATTTCATCTTAAGAATAACTCAAGAAGCGAAAGAGCTCATCCCTCAAAATTTCACAAAGAGGGAGTTTTGTTTCATTGTAGGAGGTCTAGGTTTTCATTGCACACACACTAGTCCATCCTAGTTACAACAATTATGGTGCACAAGGCCACATCATTGCCTATACCATTGGACCCAAACAATGAATGAGAGAGTTAACAAGAACATTTTGCCCACAGAAGGACTAGGTCCTTGATATAATTTTACAAGGAATGAGCTTTAACAACATCAACTACCATCTCAAGACAATACATGATTCATCCCCAAAGGATTTACAATAAGAAAGGTCTACTAGAAAACCCTAATAAGGAAGTCCCTCTAGAGGCCCAAAAGTTGAGAGAGAGTACATAAGATCATGCCTTTACTTACAAGGGTAGAGATATATACATTTAGGCTACATCAACACCATGGCCTCACAAGGGAGATTTCATGAATTCCACCATAGTAACAATGTCTTGTCTCTAAAAACAAGCCCCAAGAATTTAGGAACATGGGACCATTGCTTGGAACAAGTCTCAAACATCAACTTGCTTCTAAATCCCATCTACGAAACAACTGTCTCAATACAACCTACATTATTATTTTAGGAACTGAAGAGGGTATCCATCAGAAGGAAGAATGGTCCCTCATAGAACTAGAGAATCACCAAGTAATAAATTGCTCGATCATGCTATTCCACCAGAGAGATTAAGACATAGACAAAATTTAGCAATACACCAAAGTACACCAAAGAGAGATGGGGTGATCCACCATAGCCCGCAAAGCATCATATGTCCCTAATCATGTGAGCACATTGTAGCCCACAAATGCGCCAATAAGTCTAGAGCCATGAGAGCGAACCATAGCCCTCAAAAGTACCAATAAGTCTTAAGTCATGAGAGCATAAAATAGCCCTCAAAAGCACGACAAAGCCCCCAGTCATGAGAGCATAGGCTCAAGTGTTTTTGAGCACATACAGGTCCACCATGCAAGGCCATTAAGAGAAGTCAACAATTTGTGTAACAATAACATCATTTATTCAAGGATGGACTACCATCCCAACACTTGCAAAAACTACTCCAAAGACCACATCCCACCATGGAAGAGGGAGTCTAGGTGTTGGTAGCCATAACTCAACTCTACCCCACAATTAGACATATCAGCATCACCTTTGATTTGACATTTTAGTTTCCTATTGCAATTCATAGGGCCACCATGAACCACCCGCTATTAAGATCAAGCTCATCAAACCAATTCTTTTGAATTTCAGGCTACATTCCACCATTGAACACCTGTGACTAAGATTTTTTCCAGTCCAAGAACCCAAGAGGAAGAGTTCCCAAAACTTATCTTATCTTAAGAACATTCACCGAAGGATACACCATCATGGCATGCCAATACCACCAAGAACAAAAAGCATCAATTCAGAAGCACCTCGGGCAAGGACATGCCCTAGCCTCCTCATTACAACACCATTTATCAACAATAGGATTTTCCATAGGGCTTTTAGTAGAATTACACATCAGGGCACAAAGGCCACCTACAACATAGAGAGGAGTTGTTTCAAGGATGAGCATAAGGAAAACATCATACGTCAAGTTTGGCCTTTGTCACAAGGTGTGGCATAGGCCTACAATAAGGGGATAACTAATTCATATAGGAAAACCACTTCTAGCACTTGTGTGTGCATAAATTGTTGAAACTAAGTACATCACAATCTTACACACTTAAGGCTAGGAATACATTTAATGGGCATAATACATGACATTTGGGAATGTTACCTAGGCCTAAAACAACTATAGGACAAACTACTTGAGCCCATCCTAAGCTGAAGGGTTTAGGACACCAAGAGCACACCAAAGCTACACCATGTTATTCTGAGAAAAACCTATCTTTGTCTCTGCACATACATGAACAACTGTCACACTAAACCCACTACACAACTGTCTCTGCACCTACACAAACAACTATCGCATTGAACCCACTACATGAATATCATTAAATGAAAACAAAATAGGACACAAACGCAATGATCAAAAAACGTAAGATGCCAATTGAGAATCCACCACCTACCATAGTGGGATCTCAAGGCATTGGGCACTCTTGGGCCATCAGTATCTGGCATGGCCAAGGATACTGTTTTATGCCATTTGCTAAGCCAATATCTGTCGAGTCTAGGATGGACCACTATCCTCTGTTAGTGCTCACCCAACACTAAGAGGCAAACAAATCATGATGTACCAACTACTCCACCATAGCAACAGTACTAATAAATGCACAACCCAATGTTGGGATTCCAATACCAAGTAACCAATTAATGAAGGCCTCAAGAGCACACATCTTCCCCCATAGACATAGTGCTTACAAAATCAATTGAGGTCACCACTAGCTACATCTTTGTACCTATGCTGCCTTCAAGGCTGAGACAACAACTTAGAAATAGAGAAGTTAGCAGGAACCTGATTAGCACATCAGCCTCATATACAACCATCAAGCATGATCACACAACAAAGGAATATCAATCTCACAACATCATAGAGAGTAAGATTTCAACAACATGCATAGAGATAAATCATGCAAACATGATGGGTTAATTAAATACACTCACACAAAAGAATTTTTTATGAGGCACACCAAAAGAGCAAGAGAACTAGAACACTCTCAAAATTCCAAGATTCACATACGACAACTATTCCTAGCCACTAACATTGGTTCCCACCAAGATCAAAATGTCAACAAATTTATAAGAGGCATGGGTAATAGAGATTCATTATCTCAACTCCAACCATAGGGGGGTAGTGGCGAGGGAGAGACCAAGGTCTAACCAACAATAGGTCTCAACAAAGCTCAAATTCTCACTACAAAGAGCAACATCATAGAGGATGCGTCCACAAGGAAGACTCTCATCAAGAGAGGTGAGGTCTCAACAAGAATCAACAATAGGATGACCTACTTCAGAAGGTCTCCAAATCAAAATGCCGAAGAAATATCACCAACCTAGAAGTGATGCCACAAAACCAAGGGCAACACAACCAACAAAAATGTAGAAACACAACACACGAAAGGTCTACAATAAGGGAAATCATATCTGAAGCACAAGAGATTGTCAAAATAAGAACCACAACAATTTGGTCTTGGGATGGCACACACGGCCTCAAAATGCATCGTTAACAATCCTAACAACAAGTTGTCAAACCGCATAGAGCACAAAGCCTTGTGTTACAAATGATAGACATGACAAAAGAGATGTGTATGTTGAATTTGAAAATGCAACTAAGGAAGAACCACCTACACAACTAGACAAACATACAATTGCAAACATGAGCATATGAAGTTTCGTGATGATGCTCTTGATCCACCTAGAACAAGGCTCACCAAGAACACATGTTCGAAGGCTCTCCTTCCCAAGCGACTTGGAAACCAACATGTCCCAATTTGTAATTTTTATACTCATTATATCTAATGTGAGTAGGAGTGCAACGATATTGTATTTTGCACAATTCAATCAATGCCATGTCGATACATGTCATTTTGGTGTGGACCAAAACAGAGACTAGGTCCAATTCATCCCAATGAATCACTCGATGAGAGCTTCATGAGCAACAATAATTTGTAAGTGGCCGATAAAACTTTGCTTTGAAACAATGCAATTGTGTATGCATTGTTGGTCATTGGGAGTCATTATTGTTCACCATGTTGCAGGCGATATAATCGGTGATGAATGAATGAACGAACCAAGGCTCAAGTGATTTGACTTTTTTACTAATGCTCCTTTCAGTCCACTGTTCACCCTGTAGAGTCACGATGAAGGCAAGCATAAATCACCATTAATGAAAGTTAGAGAGTAATGGCTCTCCAAAATCGCAGGTATCATCAGGTTTTAACACACAACTTCTGCAGTGCCAGGCTTGATGCTGAAGATTGCCGCTGGACCCAGCCCAGTATTTAGCAGCTCCCATTATTAGGAAACATCACTGGTGCTGCTGCTCCATGGATTTTTTAAGTATTTAACTTCTGGATGCAGTGCATATTCGCATTAGGGTTTGATATTTTTCGTTTTCAGAATTTTGGGTTTCCATGGAAATGAGAGAACTGTGTCACTGGCAAAAACATGTCTTTGTTCGGCTGAGCCAAAGCGAGAGCCTAAACCTGCTTTTTCTTTGGTAAGGTGATTCTTCTTGATGTCTTGCTGGTATTCTTTGTCAAGGGATTGTATCGTTTTCAGTAGTTTTATTAGTAATTAATTCCTGAAACCGACAATAATTAGAAATCCTATAGGCTTAAAAAATCAACAAATATATAACAATGTTATATTCATTACATTAAATCGGTATCAGCAAATATATTAAACTTAAAATATAATAAAAATACAACACTAAAAAATAATAAAAATATAACACTATTCATTATATTAAATCTTCGATCCGATTTTGTATCGGCTTTAATATTGATTTGCGATTTGTCATATCCCGTCATTAATCACAAATCACAGATTTCACAAATTATGGTTCTCTTGGCCCGTCTTCCAGCTGCACCCTCGTCTTATCTCAAATACGAACTTAATGTCGGGTTCCTTCGATTTACCTCAAAAATTGATTTTGTATTGCGTGGAGAAAACTCTGACACGACTTGCCCTGAGTCATTATCATTTTGCGATTTCGCAGGCGATGAGAATCGGCGCTGTTGGCTCCTTGTGATGTCAATTAATTGTCAATGAAAGCCGTACTCCTTCGCTGTGCCTTACATTTTTTCAATTCATAGCTTTATAAGTAAATGCTATCTGCAGTTTGAATTGAATCGCAGAGACGACCAGCATAGGAAGGCAAGCATATTCGACAAACCCTCTTTCTGTGTTTGAATTTTAGGCTCCTGCGAATCATTGCATGAACAGCAGCATGAAGGCAAGCATATTCGACAAAACCTCTTTCTGTGTTAGAATTTTAGGCTCCTGCGAATCTTTGCAGGAGGCACTGTCTCCGTTCTTGCATAAGTTCTCCGAATTCACAACCTCAACTCATGTGTTTATTGAACTGGCATGTTTTCCTCGGCATCCTCTTCAAGATTGTCGCTGGCCACTGCCGGATTTAGCAGCTGCCATGGTACCTCACGCAAAAAAATGCTACTACTTGGATCTACCAACAGCATCTCATTCTCTGAAGACGAGGCAGCCTCCTCTGATCAGATCAGTCGATGATAACAACAAAGACGTGCTAACAGTAGTCATCACTCATGTTCAAGATTGCTTTTTCGTATTCAGGGTTTTCGATTTCCTAGGAAACGAAAAAGCAGCTTTTCCGTTTTCGTCCGTATTAAGACCATGTTTCTCTTCAGCGGATGAGTCTGCTTACTTTTCCATGAAAAGCAAAATGGAAGATCAAACTGATGGGAATTACGTTGAAGGTGGTTGTTCTTGACGCTTTGCTCCATTTTCTACCATCAATGAGTTTTTGTTAAGAAAGTTCTCATTGGTTGCGGAGAAGGGATATTATTTGAAGTAATTTTGAGTAGTAAAACTATTAGTTGAAGTAATTTTCATGGATGCTGTCGATGGATTTTGGTATTAACCGTGTGAATATTCAGGTATCTTCGTAGCTAGTGAAATGCCGGTAAGCTTGCTTCAAGCGAATAAACTGATTGTGCATGAAACCAGCCCTAACATCCTTACTTTCTGTGGCGTTTGTTTTTGTTAATAGGAACGCCGGCTAAAACCCAAATTATCGAAAATTTATCAGTGAAGCTGAATAAGACGGCGGCCCAAATTAGACGCCACCTGGTGAGTTTTTTGTTAAAGGGTTTTTCCGTTATGATTCATGGGCACTATTACGTAAATAATAAAATACCACTTTGGTTCATATTATATTATGTTGATATTGTTTTCTAAGTAGAGAGATACCCAAGCACTGACGGGTAGATATAGAGCTACAATAAGCGTCTCCTTTAAGAGAAGTTGTCACTCTTTTAAGTTTTAAGACTATTTTTCTTGTAATATTTGTGGATGACCAGGGCATTCCGCTATGCAAAACAACAGCGCTGCCGTTCTCGCAGTCAGATTGTGAAATAACAGTGTTAGTGAGAGCTGGTAACAAGTTTCGTAAATGGAAGTTGGGCTATGCCAAACGCAGATATGCCAAAGGCTATAACTGTCGGCTCAAAAAGGGTTGGAAAAATTTGGCCTGTACGCTTGATTTGAAACAAGGATATCGTTGTGACTTTACTTTGTTTAGCTCAAGAAACTGGGTTTATGAGTTGAAAATCATCAAGGACCAGAAATCGTAGTTAGCTGGGCGTCTTGCAAGGAAGATGGCGATAAGTAGGTGATTTGTAGATTTTTGAAATTGTTACCGAATTTGAAATTTGCCTTGGAACGGCCAGTTTTGAAGTGTGTAGGAACTTATGCAGCATCTGGTACATGGAGTGGTAATGGCGACTAGCAAGGGTTGCAGAGACGGCGTGGTTTTTCAAGCCTTTTTAGCCTCTCTGTTATTGTTTTCTGTTTAGTTGTTTTCGAAAACGAAACTGATAGCATGCTCAAATGAAAGATGGCGGAACAATATGTAAATCATTTACTGCTTGTCCAAAAGCTTTGCTGTTTCTTTTTATCATTCATGTGGCTTTTTGGGATTGTGACAATGTGGAGGTGGTGGGCATGCTCGGCGTGACTTATATACACAGATTTTGTATTTGTTTTGGAAACACACTAGAAACAAAGCGTTGTTCAGAGAGAACTGCCATGAAGTCTCACTCACTCTGGGTTCGATTGTGAACAGACTCATCATCAATTGAAGTTTCATGAAATTTCTGCCAAAACCACTTTGCTAATGGTGGTGTTAGCAGCTCGTCATTTTTATAGGGTACGCTTTTTAGGTTTAACCGTATGATCGAGAGCAAATTAATTTTAATGTTTCTCTTTGTTAGCTATTAGTAAGTTACGATTATCCTCTTGTTGATCAATATCAGCACCCTTTTCTGCGTCATTAGTAGTGGTCGCATGATAATATAGTAGTGGGTAATCGCAACTGTATCGTTTTGTGACATGTATTCTCGAAGTTATACTTACCTTTTGCACTGGAGATTCGCGATTGCAGATAAATTTTCACGAACTGTTCGCGTTGGATTTTGGATTTGGATTCGGGAGCACGTACAGAAGCACAATAAATCCGCAATGGCTACTACGTTCCCATTTCATAATTACCAATGAATTTTGGCTGAATCTGTACATATACATTGAGATGGTCATTAAAATCATACCCATCCTCTCCTGCTCTCTGCACCGCGCATTAAAATCATACCTGTCTTCTCTTGCTCTGAATCTTCCCAGAAACTTCATTGATTGTGCATTAAAATCATACCTGTTTTCTCGTGCCGAGAAAGTTCATTTGTGCATTAAAATCATACGTGACTTCTCCTGCTGTGAATCTTCCCAGAAACTTCATTTCATTGTTAAGTGGTCAGCAAGATTCATGTCATCGGCATGACACAGAAAACAGGGAGTACGAATATCAAAGGTTCCGCCATGACTCACGTATTCACGCGTGTTTATTGGTCATTGTTGGTTCTTGCTTTTTTTCTCATATCTCCGCTAAAAAAACAAAACAGGGTCATCGTCATGGGGCATGAGTCATGAACACGATCACGGATGGATGCTTGTTTGACGTTTTTTACAATGTGTTTGCTTATGGATAGACCAATGAAGCCTACCTGTACATGGCCAATGGCCATATGCAAGCTTATGGTGCTCTGTTTTTATTTTCTCCTTTATTATGAGTAGTGCCAATTCTTGATTGTCCGAAAGGTTTTATTATGAGTAGTGCCAATTCTTGATTGTCCGAAAGGTTTTTGATCCTCGTAGGTGAGGTGAGTTACTTGGCTGTGCCTAGTTTAGTTAAGTTGTGTTTTCTTATAATGTGGTTGTCTTCAACATGGCCCTACAGCATTACTCATAGGTCATCCTTGAACAAAAGTATTAGCATACAGCATTACTCATAGGTCATCCTTGAACAAAAGTATTAGCAGACATGATTTGTTATAAATTTTGTTGAAGCTTGAGGCTTAATTTCATTTTTGAAAAGATTGGATCAGTAACAAAAGGGTTTCATTTTATTGCTGTCATTTTTGTTGTTGCAAAAATTATATGTTTATAGGCACATTATGGCTCTCGAGTAAGGAAATGGATTCAATGCCCTCCATACCTTTGCAAATTTTCTTGCTTCACGGTAAAGGTGATATTGCAATCTTCTTTGAAATTTTCAAGCGGTAACAATATTTTGGATTTACATTGTACTTGTTCTATATTCTGCAATGCTTTTTTTATGATATATATGATTTCTTGAGGCACATGCATCCAAACATGTTCAGAATCACGAATTCTTGGTTCCTCGGATCAGATTACCTGACCCCACTTTTTCTTGAGGCACATCTATCCAAACACATTCAGAATCACGAAATGGTTCCTTGGATGAGATTCTTTTGATGCATGGCTTACCAGTTACCACTAATATGCCAGTTCCCACTAATATGTCACTGGGATTGGTACGCCGGTGAATTTTTTTTTTTTTTGTTAAGGCTAAAAGCGAGCATGAGTATTCATCGTGTAACTACCCATTTCAATGGTTAGCTAATTAATGTTAATCCTTAATAAAATGGATTCTTAACAATTTTATTGGATATAATATATTCTATAATTTATGTTATTCATAGATGTACTTATGGTGTAATGCCCCTTTTGTGGTTACTAATCCTTACCATGGTTGATTAACAATTTCAAGGAATATGATAGGTTATATTATTGTTTGTCGGTCATGGATTAATATGGTATCTACTATTTGCTTTAATAGTTAGATCTCATTCTCAAAGTAGGTTGATTTACCAATGATGTACCCTTCATATAGTCGCATGATTTTATTTTTATTTCTTAACTTTATTTACAATTTCCTTCCTAAGAATATTTATGTGATTTTAATTCTATTTCATCTAGGGTTCTCTTAACTCTTTATTCATCTGGTAAGAGAACTCTTTATCTTAACTTTATAAGTAGGATAGCATTTGTACCTTAGTCATAGAATGTTTTTAGTTTTGATCACTTCATAGTTTGAGACTAATTTGGATTAGAAGAGTTAAAACTTTAATATGCTTTTCAATTGATCTATAATATATTGTGATAATCACTTATTTGATGTACTTGCGATTTTCATCTACTGGTATTCTTAATCAAATGATATTTATTATTAGTAATTATTTGCCAATAAATCTTCATATATTTGTTACCTTCATGGATTATCTTAAATGTTTAACAAGTTATTTATTTATTGGTTAAATGAGATTTGTCAAAGTCATACACAAATTTTGAATGTGAAACTTTGTCCTCATTCAAGTTTCAAAATGGAATAGAATAGAATTTGAATAAAAATAGAATTGTAAATAAAACAATGATGTCTCTATCAATTACGTGGTTTGACATACACTCCAAGATATATAGTCTGAGTAACTCAAAATTGATAACCAGAATTGAATCCATGACTTTCAAATCAAGAGTCTTATTGGTAGGTTAACACCTCATTGTTCCTTATATGACATTTATATGATTACATTCCTTATTTATAAATCAAGAATCAGGTAAACTTTATATGATAAGATAGTAATTTATAAACTTTAATGTTTTAATAGCATTGGAAGTATCAGGCAATCTTGATTCCTTTTATGTTTTCCTACCAAATTAGGGAGCACCATTGCTATGAACTTCATGTTGTGATAGTCGTAATTATTCTTGGAATTGGTATATATTTGGATAAGGAAATGAGTTGGGTCATTAAGAATAGCTTGGTTGTAACCTTAATACTTGAAACTCTTTTTTTAATGAGTGAATAGTCTTGCAGAAGGAGATCATGTTGTGATAGTTGTAATTAGTCTTATAATTGGTATGTGTTTGGATAAGGAAATGAGTTGGGTTATTAAAAATAGCTTGGTTGTAACCCTAATACTTGAAACTTTTTTAAACATAAGTGAATGGTGTTGCAAAAGGAGATCCTTGGTAAGCTTACCCTAGAAGATATTTAAAAATAGAACATTAAATTGTCCACAATGTACAACAATGATATTAGATGAATGACATTATTAGAATTGGGGAGCATCTTCTACTTTGATATCAAAGACTAAGATGATGATATTGAAAATGTTAAAAGTGTGCTTTGAAATGAATGGAAAAAGTATTGTATTAAGGAAAAAAATCCATTGTCTATATAATTTGTAAAAAAGCCCCCATGTCAAAAAGACTCAAAACCAAATTCATAAAAATTTGAAGCCCAAATCCAAGTTTTAGCTATAATCAGAAGATGATAAGAGCCATTTGATACTATCTAAGAAAAACGAAAGCTAAGTTGTAGGTTAATTCTTAAGCTAGAGAGTTCCTACCTTCAACTCTTTATTAGTGGAGTAAGTTGTTTTGTTCGCTTAGATCACCATGGTTGTGTTTTTAGTTTTTGATTAGTACATGCTACCACTTCCACTTCATGTTTTAGCAAGCTTATTTCAAAGTTATGATATTCCCTTTTATGAAGTAATTATGAATTTTATATCATTTCAAATGAATTTCATTATGCTTATGCTACCAACTTCGACAAATGGTATTATAACTTCCAAATTTGCTAAAGTCAATATGATAGGTATGAATTTTATTAAAGGATATTTCTTTGATGTAATAAAATATTATTTTATTAAAATAAGACAAGATCATGTGAATGCATATGAATGTGTAGCACTTTTTCTAATGGCTAAACCAAGTTAAGGTGGGCGATATATTTTTAAAGAAAATTAAAGGACAACTGATGAGTGGCGAGGTACCCCTACACTCAACCATATGAATACGAGCTTAACATGCACGATCCGGTTGAACTCTGTAGACTAAGTGCCTACATGCCTCATGGAACACTTAAGGTTAATTATTCGTTGTCTTCTCAGACATACTTGTATTTGTCACGGTATATGGTTAAGTAAGTCTGAGGTATATGATTTTTATAACTTTTTTGTTTTATCTCCTATGCTACTGAGGTGAAGGGTTGAAGAGACTAATTTCTAATTTTAACTAATTAACTAAGTCTAAATTAACTTAGTGTTAGCATTTGTTCCCACTTACCGTACACACCCTAAACCAATGCAACTGTGGTTACCAAACGCTAATCATTGTTAGGATTACCACGCATAACGCACGTGCTCAAAGTGGTCGTACTGAGGCACTTAACTAGGAGAGAAGGGTTGAGAAAGATTTAATTCCTAATAAAACATTTAAATAACTAATAATAAATAAAATCCTAATTAGCCTATTCCATGCAGTACAAAGTTTATCCAAGAAGCTCATCCAAAATGTAAGTTATAAAATCTATTTATTATACAATAAATCATCAATTTAGTTTTGAAGACTAGATGAGTGATAATAATGTATTTATTGTAGTACACAAACTTGTATTTAGGTACAATGTTTGCTCGAATAAAGATCTGTTCACTCTAGAGTTCCTACTGCAGGCACATGGAAATTAATCCATCTCTAGAGTGGAAAAATTGCTAGAGTTTTGCTATGGTCTAGGCCTAGATGAGAAAACAAGGGAGAGCAGCCTCTTATTTATAGATATGACAGTGCATCGCCATATCGCGTATGCGATATCGTAGGGGAAGATGTGATATCTCGTACGCGATATTGCGAGGGATGCGATATTGCGATTGCGCTATATCGCGGCCCATGCGATATTGCGTCGCATCATATCCCCATGACTAAATGAAAACTCGTCCTCGAGTTCCTTACAATAATATCAGGAAGGTATGAGATTATTGACTCAAATGGAACTAATGGGATGACATGTGAACAGATCATCATTACAAGACACAACAAAACTGGTGTTCATGACAACAAGAGTGAACACCTTATTACATTGACATCAGACCTCATTTGGTAGCTGAGAAAGAGAGAGAGAAAGAAGTGTTGTTGTTGCCAATGTCAAAATTGCGTCTTTCGTTGTCCATTGGTAAGTGGACCAGCGGTCTTGCTCCTTGCATAGCTGCTTCCAGCATTGCTCCATTCCAAGTGTTCCTTCCAGATCCCCTTCGTTGTTGCATGATTGCCATCTGCACACACAACACAATATTTTATTAGCAAGGGTAAATGAATCATCATGTAATTGATAAGTCCATTGACTGAGTTGTGGTATGGCTGATTACGGGTTTGGAGATATAATATCGATGACTACCAAAGGTGCAGGGGTTAGGAAAAAATCAAAAAAATTGGGGCTAAGAGAAAAGCGAAAAATTCGGGCCTCGTACCCCCATGACTAATCGCGAACCTCTGGTAGCGTTAAAATGGAGAAAGAAAAGGAACAAGAAAGATGAGGAAAAAGAGACAACTATAGCATTGATGAAATGGATGTCAAGATGGAAATGAATAGAATAAAATTAATTGCAAAAATGTTAGGGAAAAGAAGTTAACTGGTGCACCAAATAGGAATGTCAGTGGGTCCTCCCCAAAGCAGGCTCATACCCTTAATGCCCTGACAAACCCACATTCAAAGAGTCCGTAGGCTCTGGGAATGTCATTTGGAACAAGAATTAAAGTCTTAACCACAAGAATTTACCAAAAAGAAAACAATGCGTCAACCAAAATATACACTAATGATACAACCGGCAATGAGGTGAATAATGGAGAGAAGGATGAAGAGAAGAGAATGGAATGGAGTCTCAAGAACAAGGTGGTGTACAGCCCTTTGTGTAGTTTATGATTAATGTGACTTAGCAAATCCCATTCCAAGTCCGGCCTCAAACAAACCACTTTCAGTGACTTCACATTAATGCATCTGGCTAATCCATCTTCTTGAAGTAACAAGAATGCCTTTGCCCAAGAGTCACCACCATTCCAATGAAACAAAGGAGGAGACAACAGGAAGCAAGAAGGGCCTTAGTTAGAGGGAACATTTTTAGTTCCATAACCAGTGCTTGTAGCCCAAGGGATTATTTTGTCTAAGGGGTGTGCTTTGAATTTTCATTTTTTTTTCTTCTCTTTATTTTTTTTTGTTTTATGTTTTTATGCGTGAGAACCACACCATGCAAAGACTTCTTATTTTTATTGACTTAGCTTCCGATAATTGGGTAACATCGGAATGGCAAGAAAACTCAAGAAGAAAACATCCAAGCACTCAAGAGAATGGCCAACACAAAAGCATCAAGTTTTCTTGAAGTCACACCCTTTTCAATCCTTGAGTCCTTCCTTAGTTTGAGGAATGCCCAGTCACCGATTCATTAAAGTTCTTATTAAGAAAGAGATTGTACATTTCCAAGCCGAGAGAGACCATAGAAACTGTGGATGGATGGATGAAGTGAACTCATTGCTTGCCATATCAAAAGAAACGTACCTTAGTATCAACATCATGACTTAAAGGTAAAAACTAAACATTAGCAATCAATAGAAACACAGTTCATACCATCATGAAGAACACTTATTAGGTGACAAACTTACAAGGTAGATGACACACACACACACACACAAAATGAAAGAGTATAATGATGTTGAAAAACAAAAATAAGAAAAGTTGAAGAAATTTGTAAAAAAAAAATGTGTAAAACAAAAACGTGTAAAACAAAAACATGTAAAAAAAAATGTGTAAAACAAAAACTTGTAAAACAAAAACATGTAAAACAAAATGTGTAAAACAAAAACTAAAAAGAATTGAGGGCCTCCAATGATTAGCATAGGTGGCCATCTACCCCATGACTAAATGGAAAGGGAGAGATCCAAAATAATGGGCGCTTGTTTGAATTTTGTAGAAGTGCCCAACTTCTCCCAATTGATGTTCTTAGATTAAGGGGTGGAAGTTGGTGACGCTCATATTCCAATGTGTCTATGCCTTCGTTATTAACATGAGTTGTTTCCTCAGTTCGTTCCGTGCATATTGGGTTGCTCTTTCATTTAGCTGTCAACCACGGGGTGTCCACTACTTGTGTGGTTGCTACATACAAGCACCTTTGAATTTGTGTTTCTTGGGCACACCAATTACATGGAAGAGATGCTAAACATTCTTCCATGTCGTCACGCTCTGAGTCATTGTATGTGATACACGAAACTTTCTTTTTCTCGATCTTTCTATATATGTTTACCGTAGATATCTCCAAGGAAAGATCGTAGATCCTAAGGCATGCGTCTATTGTGCTTAGCCATGCTCTTCCCATTATAATTGGGAAGTCCCCTTCATTGTTGTTGACTTCAATCACTAGGAAATTAGCTGGGTAGGAACAACCACACATAGTGGTAACGATGTCCTCCACCAATCCCAAGGGAATGGTGATGGACTAGTCTGCTAGCTCTAGTTGGATGTTGTTCTTCTTAAGTTGGGGCAGGTTCTAGGCTTGATACATCTCTCATGAAATTAGGTTGACTCTAGAACCTGAGTCAAGAAGAGCCTTATGTGGTTTATTCCCGGTGACTTGTAGATAGACTAGGGGACTCCCAGGGTCAGATAGTTTCCTGGGAAGGTGGCCTACCTTGATCCAGTCAGTTACGGTATGCGTTAACATAACCGTATGCGTATAGCTTTGTTGTTGGACTGAAGGGTGCTCCGAAGTTTTGGATGATGGAGGAGTGTACCTAGACTCAACCGCTTGTTGTGAGAGCTTTTCAGGGATTTTGGTTCTGAAGAAAGGTCTTCTCTTCTTACGGTTGTCAGAACCGGCAGCGGGTTGAATATTTATAGCTCTCGTAGCATTGCGTTGATGCGGTTGAGTGGGGAGTTTCCCTTGCATTGTTGGAGTAGGAGGTATGGGAACTATAGGCGAAAGAGATGCAGATAGAGTTGGAGGATGGTAAGTATGTGGGGTGCCTCCCATAGGAGAAGGAGTCCTCCTAAAGTACTCCCGAACTTGGTAGTGACGTTGGGGAGTTGTGTGATTCATAGAGTTACTTGGAGAAATCGGCTACTACACATAATAGCCATAAGGATCAGGTTTTCAGTAAGGGTATTGATGTTTCAGTGGTGGCATCCCCCATGACTGTGGGTATTGCCACTGCTGATGTTGCCCGATGGGTTGTGGTGGAGTTCCACTTGGATAGTACGTTAATGGTTGGTGGAACTGCCTTGGGTTACCTTGGGGATAAGGTAACCTTCGGGGTGTCTACCGTTGGTTAAGTCTTGGATTAAGTGCATACACCCTAGACTCCTGTAGATGTGAGATGATTGGACAACATCCCTTAAGATGGTCATAGTGGCAGATCTCACATCCACCGTCATCGTTTGTGTCTGAATCCACAACCTCATCGGAGATAGTAATTTTCCTCCTCTTACCTTTGTTATGTGTAGGGCCTAAGTCTCTCCACTTTGTCTTATCTTTGTCACTACTTCATTCCACCTTAGAAACTTCTATGATTTTTAGGACAGTTTCAAGTCTAGAGTCTAAGAAATCCCACAATTGATCCACCTTAGTCGATACTTCTGTTGTTCATTTTTGAATCGACAAATTTTTTCTATTCACCAACTCTTCGAGTGGTGACTCATCCTCTTCATTGCAAAATTTCACTCCCTTCTTTCGAAGAGAGGGGTCACAATTATATTCTTCCACACTCTCTTTTTTTCGTAGCTCACCTTCTTCTTTTGCTATTTGTTCCAACAAGCGATGTATCTCATGGGCTCTAAGTTTTGATAATCTCCCTTGCACATAAGTCCCAAGGGTTCTCCTAGTTTCATACCTTAGCCCATCTACGATGTGGTGGGGTAGATCTTGCTGTGTGTAACCATGGCCCATGCAACGATGTAACAATGCGTAGTAGTGGCCCATGGTAGCATCCAAGGGTTCATGAGTACCTTGCTTCCATCCTTGGATCTACTTATGCAAGTTAGATACTCTGGAGTACGTTTGATACTTATCGTTGAAGAGTTTTAACATCATACTCCACCTCCTAATGGTTTCCGGTTCCAAGGACCGGTACCAACTCTATGCTTCCTTGGTGAGCATCTTGGGAAACAACTTTAGTTTTTGTCACTCGTTCTCTATGTTTTTTAAGGCGTAGGCATCATGGAATGCCTGTAAATGATGTTGCGGATCAGCGTTGTATCCCCCTTCAAAGAGTGGGATATTATTCATGTCTAAATGATTGATCCGGCTATCTCTTTGATGCCTTGTTGGTATTCTTATTACCTTCATTATATCAAGCATACTTTGGGTGGCAAGTAGGGGCTCATCATGATCATCTCTTTCATGACGTCTATGGTGTCTTCGTTGTTCCCTACTTTCCCTTCGTTCACGCCCTTGTCCTCTCTCTTGACTCTCTCGTCGAGGTCTCTCATTTTTCTACCTCTATCCTCACCGTTATGCTCTTTATGACTACGCCCAGAGGTGGAAGAAGAGGGTGAATGATGTGAAGAAGAGGAAGAAGAAGGAGAACCATTGCCATGACGATGTTTCTTATCCTCTCTTCTGTGGCTTTGGCCCCGATCATGATGATGATCTGAGTGCCCATCCTTGTTATATGTTATTGTTCCCACAGTGAACAGATGGTTCACGGGGATCAGAACTAGGGTTGTGTATCATGGATCGTAGGTTCTGATACCCCACCTCCTCACTATCGTTAAGAGGGGAAACATCTTTTGATAGGGAACTCGTTATGGGTGGTTCACCATCTTCCATTTCACTTAGGACGTGCGGGACCTCTTTTCCCTTCAATAGTGTATGTTGGCTCTCCTGCCTAGAGTCCCTCATATATTGTGTAGCTGTAGGATAGTAATCCCTTGAGTCAAAATCTGCTGCAACATATTCAGCATAGAGCTGAGTCATGCCAATCTGTGCCAAAGCACGAAGAAGCATGTTGGGGAGTGATCAATTTGGAGGTAACATGATGTTACCTTGCAAATCTCTCCATCACAGCTGTTTATCTTGATGGAGGATAAAGATAAATTCTGGTATGTACTCATCGAGATGAGTATATACCACTCGGTATTGTTGAGGAACCGGTGGATTTTGGTTATGTTTTTTTGATTGCCAACTATTCTTTGTATTGTCCCTAGGTGGTGTATTGCTCTTTTGAGAAGAAGACATCTTAGTTTAATTTGGTGTGCTGATTAACCGTTATATAATTTTTTTCATTTAATTAACCCTAAGGGTTCGTTTAAGCTCCCAATGATGTGAATGATCTCTTATGTTCTACTTAGCGCACAAACACTTAGTCCCCGACAACGGTACCAATGATGAGTGGCGAGGTACCCCTACACTCAACCATACGAATATGAGCGTAACACGCACGATCTAATCGAACTTCACAGACTAAGTACCTACATGCCTCATGGAACACTTAAGGTTAATTATTTGTTGTCTTCCTAGAATTACTTGTATTTGTCACGGTGTATGGTTAAGTAAGTCCAAGGTATATGATTTTTATAACTTTTCTATTTTATCTCCTATGCTACTGAGGTGAAGGATTGAAGAGACAAATTTCTAACTTTAACTAATTAACTAAGTCTAAATTAACCTAGCTTCAGCATCCGTTCCCACTTACCGCACACACCCTGAACCAATGCAACCGTGGTTACCAAACGCTAATCATTGTTGGGATCACCACGCGTAACGCACATGCTCGAAGCAGTGGTACTGAGGCACTTAACTAGGAGAGAAGGGTTGAGAAAGATTTAATTCCTAATAAAACATTTAAATAACAAATAATAAATAACAATAAATAAAATCCTAATTAGTCTATTCCATGCATTGCAAGGTTTATCCAAGAAGCTCGTCTTTATTGCCGTACACAAACTTGTGTTCAGGTACAATGTTTGCTCGAATAAAGATCCGTTCACTCTGGAGTTCCTACTGCAGGCACATGGAAATTAATCTATCTCTAGAGTGGAAAAATTACTAGAGTTTCACTACGATCTAGGCCTAGATGAGGAAACAAGGGAGAGCCATCTCTTATTTATAGATATGACGCTGCACTGCGATATCGCGTATGCAAAGATGCGATATTGTGAGGGATGTGATATTGCGATGGCCACAATATCGTGTCCCATCAACAACCATGTGAAAAATCAAAGGTTGTAGGCACCTAAAGTGGAAAGCCACATAAATTCTAGATGACATGTCAAGGAAAAGTGGGAAAAAACAAAAATAAAATTAGGCAGATCATCTACTTGAGATAATCTATTAGAAAATAGAATGAATTCTTAGATTGAATTTAGCCAAGTCAAAATATGGTGTAATGCAAGTTTTAGACAAAATCACTTTTCTATTGATCACTTAGTTACTCTTAGATACTAAATGGAGCAAATTTGAAGTTAAGAGAGGTTGTACACTTTTCTACAACTTTCCTCAGTATCCTTATTGATGAAATGTAGGAATAGTTATGCAACACGAAAGATGTTCAAGTTATTAAGATTGGATTATGAGCTAGATGATACTACCTTGATATCCACTATTGCAAAATGTGTGCAAAATATATTGCAAATTTTAGAAAATTATTATCACTCATCTAGTCTTCAAAACTAAATTGATGATTTATTGTATAATAAATACATTTTATAACTTACATTTTGAAGCCACTAATATGTAAATTGTAGATTTTTAAAAATATTTGGGTCTCGTTTATGTGAACAATTACAAGTAGGGAAAATGTATCAAAGAGAAAATTATAGGAGGCTTCAAGGCTTGTATACTTTCAAAAACAAGAGTGTAAGGATTTAGGACTTTGAGTTTATAAGGTTAGAAACCAAATTTTCTAGACTATCATCTATCATAATATATTGTATGAATGTGTTGTTTGAAGACTTAGACTCAATGCTAAACTTTGAAAAGATATTGAAAGAGTACAAAGAGTTTTTCTTAAAAGTAAAGATGAAAATACCTTACTCAATGCTATTATTTGAATATGATTTATTACGTTTAGAAGCAAAATCTTTATATCCATTTATTTTACATACTCATAGTTTGAGTATTTCAAGGAAAGATAAATTATCTAAAGTAATTCTTGAAGATTCATGAGACCATAGTATTTTTAGGGAATAGAGTGGCTGAGAAAGTAGACTGTTTCTTAAAAAGAAGTGTAACAAAATCCTAAGCATAGTAACTAGTTAGTTAAGTAGAAGGTTTTAATTCATTGTGGTCTAATGTAGAAGGTAAGAAGCAATTTTATTTACACTACATGACATCTAATAAATGAGAGAAGTAGAAACTTACTATTTTTTAGCTACTATTCCAATCAAGTATTGAAGTGCCATCAACAGGCTTCATGTAAGGTTTCATCATCATAGAATTGAAAGCAAAAGACAAATTCAACTCTCCCAAGAAGAGTACACATGTAGTTTGTGCAGGTCATGAGCCCTTAAGAATGTGTTGCATATGCCTTTTTTTGATATTATGACTATTCATTTGAGATAGTGTTATAATGTTACAACAAAAAACTTATATGATTTATTTTTATTTCCCCCATTGGTACTTCATCAACTTGTAGAGTTTTATAGATCCTGTGAATCTTTAGACATAATAAAACTTTAGTATTAGTTTTAGTTAAATGGTGGTGTTTTTTGAAAATAAAGTATGTTTCTTTAATAACTTCATGGCCTAAGATTGTCTTATTCTATCCCACATGAAGTAGGCCTTCATCATAAGGATGGAAATTTATTATGAGGCCATGGAGCTATGTATGTCAAAGAAAATTAAGTCCATCATATCTATATGGAGCTTAGAAATATGAACTAAGAATTAGAACATAATGTCTTAGAAACAAAAGTGGATAGGTCATCAAAAGGGATCTAAACAAAGGTTAGTATATTTGTTGAAATATAGTCAACCACATTTTTATAAGATATATTAATCAATATAGTTAAAAATTTAGTCGATTTCATTTTACAGGACAAGGCTAAGATGATGATCAATTAAAATTTCAAGATTTCAAGGTTTAAGGAGTCTAGTTTAGACCCTACAAAGGTCCAAAAAAATTCCCAATGAGGCAAATGTTATAAGCTAGGAAAGCCCAAAATATCAAAAGATGATGATAAATATTCCATCTTTGTAGAGGATGATGAGGTGAAGATTCTTATTCTTAATTCAAAATTTATGTGTATAAAAGAACCACTATATTTGGGAGATGATGTAAAAGAAATCATCTTTGAAAAGCTAAGAATTAAAGATAAAGAAAAAATTTGAAGATAAAAATGAAGAAAAAAAAAACTAAATGAAGTTGAAAACCAAGTTGTCCCTACATATTAAGCCAAAGGGGTGATTGTTAGGAATATGCCTTGAAATGAAGGACAAATGCATTGTATGAAAGAAAAAAAATGAATTGTATATATGACCTTTAAAAAGAATCTACACATTTATAATAAAAATCATGGACAAATTCCATAAGAATTTGCAATTTAAACCCAAGTTTCATCCATAAAAGGAGGTGAAGAGAGTCATTTAAAAGTATCCAATAAAGAAGAAAGGAAAAATGTAGCCTCAGGTCTCAAGGGATAAGCTCCTAACTCCAACCTTAAAGCTCTTTCTTAGAGAAAGTTGTTTTGTTCTCTTAGATCACAATGGTTGTGTTTTTATTTTCTGATAAATACATGCTACAAGATTACTTTGATGCTTTAGCATGCTTATTTTAAGTTTATGATATTTATTTTTATAAAGTGATTATGAAGTTTAGACATTTTAGTTGAGTTTCATTATGCTTCCATGGCTAGGTTTGACATAAAAAACATGAAATATATAAATGGCATGGCAAATGTTACATGCTTTACTAAGTCTAGTTTCCTTAACCATAAGGAAAAACTATACTAACCATAAATACAGTATGCAAACTCATGACAACTATTAACTTCCAAAGAGAAGGTCTCGAGTTCATTATGTTATTGAACTACTAGAAAAGTTGGTAAAAAAAATGCAAACATTACCCCTAATAAAAGTAAGTAATTAGCCAAGGACAGTATAAGCACTTGAATAAAGAAGTTGTCCTATACCATGAATGTGAAGTTCATATTTAGGAAATATGCGTAGCCAAATATAAAAGGTTATATTCACTAAAAATAACAATTTTTTTATAGATGAAGTTTATTTCAAGTTGAAACATCAATGGAAATTAATAAAGGATAAGTAGATTCTAGACAAAATTAGAAAAAAAAAGGGTAACTCACTTTGTCCTATGTTGTTAACCTTATTGTAGGGATAGGACCTTTTTGCTAGTTATCTAGACCATTATCTTATAATCATTCATGATAAGATGGATAAATCTAAAACAACTTTGCTTAGATTTACAAAGATGTATAAGAATATTTCAATAAATATTAGATTTAACTTTGGTATAATCAATATCATTATACGTAGGCATGTAGGAGGTAAATACACACATTTTAGTTTATTCTATACATGGCATGTAACTTTATTTTATTCTATATATGACTTACAAATGACAATAACATTTGATGGGACGCGATATTGCATGGGCCGCAATATCGCATCCGTCACGATATCGCATCCCCCTCGATATCGCGTATACGATATTGCGTCATCCTTGCGATATCGCATACGCGATATTGCAGTCCGTCGGAATGTTTATAAATAAGAAGCAGCTCTCCCTTATTTTAGAATTAGTTTAGATTGTAGTGAAACTCTGGCAGTTTGATCCCTCCAGAGTTAGATTATTTTTCCAGTGTTTGCCCGCAGTGTGGTGAATGTAATTGTACGGAATTATTTATTTGAGTGTGATGTACTTGGACGCGCACATGACCAGCAATAAAGATCAAGATTACTTCATCATTGTAGCATTCACTTTGTTATTTATTTTTTTATTTCATTGTTATTTACTACTTTCTTTCTCACCCTTATCTCCTAGTAACGCGGAACAAGTACAACTTGATTACGAGCATTTAAGTGTGACTACTTGGTATCCCAGTGGTGTACCTAGGATCTGTGCTTGGTAATCCCAGTGGTAGTTGTGCACGAGGTCCAAGATGTGTACGGATGATCAAGGAATCAGTTGCTCGTCACACATCGGCTAGATTAGATTTTCTTACATTTTCCTCCTAGCTTAGCTTAGTTAATATTATTTTCCATTGCCTTTAGGAGTAGCATTAGATTAGGAACACATCATACACCTCACTCTGGACTAAACCATACGTGACAAATACAATACTAGTCCAGGTGGGAAGACAACGAACTGCGACCTAAGGATAACTATCTAGGTGCCACAACTAGTCCGTCTACAGAGTTTGATCGGATCGTGTGTGAGAATGCTTGTATTTGCATGGTTGAGTGTAGGGGTACCTCGCCACTCATCATAGGCACCGTTGCCGGGGACGGTGCTAGTTATCTAGATTAGTTATATCATACAAGGTCACTATATAGGGCTTAATGATATATCTCTTAGAAAGAAGAAATAATTATTAAAAGTCACGTCTAAATTCACACACAACTTCATAATAATGTCTCTCCTACAAGACAATAATAATGCCACACTTAGTGAGGAAGTTCATTGGAGAACCAATGAACTATATGATGATGAAGATTGGAGTATACAACCTGAAGTGGGAGTTTCTTATAAAGATGAACGAAAACAATGTTATCACAACACACAAAAGCATAACTTACCTGATGACGATGAACCCCCACTGGCCACTACAAGCCTAATGCAAATACAAGAGGTCATTCGAATCTCATGTAGGCATCGTAAAGAGAGCCATCTACCCATGCTCGATTTAAACAACTTTCCTACATTTTTAGGAGGCTATGACTTAGATCTGTATCAACATTTACAAGCCTTCTATGATGCCTGCACATGGAACAACATTGATAACAGGTGGCAAAGACTTAAGTTCTTCCCTATGACACTCGTTGACCAAGAAAAAGTATGGTATAGATCATTAAAACAAAATTCAATACAATGTTGGTCAACAATGGTAGAAGTATTTAACGAAAAATATCAAACCTATGCAAGAGTGTCAGCCTTGAGGAAACAAATCTTAGGATGGAAACAAGCAAAACATGAACCCTTGAACATGGCCATAGAAAGATATTACGCATTGTTAAACAACTGTCCAGGTCATGGGTTTTCTGAGGAAAGGCTAATGTACCATATCATTGATGGGCTACGTCATGAAACAAGAGAGACCTTAGGAACGTATGCCCAAGGTCAACTATATGAACTATGAACCCATCAAATCCAAGAGCTTATTCAGTGGATAGCAAAAGAAAAAGGAGAATTAGCTAGATGGGAGATTGTTGGAAAACATCAACGGGACCAAAATCTCAACTCAACCAAGGTCCATGATCATAAAAAGGAGAAATCAACAAATTTCAAGGTGGAAACATCATCTTTGTCAATACAACAATCGTTAGAAGAAGTCGAGGCAAAGATCAATCAGATGTTGGATTGGATGTATCAAAGGTGTGGAGAATGTGTCAATACCATTGGAGATAGAGTTTTGACAACTCAAGAAGCAGTACGAAACATTAGACATTCGGAAAAAAAGAATCAAGGGAATAAGCGCTCAACTGCCAATCCTACGTATGAGTGTAACATATGCTTGTACGATCATCCCAAGGGCCAATGCCCAATATTGTTACATCTACATGAGCATTGGGGAAACACGTTACATCCAGAGTTCATACAGAGATACTGTGTTAGATCATAGTGGCAACAATCCCAGTCGTGGGGGAGACAACCCTTAGACTAGAGGCACCCTTCGTATTTTCTGAATGCAAACGCTTATCATGTTCAACATCCTGTTTCTCCATTTGGGCCAACATAATCTATCTCATCACAATACTACTCTCCATAATACTATCAACCCATGCTTCCAACACAACCACCACCTTGTGCACCTTATATTCCTCCTAACTTTCCACATTCTCATCCTTTCCCTCCTTCCATAGTGCCACCAACTATTCCTAAAGTGTTTGTGCCATAGCCACAGCCCATGAACAACACTTGTTCTATTGCTACTAACAACAGTGAAAAGCCTCCTCAACATCAAAAGCGTCCTTTCTTTAAACATGTCTGTAAGAAGGGAAAACATAGCTCAGAGGCCACTACATCTTCCAACCTAGCACAAGTCCCACACTGTGGTGCACCCTTACCTTCGAACCGAATGCCTCATGTTACTTCAACAAGGCCACCATCAAACACTCCAACAACAATACAGCCCAATGAACACAACCATGGGAGGCATCATCCTAATCCTTTCATACCATCTAATGGTCACAAACATCATAGTGGGTCAACTCGTTATCTGGGAACTACATCGTATAAAGTGCTCCACTATGCTTACTATAATCAAGTGTGTGAACCCCAATGGGGTAAGTATAGACCAGTCTCAATACTTTCAACATGCAAGGATCCTCAACCTTCATTTATTAATCCTTGCCATACTCAATTGATTAGTTATGGGGGATATCCCCCATTTTACTAACAAGAAGGATTAATAAATATTTTTTATTTTCTTTTATTTTACAACTTTTTGTTTTCTAGTTTTTCATCTTTTCAACTTTTTGTTTTATCTTTTTATTTTTTTGTGTTTTTGTCTTTTTATGTTTTTGTAAGTAATCTCATCTATGAATAAAACAATCATGTGGATCGTTGGTTGAGGTGTGTTTTATGTTATTAAGTCATGAGTGATCAATTATTTGGACAGTGAGCCCATTACACCCACTCATCCACTCTACAAATAAGAGGCTTTGTTCGAGGGTACAGTGATATTCTTGAAATTCTTAAAACTTAAAATTAATTTTGTGTTCATTGTACCTAGAATGAAGAAGGATGGACCAAGAGGGAATGATTAGGATGTGACATCAAGGGGACTTGTGGATTCTCTTTGGTGACGTCTGTGGAAGTTATCACGCAACGTGGTCGTACTAAGATCCTTGTAGATCTAATGAAAATTGGGGGTAAGAGTAATCAAAAGGGCACTCGAAAATCAAATGTTGTTCTAGGGGGTTCCACTGGAAAGACATGCACCCATTCCTGAAGGTTGGCAGCTTCTCTGGATTCAGTAAAGTTCAAAAAATAGAAAAAAAAAGAGAAGAAAAAAAAACAAAGTGCCATAAAACAAAAATCACTCCTCCCTTGTACTAAACGCCAAGGATTGTATGCCTTGTTGTTCTGGTACTCTCATAGTTGCTCATCATGGGATGAAAAAATGCGATGTCACTGATTAGAGGAATGGACTTGGTCTTGATCTTGGAACGATGGGTTAATGACACGTTAATCATGCTTTACATGCAGGATTCAGTGTGCCTTGGGTCAGTTACCTCATGTCCCAATCTCTCCGATCCCTTTCTTTAGTTTGCCTCATCTCACTGCTCGTGTAATTGTAGCTTGTGTCCCGTGTAGCATAGAATTTTCATCTCATTCCGGTGATATTTACATGTGTCTATTTTGTAAAGTTAGTGTGGATTCCCTTTAACCCTTCTAGTGCCCACGGACACTTTAAGTGTGGTTACACAAGGGCATAATAGGTTGAAACCTGCTTTGGGGAGGACACACTTGTGTAATTTTTCGTAATCTTCACTAATTCTCTAGCTCACACACATAATTTCTTACCCTCAGCTTAATTTTTCAATTGATTTTCTTTCCCTATTATTATCTCTCTAAATTTTAACGTTCCAATGTACCATTACATTCCTTTTTTTCGTAACCGCCAAATTTTTATTGCTATAGTTCACATAATTATCATTAAGAGTGCCTCTTGAATCAATGAAATTACCCTAGGATATCTTAATACTTGCCCATGTCCTCAATTTCCAACATTAATTTCAAGAAAATCATTAAAAAATCGATATTTTTCATGTGTCTCACATCACTAGGGACGAGATATTGTGTACGCGATATTGCATCCCACGTGATATTGTGTACGCGATGTACCATACGTAATATCGCATCCTATTTACCTATAAATAAGAACCCCCATGCCACACTTAGCATCATTTTTCCATTCACGCGAGGGGAGTTTTTTAAATTTTTCTCTATGGCTTGCGATTGCATGGCCCTTGCTTTTTCACTCATATCTCACTTACTGGTGCTTCGATTTTCATTACGTTTGAACCTGCTTGAACCTTGAGTGTTCAGTTTAGTCGTGGGGGAGAGACACTTGCTGAAAAGTGCCTAAATTTTTTGAAATTTATCATCGCCCAAAGGACATCAATTAGGGTAATTAACACTAACACTTAGAATAATTGTGCCAAAAATCATATGACCTTAGGTACACTGGGAGATTAAAATGAAAACCACCTAAGTCACAAGACCCTTTATTACAATTTTCAGGCGTGATCACATGTTATAACATAAGATCTTCAATTAAGGCAAGCAGTAAGGTATAACTTGACTTTAAAAACAACCTTACTAACGCTTGATCTGTGTGATTGCAGAATGGCCCCAAAATGTGCACAACTGGAGGGTCCTATTCAAGGTGGAGCAAAACAATCTCGGAGTGGTGGAAGACAAGGCCCTACTAGACAACATATAGAATAGGAGGTGTAATCATTTAGCATCCATCAAGAAAGACCTCCTATCGGATGGTCCGGGCAGGTAGAAGGAGGTGCTGCTGCTATGCCTGAACTGGGACAACAACTCACGTTGCCCCTAGAGTGTGTTCAGGCTATCCATGAGAAGTCCACATTTGCTGTAGTGATTATGGAGCTAAACTTCGAATCTTTTGCAGAGTTCGCTCCTGAGGCTTTTAGGGATCACTTCAAAGGATCTCCCTTATGGCCTATCCTCTCTGAAAGTAGTGCTTGGTACTTAGGTGAAACGTACTAGTTCTAGCACAATAGGGAGCAAGGCACCACGGTTAACATTTGTGGTGTGACAATTGATTTCTCTACACAGGAAATTTCAGAAGTGTTAAACCTTTCGAACTCAGGGCCCCATGTTGCTCGGTTATCTACCCGTTCAGACCCTGATGTGCGAAAGGATTGGTTAGAGAAAGCTTATGGCAGAGATAAAGCTTTTGATGAACTGATGACGGAAGAGAGAGTTTATTTCAAAATTGGAACCTATTACCTCTTCCCCACAAAAGGATTGAAAAGAATATCCATGTATGTGGCCAGTGGATGTGCAATGTTGATGGGAAAGGTTAACGCTAACCTTTGCCATCTATATTTGACTGAGATCCGAAGGCGATTTGAAGAACGGAAGTCAGGGAAGATGGCGCTACCCTTCCCCTGTCTTATCAAAAAACTGTGTCGGCGGGCTAGTATTTAGGGGTACACTAATGATGTCCTCCGAAAAGCCCAGAATGCTTCTTATGTTGAATTGTTAAAGGCGCTAGCTCCAAGAAAGAGCATTGGCAAAGAGCTGAGACCAGATGAAGAAGAAGAACAGATGACTGGACCACTTGCAACTTAACTTACAGGACCCAGTCAACCTCCAGCAACAAGTCCCAGCCAACAACAAGAAGCAGGGCCTGGCACAGGTCAAGATTAGCCACCACCGCCGCAAGACTACAGATTGTCGATGAGCCATCTGAGGGCCATCACTGAGATGGTCAGTTGGGGAAGTCGTGATGATGCAAACCTCTTCCACATCATCGATGATGTTGATCAGCCTACTATTTCATTAGATCGCACAAGGTGCAAACTATCAATTCAAACAGGAGGAGGGGAAAGCAGATGGTCGCAATAGATCTCAGGAAACGTAGAATCTTTTCAAGTGTAGTTAGAGATTGGTGAAGGGGCCACTATGATGGTCATGCAACACCAGAATGCCATGGGAGCTGCTGAAGTGGTCGCAGACCACATCAAAGAATCTTTCAATGTACCTGTTGTGTCACCGGTAGATCTCTTAGGAGCACGGGATGCTCAAACTCTTGCCGGGACCTCAATGACTCCTGTAGAACATGAGGATGCATTTGAAAGATTGCTTCAAATAGGGCAAGTGATGACATCCTTGTTTGACATCCCCCAAGATGTAACAACAATTTAATTAGACCTCATTTCCACAAAGCGGAAGCTGGTCATATCTGAAGTAAGGGCCGAGCATGCTGAAGCGGAAGTGCAAAAATTACAAGAGCTCCTGGCCTTACAAGCAGCATAGCGGGATCCTCTACAATTTGTTCCTGCAGACCAGCTAGAAAATTTTAGAATGGAGTAGCTAACGAAATTAATAGCAGAGAATAAGAAGGTAGTAGGCAAATAGGAGACAGCTGTTTGGGTTGCCTCCGCATCACAGGTGCAAACCCATGCTCATCTTAAGGCTCTCAAGGCCTTAGAAGAAGAGAATAAGTAGTTGGTTGCAGATAACCTAAGGTTGACGTCTATAGAGAAACAAAAGAATGTTCTCGATGAACACTTTCATTAGCTACGAGAATAATTCATTCGGGTCAACCAAGATGTAAGTTGTTTAGCCAGAGAAAACTAAACCCTCTCAATGGAGGAGGTACGCACTATTTGACAAAAATCAGCAATAGAGATAAGCGCGTGGTAGAATGAGGCTAAATGACATGAGAAGCTGAAGGAGCATTTTTGTGATCAGGTGGGGATGTATGAACAAATCTTAGAGAAGGAGATCCATCTAGCCAAGGCTCAAATTAACATTATTCGTGCTCAACACACTGATTAGAGGGCGATATTGGACACTTACGCCTTCACCCACCAAGCGGAAGTTAAAAATAGGGACTTGCAGATCCAGGAATTGACAGAATATAGGTAGTTGAAAAACCTTAGATATGCCAACCTTGCCATGTCAACAGTAGGATGCTCGAGAATAGAGCTCGAGTAGCAGGTAGCTTCTACCCACCTCAAATATGAAGCAGAATTTGCAGAGCACAAGAAGCTGTTTGAGAAATTAGATGTCACAAATTTTGAACTTGAGGTGGTAAAAGCAAGCTACTAGGGATAGAAAGACGTTGTAACCGACTTGGCTTGATGGCTAATAGATCTTCATGAATACAAAGACAAAGCTAGAGCCTATGAGGAGGAACGACGGGTGTTCGTGGCGTGGTATGTTAAAGCCAACCAGATGTTCCTGCAACTACCCTATTCATGGGAAGTGTCGACTCCATCAAACATTGGAACACTAGCATGGATGGCACAAGATCCTTAGACCAAAGAGGAGAAGCTCCAGGCCATACTTCAATGCCATCAAGCTTCCAAGCCTGGAGCACATGACAAAGGGAAAGCACCCATAGAGGAGCCACTACCACCAGGAACTACATGAGTTCCATTTTTTGTAATTGTAGCATTTTTTCTGTGTTGTGTCTTTCCACACTGTGGCATTGTTTCATTTCATTCTTTTCCAGTTAATAATCCCATACCTATCCATTGTGTAATCAATAGAGCTTGTTCTCTTTGTAACTCGAGGATGAGTTTTTATTCAGTCGTGGTGGTATGATGGGACGCGATATCGCATGGGTCACGATATCGCATCATCCCTGCGATATCGTGTATGGGATATTGCAGTCCACCTCAATGTATATAAATAAGAAGTGGCTCTCCCTTGTTTCAGAATTAGTTTAGATTGTAGTGAAACTCCGGCAGTTTGATCCCTCCAGAGTTAGATTATTTTTCCAGTGTCTGCCCACAGTGTGGTGAATGTAATTGTATGGAATTCTTTATTCGAGTGTGACGTACTTGGACGTGCACATGACCGGCAATAAAGATCGAGATTACTTCATCATTGCAGCATTCACTTTGTTATTTATTTGTTTATTTCATTGTTATTTACTTCTTTCTTTCTCACCCTTATCTCCTGGTAACACGGAATGAGTACGACTTGATTACGAGCATTTAAGTGTGACTACTTGGTATCCCAGTGGTGTACCTAGGATCTATGCTTGGTAATCCTAGTGGTAGTCATGCACGAGGTCCAAGATGTATACGGATGATCAAGGAATCGACTGCTCGTCGCACTTAGGCTAGATTAGATTTTCTTACCTTTTCCTCCTAGCTTAGCTTAGTTAATATTATTTTCCACTGCCTTTAGGAGTAGCATTATATTAGGAACACATCATACACCTCACTCTGGACTAAACCATATGTGAAAAATACAATACTAGTCCAGGTGGGAAGACAACGAACTGCAACCTAAGGATAACTGTTTAGGTGCCACAACTAGTCCGTCTATGGAGTTTGACCGGATCGTGCGTGAGAACGCTCGTATTCACATGGTTGAGTGTAGGGGTACCTCACAACTCATCAACATTGATCACTAAAGATATCTTAACTTACAAAAGATAATAACGTCCATTTGCTAAATGCTTAAGAGATATGAAAGATAACTAATGAGTCACAGTTTTGTCAGTTGCGTCGATGAAGCCTCGTTGTCGATGCATCATATCATGCATCGACGAGGCCCCATTGATGCAGTGCCTACTTTTTGGCTATAAATACGATCCTGCTAGCCGCATTTATGGCAATTGAGATTTTAGTAGTAGCAAAGCTCTTGTAGTTTTTTCATTTGAGAGTTAGAATTTTTCTCTTAAGTGTTTGCAATAGGAGTCATTGAGTGTATGGATATTTATTCAAGCATTGTAGTTAATGTTTTTAATTATTTATTACATGTTTTTAATTATTTATTAAATATTTTCTAGTAATTAAGTTAATGAAGCAATGAATTAAGATAGATTAAACACATAAGTACAACCGCTTCAAGCATAAAATGTATTTGCTTGGTAATCCCAACAGTGTTATTGCTTAGTATGCCCAGTAGCATAGCACTTGGTAACCCAGTAGTGAATACATGGGTTTAGGATGTGTACGGAAAGTGGGATTGGATGCTTATATTAGGACTAGTTATACACTAGTTAATTAGTTAATTTAAATCAGTTAATCCAATTACTATTATCTCCCTTTGAACACCAAACCATCAAATATAAAATGATAAAAATCAGATGCCTCAATTACACTTAACCATACTAGTGTATGTCACAAGTATAATTGGGAAGACAACGACTGACCTTAAGGCAAAGATTCACTTCCTAGAAGACTAGTGCACTGGAAACTACAAAGTCCATGGAATTCAACTGAATTGCATGTGAATGCTTGTGATTCGTATGGTTGGGCGCAGGGACACCTCATCACTCATCATTGGTGTTTTGGTTGAGGACTTTGTTTGTTGAAACGTGTGCTATATAGGATTAGTGAATATTATTCATATTGTTGGATGAACTCAAGGTCAACATCACTCTCAACAACATATAAACTACTAAGCACACTGATAATTTTATTTGTTTTTCAAAATGTCTTCTTCTTTCCATAGATGTGAAGATATCACACTGCCGGTCCCATAGGAGTGCAAAGTGGTATATACTCATCTAGATGAGTATGTACTCGACTTCACCTTCATCCTACATTAGGATGAATAGCTATGATGGCATGATATGGAGGGCAACATTATCTTGCCCCCTAATCAATTTATGCTTGAGATGTTGTTTCAAACCCTTAAGATGTTGGACATTACAAATCTTCACAAAGAATACATTGTGAATGGTTATGATACTCAAAACTATTGTTCCATTTAAACACAATACAAGTGAAATTGACATCAAGAGAATCTCCATGAGGCTATGAAGGGGAAACATTTCACTAATCCCTTGTTCCTATTAGATTAAGATGATAATGAGGATCCTTCCTTTGAAGGTTCTCAACATGAAATTGTCCACCCCTAGTTATTGATGATGAGGGTGCAACCTTGAACCTGCGATCCACTATTCATAAATTAGGTTAAAAAAAAGTGACAGCCAAGGTAGGGACTCAAGCAAACATTACAATAGTAAGGGATCTAAGGATGGTGGTCATAATGAGCAAAAAAGTGGTGGTAGACACTATGGTGGTGGTGGAAGTCCACCTTTCTCACCATCCTCTTCGTTTGATTCTAAACAATCCTCTTCATTTATTGCTTCTCATAGAGGCCACTGTCATAGTAATTGTGATGAAGGTGATCAATGAGACAATAATGATTGTGAAGGCCACCAAGACTGAAGAGGTGGCTAAAACCATCATCGGTGTCATTGATGCAATGATGATGATAAAATCTATTAGCAACTCAAATCATGCTCAACATTGCAAAGGCAATTACAATTCCAACTAGGCATAGGAAAGATAGTTGGATCAAGCACTTAGACATGAATAATACCCCAAGATTCAAAGGGGGATATAATTATGATCCACAGACACATCTACAAGCTTTCCATGATGACTGTGCCTTACAAAACATAGATAATGAGTGGCAAAAACTCAAGCTTTTCCCTAGGACACTCATGAAGGAAGTTGAAAGTTGGTACCAGTTCTTGGAACCAGAATCCATTTACCAATTGAGTACCATGTTAGAGCTATTTAATGATAAATACTAGATGTACTCCATAGTGTCTAATCTAAGAAGGAAAATCTAAGGTTGGAAATACAGAACACATGAACGCTTGGATGTGTTGGCGACTGTTTGGGATGTAATCACCAACAAGTGTCCTCAAACAGGATTTAGGTGCTTGATGGTCTCTGGTAATACCAAGGCCCAGATACCTCCAAATAGACTCAATAGTTAATGTGAGTATGTGTGTGTGTTGTTGCGGTGTGTAGTTGTGAAAAATGAAACGATTGCGTTGTGTGTAAACTACAAATGACTTATCTTAAAGAGATTCAGCCAACTTTGCCAAGTACTATGAGTTGTTGATAGTTCCTATTTTGTTCAATTGCCTAGTCTATGCGGTCCTTATAATACCTACTTGTAACAAATATAATTTTGCAAAAACATTTGAGCACAACTCCGCAAATCTACTTCTAATTTTCCCCAGAAAAAGAGATAGTTCCACAAGAAAACTAGAAATAGAGCAAGATTCGAGGGAAATAGATAGAAAAGAAAGCAGATTTGTGTAGACCTCAAATATTTGAACAAGGTAAAATGACACGAATAAACACTTCCCAATAAAGCTATCCCAAATTCAATAACTACAAATTTTTTAAACTTCCAAGGCTCAAATAAATAAGCAATTTCTTCAAGACAATCCTACTATGCTACCAAAAAATTGCTGCGTAAACTACCATGTACGAGACTCCATTTTGGCTAGATAATGGACATCAACAATTGCATTCAACAGAACCTTCAAAAGACTTAACAATTTCTAATTGAAATACTACAGAGATCCACTTTAAAGATAAAATAAAGCTATTTTGGTCCCATCAAAATACGAAAGATTTTCTGAACCCTCTTGACTATTGAATCGTTCAACGGAATGACTACAAGCAGAGGCTCTCTTACAACGATCTCAAAAGCAGTTCTTATACGTTGCACAATAATAAAATTTACTACTAAAATGCTCTTAAGGATTTTAAACACAAGCGCTTCTATGGCAAAATTTAACAAAAATTTTCTATTGGGCAACAAGAATGATAAGAGCAATCTAAAAATCCCAAAATTACTTGCCAAGGATGATACTATCTAAACCACTAGCTAAACAATTTAAACAAAATAAAAAAAACAATAAGCATAACTCATAGGACTATGACAAAGAGGCTGAAATCTTTTCTTTAGCAAGTCATCTTACAAGCAATCTTTTAGACTTTCTTCTTTACAAATGCTCTTCCCAAGACCCAAATGTCTCCAAGTGAGAGCCCAAGTATTCCAAAGTGTGATCCCAAGTGTGATCCCAATGTCTTCTCAAAAGTGTGATATCAAGTGTGATCCCAATGTCTTTTTAAAAGTGTGATATCTCTATTCTTCTTACCCCTGAAGCCTTTTTATAAGGTTCAAAGGTAGTTACATATTCAAAAATATCTTACCTAACTTCTCTCCTAAGTAACTTGGCCAACAAGTTAGGAAGTATTAACTTAGAAAGTTAGGAAGTTAGGAGAAATATTGCAAATATTTCCTTTGTGAAAAATAACTCCAATAGCTCCTTATAATTGTTATTTTCATTTTAATTTATTTAGAATTTTTAAGTTTTGAATACTATTGAAGCCCTAGTAATTTTATGAACAAGGTGATGGTAAAAAGATAATATAATATCCACCTTGGTGTAGATGTTGGTGGTAGCGGTAGCTAATCTGTATAAATTTATATAAATAATTTATCTGCACTTGCACTCGTGTAAAATTTGCTGCCGAATGTAAAGGCACCAGGCCTGGAACTACCAACAAATAATTCCAAATTATCCCACCCTGCCAAAATCGTTACCAACTGCCACCATGGGAGAAGGCTCTGCCGCTGCATCCGGCATCGTTGTCATGTGGTGTTCAGTTGTTGAAGAGCCAACGGTATGGGCGCATCTGCAGTCACCACCTGTCTCTAGTAGAGAAAGTAGACACCTTCCTCGTCCTTGAGAGCACGGTAGGCGAAGATGGCAACGAACACGAAGAGATGATCGTAGAAGAACAACCCTAGTTTTGCTGAGTCCTTGGGCTTTCTACCACGTTTTGTTTTCTTTTGCAGCATTTTCTGTTGCTGCGTTTTCTGTTGCATGGTGCTGTTTCGGACGCCCCCTCTCCTGACCGCCGCAATTGCATGTTTCTGTCGGCGTACATAGACAACATCGTGCTGGTACAGCTGCCATCCTCTTCATCATCTGGGGCTTCGACGATCGCTATTGGCGATGGAAGGCTCGCGAGGATTCGAGGTTTGCTTTGTTTTTGAAAATAATCCCTATTTTTCACAAATCCTAGCAACTGAAATCGAAAGAAAATTTGATGTTGATGAAGCAGTTTTGGCATGGCGGCTGTGCTGAAGAATGTAGTCTGGCTGGAGATCTAGGGCCGTCTAGATTGCAGGATGCTGTTGCCGGATACCAGATACAGAGTATCATTTATGGTGAAATGCATAGAGCTGTTCAGAGGTTGGAGTGCCATGCCTGTGAAGCTTTGGCTTAGGCTGCTCGACAGGTAGCTGCTTGAGTGCGAGCGCATGCTACAGCAACAGTGTAGATACGCTAATCCTGATGCTGTCGATGCTAAACGGATTATTCATGGAGTGAGTGAAGGCCATCGTGGATGGCTTCATTTGGTTGCAGGTGAATTCATGGTTGAACCACGCTGGCATTCAGGGCTGCTTCCTATTAGGAATTCTGCTCCCATGAATTTGATGCCTGTTCTTGTGGAATTCGGCATGTGCAAGTGGAAATCCAGTCGTTGGAAGTCTGGTCTTATATTGGATGGTGTGAGAATTGAGCCTTTCGAGCTCCACGACGTCGAGGCTATGGCCTCTTCACAGTCGCTACTTGCAATTCCCTCTTCTTTTTTTTGTGTGAAAAATTTTAAACATGGATTATGGATGATGTAATTCCTGCCTATTCTAGAACAGGCCTTTAAAATTTGTGGGTAAATTTTGAAACATCATTTTAGCAAAAATCTTTCATTTCCAGTTCTCTTCTCTCATTCTTTACTAGTATCCAAATGATCAATTCCTAAACATATTCCTAATAATGAAAAATTTCTTGCTTGTCAGTTGATTTACCATTGGCACATTATCTCTTGCAATATTCTATTCACTGTCTTTCATATGTGCATCATTATTTCCACCAATAATATTATGGTCTCCCCTAGATCCCATACTAATGATATGAAATAACACATTTACACTCTCCCACTCTTATAATAATGTTTAAAATGAATCTTACTGTTCCATGAAATGGCCAAATGTACCAACATTTCTGCCCCCTTTAAAGCTTAAAGAAACTTGTGCAACTTCATTTCAAAACTAGAACATACTAAAATTTTCATTGAATTTTTACAGCTAAATAGAAATCTTTTTTTGAGGAAAATTCCCATTTAACATAAGGTGAGATGGGATAAAAACCTCATTCCTAGGAAAAATCTAACTGTACATAACAAACTGTACATTATCAAGTCCTTCATGGACTATTCTTGGGATGGAAACTGAATTGTGAGGGTTACCGTAGTGGGAATCCTCATCTCCCTAACTGTTTCATAGGAAATTTCGAATGTGATGAAGGCGGTTATGTTGTTCTCTGGCTTGGTGGAGCTCTCACCTTGATCTACTGGAGTTTTCTCTTCAGCACTTTTCTCATTTTCTTTTTCAGATGAGCCCTTCTGTTCTTCTCCATTAGGTCCTTCATTTTCCTCTTGGGAGACAAAAGCTTCTCCCCATCCCCATGATGACTCTTCATTGGTTGGTTATTCCTCTCCTTTTTCTTCTTCTTTGGAGCAATCTTGATATCGCCCCCATACATTGGACTCTATCTCCAAACCTCTAGTGAGAAAAGAAAATTCATCAGACAACCAAGCCATAAAAGGACACTCTTTTGGAGCTCCACAAGATCTAGCCTTTAGGTAAACCTTTAATACATGCTCAGGGCAACATCCCATCACATATGGAATAAAAGGCTTTCTCATTGCTCTCTCAAACTCCATTAGCTCTCTGTAACTTTCACTACTCAACTTAAATTGAAAGATGAAGAAATTCTAAGCAATCTAACCCTCTTTTTATAGGTGCTAAAAATTTGAAATTCCCCCCAAGAATCTTCAACCAAGTTTTCTTCTTTTTGGGCATTCTAACCATTTGTCACAATCCTCACTAAGTAGTGGGTGAGTCACCCTCTCCACTTGTCACAATTATAGAATTCCACTCTTTTCACTTGTAGGCTTCCGCTTGCCTCACTTGAAGAAAAATTATGTTCTAAATATAAATCAAGCATAATTAAATATAGTAATTGACACTATACTCCTAGTAATATTATACCTAATAGTATATACATATATTATTTTATGTAATGACATCTTCAAGCTGTAGGCAATTGTTCCAAATAATGTTTTATATGCAAAACATTATATGGAAATTGCAATTCCATGCCATCCAAAGTTGATAATTTGTAAGTATCCTCTGACAATTGCTTTGTAATTTGAAAGGGACCAATCCATGTTAGTGTAAACTTATTCAATTTCTTCATATTCCATAATAGGACTAGGTCTCCTATCTTGAAAGTTCTTTTCAAAGCTTTCCTATCAAACCATCTTTTAACTTGAGAGGTATTTTGTAACAAATTATCCTTTGCTTTATCTACTTCAGCTTCTCTTTTAATAAGCAAAGTCATGAAACTTCTATTTTTATTAGTCTTTTCACTATATCTGTGTACAAATTCAAAAGCTGAGCTTACAATCTTGTTTGTAATTCTTGCTAGCAAACCATAAACTAAGTTATATGGTGATGTCCTAATAGCTTTCTTAAATCTAATTAGATCTGACCATAATGCAGATTGTAGGTAATCGATCCAATTTCCTGGATTCCCATCCATCAATTTCTTGATATAAGCAATAAGCTTTTTATTGGTGGATTCTGCTAGGCCATTTCCTTGAGGATAATAATTTGATGAGGAAAATAAGAAAATGGATTTTTTAGATGCCCATCGGATAAACTCTTCGGATTTGAAGACGGGTCCATTGTCTGACACTAACACTTCGGGTAGACCAAATCTACTTAGAATGTGGTCTTCTAGAAACTTAGTCACATCTGATGCTGAACTTCCTCTTAGAGCCTTTGCGTCAGACCATTTAGTGAAATAATCAGTAGCTGTGAGAATAAACTTGTGTCTAGCTCTTGAAGGAGTAATTGTACCAATAAAATCCAAACCCCATTACTGAAATGGTCTATCTGTGACTATTGGCTTTAAAGGGGCCTTAGCCTTTTTAATTTTGGGTCCATGAATTTGACATTTATAGCATTTTTGAATTTTTGAACTAATGTCTTGATACATGGAAGGCTAGTAATATCCATATCGAAGTATATATTGCATAGTTGACTTAGGGGATTCATAAAACAAATTCAAATGATCATGAAATTGTTCCAAAATGAAACTAATTTGATCATTATGAACACATTCCAATAAAAATCCTCAAAAATCCTTTCTGTATAATATACCATCTTTAACAACGAATCTTCGTGCTCTTTTGAAGAAAGCTCTCTTTTGACTTGCAGTTAAATTATTTGAAATTTTCCTTGTATTAAGAAATTTCAGAATTTCATCATACCAATTCTCTTCATGGGTATCAAGTGTATATATTTCACTTTCTTTGGCCATTAACTTGGCTAGTCCCATTCCCTTAATTGTTTTGCACATTTCCAATGAAAATCTAAAACTTTGCAACTTTATAAGCCATTTTCCTCTTTTTAATCCAATCTCATTTTGGGCTAGGAATCGCTTGATTGCAGGTTTAATTAGCATAATGTGGACTAATGAACTTTCCAAATATTATTTAAAATGCTAAAGTGCTTTGATGACAGTGAAAGTTTGTTTCTCTAAGTCTGAATAATTTAACTCTAAACCTTTCAAGTAATACCCAAAAAATCCAATTGGTTCATCTTGACCTTCACTATCCTTTTATGTCAAAACGATAGTAATAGAATCGTTCAAAGCAAAAGAATATAACCAAAAATCTTCTTTAAGCCTAGGCTTTACCAAATATGGAGCCTCTTGTATAGCAATTTTAACTTCTGATAAAGCTCTCTCTGACTCTGGTGTTTTCTCTACTTGAACATCCTTTTTTAGCATATGCATCAAAGGCTTGGTAATTTCAGTAAACCCAGGGATGAACTTTTTCACGAAGTTTATATTTCCAAAGAAAGATATAAGAGATTTCTTACTTGTGGGATGCTCAATATTCTGTACTGCTTGGATTCGAGAATTGTCTATGGTAATTCCTTCTTGACATATCACATGGCCTAATAAACTTCGGGATTTAACCCCTAAGATACACTTCTTAGGATTTAATGAAATACCAAACTCTTGACATCTATCAAAAACTTGCTGGAGATGATTAATATGATCTTCTTTTTTCTTTGAGAATATTGTAATATCATCCAAATAAACCACCACGAATTTGCCTAACAAATCCTTAAATGCTAAATCCACTGCTCTTTGAAAAGTAGCTCCAGCATTTGACAATCCAAATGACATTCTTTGGTAGGCAAACGTTCCCCATTTGGTGATAAATGATGTTTTTTATCTATCATTCTTATCTATGATGATTTGATTATAACCTGAGAAACCATCTAAGAAAGAATAAACTTGACAACCTGAGACTTTAATCAGCATCTCATCAGTTCTTGGAAGTGGATACTTATTATTTTTTGAAGCATCATTTAGATTTCTAAAGTCTACAAAAAGCCTTATATCACCATTTTTCTTCCTCACTGGAACAAGGTTAGCAAGCCATGTCAAATATCGTACTGGATATATGATTCGTGCTTGCAACAACTTCTTGATTTTGGCTTCCATAGCTGGCTCAAATGATAGATTAAATTTCCTTTGCTTTTGCTTGACTACTTTGCAACCTTCTATTAAAGGAATTTTATGTGTCATCACATCTTGCCTAAAAGCTTTAAGATCATCATAAGACTAAGCAAAATTGTCCAAATTATCTTGTAGACATGATAACAAATCTTTCTTGAAACTCGAATCTCTTTCCTTTGTAACATTTAACATCTTTGGCATCTTGTCTAATCCAAAATTCACTGCCTTGAAAGCTTGACTATCTGGGTTTTGTAAATCTTTTCCAGTAAGTAAATCTTTTTTGAACTCATGTTCCAAATCAATCATCCTTTTTGGAATGAAATTAGCTTTAGAATTTGATGACGTTTCAGGTATCACCTGACCCTCAAATTCTTGCTTGTTTTTCATAAATCTTAGTATATGATCATCATCTTCAAATACTTGTAAATGTCTTATATTATCTGGTACTGATGGCTGATGTTCTTCCTCAACCATTACATCTTTGTAACTTTCTATTATTTGCATATGCAATGTCGAAGCTGCCTTTGCCAAGTCGTCTGCTATAAGATTCTATGCTCTATTTATATGCTCTATATGACAATGTTGGAACTGATCTAACATCTTACAAGCAAGTTGCTTATAAGGTCTTAAGAATGAACTCTTTACGACACAGTTACCCTTTACTTGTTCACAGACTAATCTTGAGTCTCCTTTTATAGTGATTTCTTTGATCTTTTTGTCTAGAGCTATTCTCATACCAATACATAAAGCTTCATACTCAACCTTGTTGTTAGTACAAGGGAAAGATAGATGAACTTCTTTGAGTATTTCAGGTGAATCATTCTTTAATATAACTATTCTAACTCCTGCACCCTTTGAATTACATGAATCATCAAAGTATAACTCCCATTTATCCTCTTACTTTGACTGTTCCTTTTCAGGACTATAATTTTCTTGGAGTGTACAAATTTTTTTTAACGCCTCCTTTTTCCACCATTTTACTTTTTCCATTTGAAGTAATATTATCTATCATCAAAGGTTCGCTATAGATATATATCTGATTTGGTTCTCCTTTCCAAGGTAACCACATGTGAGAATAATTTGTTGATATGTAACCTGAGAAATTCACTCTACTTTTATCCACTTGAACAATCTTTTTATTTGATTTTTCAAGAATCAAACCAAGTTTCTTACATATAGACAATGGCATTATAGTAGATGTAGCTCCAGAATCAACCAAACAATTGTGTAAGTATTTATCCTTTAATTTCATTGTCAAAAGGAAAGGAGGAGCTTCCTTGTCATACGAGGTCTTTAATTTTTCATTATTATTAGACACATAACTTAACTCTGATTCTCTAACTCTCCTTTTACCTTTAATGAACTCTAAAGCCTTTCTTTGCTGATCTCCTATTTGAAGCAACTAATAAAAACTAATATTGGCTTTGACATGTTTAAGATCTTCAATCAAATCATACTCTCCATCATCAATAAAGCTTGATCTCTTTATCCATTTATTAAAAGACTGATTTGGAGTGCTTTTCTCTACTTGATTGTCTTTACCTTTATTCTTATCTCTTCTATTTGGCTCAAAAGCTTTTCTCTTAGTAGATGGATCAGTAATAACATTTGGGGGTCTAGAAGTAGTTAATCTTTCTTTTGATCGAAGATTATATCCATTTTCCTTATTGTTATTACATTCCTCATCTAAATACATATCTTCTTCAAATCTTGATAGAGAAGAAGTATCATTAGATTCATTGCTAGAAGATTCACTTGCATAATGAACACTAGATAACTCATTATTAGATTCAATATCAAGAAAGTTGGACATAATAAGATCACTTTCATCCTCATCTTCTACTAACTTGGTGTCTTGATGTTTATGCTTTCTACCTTTTCTTTCTTTCTTGATATTAACTCTTGCTAAATCTTTTTTAAGCTTCACTATTTTGTTATACATATCTCTCATTAATTGTCCTTTTCCAGATTCTACTCTTTCATGTTCTTGCTCTTTCTTAACATGAGATGGACCTGGTAAAGCTTTAAATTGAGAAAAATCTTGCATAGGAATCATAACGCTTTCTTCTCTTTTTTGAATTGCGATATTTTCTTCGGGATTCAAGTTCAACTATTTTTCTAATTGTATAGCTTCACTAAAGTAGTCATTTAGCGTAGTTAACTTTGGAGTTTTCCTTAACCAAATTGAAATGTTGGGGTTGATAGCCTTAAGATAAGTTTCTTTAAGAATTTCTTCTAATGGTCTATATTATCTTTGAAAGAGTCCACAAATTCGTTGAAACTTGATGTTAAAATCTCTAATTGACTCTTTAACTCCTTGCTTAGCTTGTATCAGCCCACAGTATAGTTGTTGTTGATCTAATTGATTACCAAACTAGGCCAAGAAAAGATTCTTCATGTCATCCCAGCTTGTAATACTATTACTTGGTAAGTTTGAATACCAAATTTGAGCCATATCCTTTAGATTTGATACAAACAACCTACAAGATTGATCTTGATGTTGGATATTTGCATAAGCTAAAGCTAACTGAAACATGTGAATATATTCTTCAGCTAAATAAGCTTTTCCAGAAATAAAAAGCTCAGGAAAATATTTGTAAACTACCTTAGGAATATCATTGTAATTTTGAAATCCTAATGGTGTAACTCCTTGCCAAGGATTTACCATCCTATTCCTTTGGATAGTTGAACTCTTAAACTTTCTAGATCTTCTCTTATAAATCGATAAACCAGATATAATGGGTGATCTTCTTGATCTTCTAGTTTTCACTTCACTACTTGTTCCCAATTCAAAATCTTTCTTTTGTTCTTCTTTTGATGAAGAATCAGTCTTAGAATCTAGAATATCCTTTGAAACTTTGAAACTTTCCAAACTATCAATCTTCTTGGTCATGAACTGAAAATAGTATCTAATTTCTTAAGCCTTTATTGTAACAAAGAATTGTTGATGTGCTACAATTATAAGGCTTATGAACCTAGAGGCTAAATTTTCAGCCCTCCTTCTAGCGCCAAAAGAACTGTTGGCGACCGTTTCAGACGCGACCGTGAACGAGTGTCCTCGAATAGGAATTAGGTGCTTGCTGGTCTCTGGTAACACCAAGGCTCAAATACCTTCAAATAGACTCAGTAGTTAATGTGAGTATGTGTGTGTGCTGTTGCGGTGTGTGGTTGTGAGAAATGAAACGATTGCGTTATGTGTAAACTACAAATGACTTATCTTAAAGAGATTCAGCCAACTTTGCCAAGTACTATGAGTTGTTAATAGTTCCTATTTTGTTCAATTGCCTAGTCTATGTGGTCCTTATAATACCTACTCATAACAAATAAAATTTTGCAAAAACATTTGAGCACAACTCCGTGAATCTACTTCTTATTATCCTCAGAGAAAGAGATAGTTCCACAAGAAAACTAGAAAGAGAGCAAGATTCAATGGAAATAGACAGAAAAGAAAGCAGATTTGTGTAGACCTCAAATATTTGAACAAGGTAAAATGACACGAATAAACACTTCACAATAAAGCTATCCCAAATTCAATAACTACAAATTTTTTAAACTTCCAAGGCTCAAATAAATAAGCAATTTCTTCAAGACAATCCTACTACGCTACCAAAAAATTGCTGCGTAAACTACCATGTACGAGACTCCATTTTGGCTAGATAATGGACGTCAACAATTGCATTCAACAGAACCTTCAAAAGACTTAACAATTTCTAATTGAAATACCACAGAGATCCACTTTAAAGATAAAATAAAGCTATTTTGGTCCCATCAAAATACCAAAGATTTTCTGAACCCTCTTGACTATTGAATCGTTCAACGGAATGACTACAAGCAGAGGCTCTCTTACAACGATCTCAAAAGCAGTTCTTATACGTTGCACAATAATAAAATTTACTACTAAAATGCTCTTAAGGATTTTAAACACAAGCGCTTCTATGGCAAAATTTTAACAAAAATTTTCTATCGGGCAACAAGAATGATAAGAGCAATCTAAAAATCCCAAAATTACTTGCCAAGGATGATACTATCTAAACCACTAGCTAAACAATTTAAACAAAATAAAGAAAATAATAAGCATAACTCACAGGACTATGACAAAGAGGCTGAAATCTTTTCTTTAGCAAGTCATCTTACAAGAAATCTTTCACACTTTCTTCTTTACAAATGCTCTTCCTAAGACCCAAATGTCTCCAAGTGAAAGCCCAAGTATTCCAAAGTGTGATCCCAAGTGTGATCCAATGTCTTCTCAAAAGTGTGATATCAAGTGTGATCCCAATGTCTTTTTAAAAGTGTGATATCTCTATTCTTCTTACCCCTAAAGCCTTTTTATAAGGTTCAAAGGTAGTTACATATTCAAAAATATCTTACCTAACTCCTCTCCTAAGTAACTTGGCCAAAAAGTTAGGAAGTATTAACTTAGGAAGTTAGGAAGTTAGGAGAAATATTGCAAATATTGCCTTTGTGAAAAATAACTCCAATAGCTCTGTATAATTGTTATTTTCATTTTAATTTATTTAGAATTTTTAAGTTTTGAATACTATTGAAGCCCTAGTAATTTTATGAACAAGGTGATGGTAAAAAGATAATATAATATCCACCTTGGTGTAGATGTTGGTGGTAGCGGTAGCTAATCTGTATAAATTTATATAAATAATTTATCTGCACTTGCACTCATGTAAAATTTGCTGCCGAATGTGAAGGCACCTGGCCTGGAACTACCAGCAAATAATTCCAAATTATCCCACCCTACCAAAATCATTACCAACTGCCACCACGGGAGAAGGCTCTGCCGCTGCATCCGGCATCGTTGTCGTGTGGTGTTCAGTTGTTGAAGAGCCAACAGTATGGGTGCATCTGCAGTCACCACCTGTCTCCAGTAGAGAAAGCAGACACCTTCCTCGTCCTTGAGAGCATGGTAGGCGAAGATGGCAACGAACACGAAGAGATGATCGTAGAAGAGCAACCCTAGTTTTGCTGAGTCATTAGACTTTCTACCACATTTTGTTTTCTTTTGCAGCATTTTCTGTTGCTACATTTTCTGTTGCATGGTGCTGTTTCAGAGGCCCCCTCTCCTGACTGCCGCAACTGCGTGTTTCTGTCGGTGTACATAGACAACATTGTGCTGGTACAGCTACCATCCTCTTCATCGTCTGGGGCTTCGATGATCGCTATTGGCAATGGAAGGCTCGTGAGGATTCGAGGTCTGCTTTGTTTTTGAAAATAATCCCTATTTTTCACAAATCCTAGCAGCTAAAATTGAAAGAAAATTTGATGTTGATGAAGCAGTTTTGGCATGGTGGCCATGCTGAAGAATGTAGTCTGGCTAGAGATCCAGGGCTGTCTGGATTGCAGGATGCTATTGCCGGATACTAGATACAGAGTATCATTTATGGTGAAATGCACAGAGTATCAATTCCTGAACATATTCCTAACAATGAAAAATTTCTTGCTTTGTTAGTTCATTTACCATTGGCACATTATCTCTTGCAATCTTCTATTCACTGTCTTTCATATGTGCATCATTATTTCCACCAATAATATTATGGTCTCCCCTAGATCCCATATCAATGGTATGAAATAACACATTTACACTTTCCCACTCTTACAATAATGTTTAAAATGAATCTTACTATTCCATGAAATGGCCAAATGTGCCAAAAGGATGCTACCATGGGTAGATACTATTAACTCTTACACTGTTGCCCTCGTCATGGTTATTCTTAGAGAAAACAACTTCACCACATTATAGATGGGCTTAGAGTAGAAACTAGAAGAACCCTTGGGATGTATGCCCAAGGAAGATTGTCTGAACTGAGAGCTCATCAGATTCAAACGATGATTGAGTAGGTAGTAAAAGAAGAAGGTGAGCTACAAAAAAGGAAAAGTGTGTAAGAGTATAATAGGGATCCTTTCATTAGAAAATGAGAGGTCTGATTTTGTGACAAGGAGGAGTCACCACTCAATGAAGTGATGAACAGAAAAATCTTGTTCATCCAAAAATCTATTTATGATATTTCACTGAAGGTTGATAAATCTTGGGACTCTTTAGATGAAAACTTTCAAATTGCTATGAAGATTGTTGAAGAATCCAAAGAGCAAAATAGTGATCATAACTATAGGAGGTGAAAAGAAGTTAAACATGCCTACCAAAGAGGTAAGGGCAAAGTTGTGGCTATAGAGAAAGTTGTGAAAACTAACTCTTATGATGAGACTGATTGTGACATTTATCAATATGAACATCCAAAAGGTTGTTGCCCTATAATTTCACACTTACAAGAGTCTAGGGTGTATGCATTGAATCCTCAACTAGCACATAGGCAAGCACCTAGATGATTGTCTTATCCTGAAGGCAATGCAAGGCAGTTCCACTAGCAACAATAAGCTTACTATCCAAGTTGAGCTCCTCTACAACCTTATGAACAATATCAACAATGGTACCAACCATAATCATGGGGAATACCACCATCAAGGCAGCAATACCCTTATAGATAACCAGATCCATATGGGTACTATGTTCAACAACTTGTCTCTCCAAGAAGTTCTAGACAACGTACCTCATTTCAGCATCATTGTTACTCTCTAGAGTACCACTGAACACATTCACCATATGCTCAAGAGAAAAGCCCATATCCATACCACCCTCCACATCTGTTTGCACACACACCTCCACCTTCAACCTAGCTACCTTCTACTTTATCCATGCAAGATGAGATTCCTCCATAGTCGTAACAACGAAATGCTACGAGGGTTGTACATTCATAATTGGCTTTCCAACTAAATGATTTAGATAATTGATCTAGAAAAATATCCTTCTTCCAACTCAACAGTCTTCTCCAACCCTCATAACCTAGTGCAATTGATCATCTTGCTTCTCCAATACCTTCCTTCATTGCATCAAATACCTATGAGTTCCCTTCAAACCAAGTGTCATCTTGGATTCACATTATGATGTTAACTCATGTTGTTTTTGATTAGATCAAGGTTGGCAATCTTCCCACAAAGAGATTTGACCTAGGAAGTCCACTCATTTACCTACAAATTGCTAGACATGATTCATGTAAGGCTCTTCTTGACTTTGGTTTTGGAGTTAATCTCATCTCCCATGACATGTACAAGGCTTAGAACCTACCACCTCTCAAGAAGAGCAACATCCATATAGAATTGGTAGATCAATCAATTAATATCCCTCTGGGATTAGTGAAGGACGTTATGACCACAATTTGTGGGTGGTCCTATCCTACTGATTTTTTGGTAATCAAGATGGACAACTACAAAAGTGACTTCCCCATCATCATGGGAAGGGCTTGGTTAAGCACGGTCAATGTGCAAATGGGTATAAGAAACTTATCTCTCAAAATATCTAAGGAGAATGAGTTAGGAAAAATTGAGAAGAAGTGTATTCCATGCATCGCATACAACAATAATTGGTGCAATTGTGTGCAAAATATTTGATCCATCAAAAGCACATACATTAAGGCATGCAGTCAATGTGCACAACAAGTTAATATTCAACAGTGTCTGTATGTAGCAGCCACAAAGCAAGAGGGCACCCAGTGGCTACTAGCTGATTTAGATAGTAGCATAATATGCATGGAGCTAACTGAGAGTTTAACTTGTGCATACGTAGAAGGCATGAAAAAAATTAAATAAGTTCATTCCCAACTCTCTAATGAAGATGATGATAACTATTGGGGAGAGTTGGAGATCCCTAATCACTTCAAGCAAGAGCCCTTAGAACTAAAAACTTTACTAGTTGGAATGGAGTATGCATTTTTAAAGAATGGTAAACCGATCATCATTAATGCCAAACTTGCTCCTAAACAAAAAGAAAAGTTGTTGAAAGTGGTGAATAAATGGTCAACAGCTTTCTCTTGGTCATATCTAGAACTAATAGGAATCGATCCAAGGATATGCCAACATTGCATCTACATTGACTTGGCCATGAAACCTAGAAGGTAGTTGTAGAGGCAGCTAAATCCCAAATTGAAGCAAATTGTTAAGGAAGAAATAGAGAAACTTCTCAAGGTGAGATTTATCTTTCCAATTGTGGATAGTGAGTGTGTTATCCCACTCGTAATTATACCAAAGAAGGATGATAAATGGCGGGTTTGCATTGACTTTAGGTTGTTAAATATGGAAACATTTAAGGATCACTTTCCTTTGTTATTTGTGGATCAAGTATTAGACATCATATCTAGGCATTGTTATTATAGTTTCTTGGATGGTTATAGTGGCTAGAACCAAATCCAAATTTCATCAAAATACTAAGCCAAGATAACATTTATGAGTCCCTAGGGAACATTTGGAAACTGTAAGATGCCATTTGGCCTATACAATGCCCCTACAACATTTCAACACTTGGTCCTTAGTATCTTTCAATAAAAAATCAGTAGTGGTGTTGAAGTTTTCATGGATGACTTCTCCACTTATGAAGCTACCTTTGAGTAAGCCTTGGACTAACTTGAGCAAGTACTAAAGAGATGTATTGAGACAAACCTATAGCTTAATTAGCAAAAGAGCCATCTCATGGTCCAAGAAGGCATTGTGCTAGGGCACAAAATTTCATAGAAAGGGATTGAGGTAGACCCAAAAAAGATAAGGATCATCCAAGGAATAACACGCCAACCAGAGACTGTCAAAGATGTTTAGTCATTCCTTGGATACACTGATTATTACCAACACTTTACCAAGAATTTCTCTAGGATTTCTAAACCATTGGTAGAACTTACAAAGAAATATGCATCATTCATTTGGACCAAGGAATGTGCAAATGCATTCCAGGAATTAAAAAGAAACTCATAGAAACACCAATCCTATGAGCACTAGATTGGTTCAAACCATTGCATATCATGATAGACACATCTAACTATGCTTTGGAAGTTGTACTCATGCAAATGGATGATAAGAAATGTCCATATTATATCCAATATGTGAGTTAAAGCATTGTGGAAGCATAGTTAAATTACACCACCACAGAAAAAGAATTAATGGTAGTGGTGTATGTGCTAGAAAAGTTTAGGCATTATGTGCTAGGTTATAAAGTATTTGTACATATGGACCACACTGCAATTTTCTTCCTTATGAATAAGTTGAAGGTGAGCCCTTGTGTTATACGGTGGCTTGTGATCTTGTAGGAATTTGATATTGCTATGGTAGATCGAAAAAAGAATGAGAATGTGGTTGCTGACCATCTTTCTTACTTAAGATGGGATAAAAAAGAGGTGGAGAGCTACTCTTTGATCAATTTTCAGATGAACTTCTCTTTATTGGAGCAATAAATGAACAAACACCTAAAAAAGCAGTATGGTATAATGGCATCCTCACATATCTTCTCACTCAAGAGATGTCATAGGACTTGAATTTTAGGAAGAAGAAAAAATTTCTTCATTGGGTTAAATACTTCATGGAAATTAACGGACACCTTTACAAGGTGTGTGCTAATGGCCTAATATGTTGGTGTGTCCTTGATGAAGATCAACTATGAATTCTCTAGGATGCTCATGAAAGGCCTTGTGGAGGCCACTATGCAGGGAGATGCACGACCATAAAAATCCTAATGGCAGGGTACTATTGGCTCATAATCTTTAGGGATGCCCACCAGTTTGTCAAGTCTTGTGAACATTATCAACATGACAGGGGGATGATCGCTTGTATGGAAGGTCCTCAATAGTGGATTCAACCACTAGAACCTTTTGACATATGGGGTGTTGACTTCATGGGTCCCATCACACCCATGTCTAATGGAAAAGTGTACATTATAGTAGCAGTTGACTATTGCACAAAATGAGCTGAAGCAGTAGCCATTATAGATTGTACATCATCCACTACCACCAGATTTATACAACAACATATCATCAATAGGTTTGGGGTATCGCATTCACTAATTTTTGATAATGGAACTCATTTCATAGGTGCCACATTTAGAAAATTAATGTAACGCTTAGGGGTAGAACATAAATTAATAACACCATAGTACCCCCAAGCTAATAGTCAAGTAGAGGTAACAAATCGGGAGATTACAAAAATATTAACGTGAACCATTAGCAAATATAGGAAGGATTGGAGCACAAAACTTAATGATGCTCTTTGGGCTTATTGATCAACTTGGAAACTTTCTATTGGATATTTTCTATATGAGTTAGTGTATGGAAAACTTCCAACACTCCCAATTCAATCTGAGATCTATACACTCTCAACAACATGGGATCTAAACCTTGACCTACATTTAGCACAAAAGGAAAGATTGATCAGTCTAAACATGCCAGATGAAAATTGCTTATTGGCCCTATCTTTGAATGAGGTGAACAAGGCACTCAACAAGCAATGTCATGACCTTAGAATTAGAAAAGTAAGATTTCAACTAGGAGATAAGGTCCTCTACTAGATAAGGTCATCTAGGAGAAAAGGAAAAATTTCAAACATTATGGGAGGGACCTTATATAATTGATCAAACCTTTCCTTCTGGGGCCATGATAATTTACAAACTAGACAGCCCAAATGAAAAGTAGTTAGTCAATATCCAACAAATTAAACCTTTCCTAGAACCAAGATTGGCCAGTGTAAATGCCACCTCACCTGATGGACACCCACATTCTATTTTTTATATCTCCTCCTTCCAACTTAGTCATGGGGGAGATGGCCATTCATGCTAACCATTACCATGGCCTCTTAGATTTTTTCACCTTTGTGATTTTACAAATTTTTGATTTTACAAATTTTTTATTTTCAAATTTTTCTAATTTTATACAATTTTTAGTACATTTAAATTTTCTTGATTACTTTACACTTTCTTATATATTTTACTTTATTCTATCTCTTGTGTTTCTTTTAATTAAATATGATATTTTCTCATTTTTTCTAATAAATCTACTTTATTGTTGCAAGACACTATGCTGTTGTTGTTGTTTACTAATGATGGTTTGTGCTTAATGTGTGATTTTCTATGTTCGGTTTCTATTTTTGAATTTAGATGTCTGATGAATTTGACATGATTTATTTTTCATGGGATAAGTAGTGAGTCCACATCATCCACCCATCCAAAGGACTCTATGGTTTTTCTTGTTCTGGGAATTTGAGGTCCCTTTTTCATTAATGAAACTTTTAATCAATCTGTGACCTTGGTAGTTCTAGAATTAGGAAGGATCCAAAGGTTTGAAAAGGGTGTGACTTCAAGGGGACTCAATACTCTTTGTACTCTTCTTCTTGCTTGAGTTCTTGAGTTTTTTTCTTAGACTTCTCGCTATTCCATACCGCCCAATGATAGGAAGCCAAATAATGTTGCATGGTGTGGCTCCCATCATTCAAAAAATAAAAAATAAATAAAAAAACAAAAAGGATGGGAATTCAAAGCACACCCCTTTGAAAAGAATAATTCCTCACATGGTGTGGTTCCCACTTCAGAAAAAATGATGGAAATTCAAAGCACACCCCTTGGACAAATAAAGGGGCTACAAGCACTCGTTATGGGACTCGAAAGACATACACCTGTGCCTAAAGTTCCCCTCTAACTAAGGCCCTCTCTCTCTCACTTCCTACTTCTCTCTTCTCTTTGTGGAATGGTGGTTGTCTTGTAGGAATACTCTTGTGTCTTGAGTGGATGGATCAGTCTTAGAGTAACAAAGTGAAGTCACTGCAATTAGATGGTTTTAGTTTGGACTGAGAATGGAACTTATCAGGTCATTTTAACTATAATTCCACAAGGAACTTCTTATGACCTCAATTTGGAACTCCATTCCACCTCTATCATCCATCCATGCTACCATAACACACCTCACTATCAATTCTATGTTATGCTCTATGTTTTAGTCTGACATATTGGGATTCTTGAGTGGATTCTTTTGGGTTGGTCCTTAACTTATCATGATCATTAAATTGACTATGGGACCCATGGACTCCTTAGTTGAGGTTATGCAAGGGAAAAAAGAGCATGAGCTGGCTATGAGGAGGATCCACTTGCATAGCTTTTGGCTTGATTAGTTAAGGTTCCTTACCTTTAACATCGCTACAATCTTATATTTTATATTTTCCATTATGTAAATCACTTAGTACTCCTTAATCTTTCATTGCATTCATCCATTAAATCAAAATTTATCCATTTTTCCAAATTTATGAACTTCAATGCCCTCTTCTCATGATTTCATACTATTCTTGGTCTTCTAATCTTTCATTTGATCCCAATTTTATCAAAAAATTCCTTATATTTTAAAAGTTTGACCAAAGTCAATAGAAGTCAATGATGGTTAATAGCTATGTCATCGAGGCCTCATCGACACAACGGACCTCATCAACGAGGCCTTGTCATCAAGGCCTCATTGACGCAATACAAAAATACTATATATACTACTAGACACTTAGGAATTTTTTATCATTTTCTTATAACACACAAGAAATATTTGCAATTTTTCAAAGCCCAAAACCTTCTAGAGTCCATAACTTTCAAACCGTTTGTCCAAATCACTCTATTTTTTGATCTTGCACTTACTAGTGGTAAGATCTTTATCATGGGGGCTACAAACCTTAAGGTTTCTGATGTAATTTTTGAAAATTTTTTCTGACTCCCCTAAGGGTTAGTAACTTTAATCATACATAAACATCAACTTTTTCCAAGTTAACCCTTCTAACAACCTCCGGGATTATTTATCAATGATAAGGCATAAATAGAAATAAAAATTAAGTTAACTAAATCAGCCATAATCACAACTTAGCCGAGTGTAACTACCCTCAAGAGTTAAGGTATCCCAATTATTTTAAGATTACACAATGATTGCTAATCCATGGTTCTATTGTCATTGCAAATGGAACCCAAACAAAAGTGCTTGCAGGAAGGAGAACCCTCACAACCATGGGAGAAATGACCTAGAGTTAGAAGGAGCTAGCAAGAATAAGGCTAAGAACAACAAGAGGTGACCCATGCAATGGGACCTCTTTGTGAGGAGCCCAAAGTAGAATTTTTTCAACAGATTCAAGAAGAAGAAGTGCATATAGAACAATCTCAACAAAGAGAATCACCTAGACCTGTGCCTAGGCTTGAAGTCACTTTGACTTAAGCCTACTTAGATATCATCAAGTCCTGAGAGCTCCAAAGATCAATTCTTTAAGAAATAAACTTTGGACCATTTTTGGAGAAAGCTCCAAAGGATGTCAAAACACAATTGCAAACCTCTCTTATGTGGCCAATCATCACAACTAGTAGGGAGTGATACATGGGAGAGACCTATCTCTTCTGGAATAGCTAAAGGCTAGGTATATTGTAAAAATCAAAGATATTCAACTATCCTATTCGGTGGAGGCCATTGCATAGGCACTGCAGTTGCCTGACATCAAAACACAATTGGTGGAGATATCAACAAAAGGTGATCCTAAGGCAAAAATGAAGTGGACCCAGTGATGTTATGGGATGAACCGTAAGGAGTATGATGCACTCATACTGGCAGAGAAAATTTATTTCAAGATGGTGCCCTATCACCTCAATCTAACAGTGAGGCCAAGTAAGGTGACTACCTTCTCTACTCATGCATGTATTGCTCTAAGCAGAAAATTTTCTATTAACCTTCCACATGTAGTTTATTTGGATATTGAGAGGCATTTCAAGGTAGGTATTGTTTGCTATTCCAATGACACTCTCAAGCATACTTCCTTGGCCTCATGGGCAGAAATCTTGAGAGAAAAAATGCTTGTAGCCATCCAAGAAGAACTAGTACCACCACCACTCACTCAGGAGATAACACTAGAGGCTAGTGTAGTCCTTGAGTGTCTACAAAAAATTTGAGAGCATCTCTTGAGTGAATAAGAGCAGCAGGTAGGAACGATTTGGGTGGATCCATCTGTGTATTGGCCATCAATGAGTCACCTTAATGAGGTGGCTTGAACAATGAGTCAGATGCAAAGGGGTGGTTCCATTTTCTTTACCCAAAGAATGTAGTTGCCTTCAAGGTTAAATCTTAGTGCTTGAGAGGTGATAGTGTCATTAGCAACACATCATCTATTCCTAGACATATTTGGGAATACTACCACTTTCTTGGTGAGGTTGGAGGAAGGCGAAGAGGCAATTGTGTTGGTGATGTAGCACCAAGGATTGGAGACAACAATAGAAGTGGTAGTTGACTGTGTGGATGAAGCACTTAATGCACTTGTGGCATTTGTACCAGATGTATCTACACTCCAAGATGTGTAGATGTCTATAGGCATGATTAGTAGGAAATTGAATGTATCCTAGCATGAATAATTACTGAAACGATTGGTAGGGACTAGGCAACCAACTCTAGATATCTTTGATCTTCTAGAGAACATCACTGCAACTTAGTTGGAGCTACTGAATGCAAGGGGTAAATGCATCATTCTGGAGGGGCAACTAGAAACAGCCCAAGATAAAAATCAATTCTTAGCCATGAAGGTCGTTGAACTTCATGCCCAACTTGCAATGCAAACAATCCTTGGCCCAGTAATGACAAGGGATGAAGCTATCAAACAACTTTAATAACAATTTCAAAAGTCTGAGGAGGAAGTAGTAATGGCCATATTCAAACAATCCATGGTAGAAGCTAAAATATATTTAATTAAAAAAAGACTTGAATCAGCTGTGCCAATAAAATGAAGCATTGACCATGCAAAATCATTGCCAACAAAATGTTAATGCTCAAAGTGATCAAATGTAGTAATTCATTCATCAACAGTAGGAGTAGCTTGCCAAGGTCAACACTGAATTGAGAAAATATGCCATAGAGAACCAAAATCTATCAATGGAGGAGGTACGCACCTTACGACAAAAGTTTGCCATTGAAATCATTGCATGGAAGAATGAATCTCTCGAGTTTAAGAAAGTGAAAAATCACTACAAGGACTAGGTTGACTTGCAAAAGGAAATTAATGAAAAAGAAATCTAGATGGCAAAGGATAAAGTAAATGAAGCCCTCCAATAACTCTAGCAAGGAAGAGAAATGTGGCAGCCCATCCTTGATGGGATTGATGCCTACAATAAAGTGGAGATCTACTTGAAGGAGTTTTAGATCAAAGAGATAAAAAAATATATGGAGTTGGCCAATCTTCGTTATGTAAACCTGGTAATGCTGACAGTTGGATAGCCACGGTCAAAATTGGAGAAGTAGGTGGCTAGCTCGTATTTGCTATACAAGGCCAAGTTCAAACACCATAAAGACACTAAGTAAAAGCTTAAGACTACTAACGTTGAACTTGAAGTTCTTAAAGGGTAATTTATAGATCAATGATCCATCATCAAAGGCCTAGCTAGATGAATGAATGACTACTAGGAGCTAAAAAACATATTGTGAGCATTCAACATTGAATACAAATAGTTCATTGCTTGGTTTGTCAACATCAAGGAGTTATTTCCAACGATCCCATGTCCTTGGGAGGTGCTTATTCCAACCCACATTGGGAAAGCTACGTGGATGGTGCATGATCCCAAGAGTAAGGAGGAGAAAATGAAAGAATTATTGGATGCTTTCTACCTCCCACTTGAAGTTGCAGCAATAACAAGACAACCACAACCTCAACCACCACCAATGCGTGAAGCTGGTGAAGGTTCTTTGAAGCTTTAGGAACCACCACTGCCTAGGACCATTTGATCTTCTCCAATAAGCTTCACATCATCAAAGAACATGTTGTTCAAATTTTGAAGAGTTGTGTCATGGCATTTAATTGTATGTCCTAAACACCATCATTTTTTTAATGTGTTGATCCATACACCTGGGCACTCCATTTTTTGTCTAGTTAGTCAAGTTTGTTTTGTTGAAAGAAAAGTTAGTCAATAATCCCATACCTTCCCAATTTTGTAAAAGAACTTGAGAACAAGTTTTAATTTAGTCGTGGGGGTATGATGAATCATCATTGGTTGGCTACATTGACAAGGCCTTGTTGATGCAATCAACTACATCGACGAGGCCTTATCCACAAGGCCCTATCAATGCATTTTGACCTATGTCGATAATGCCTCATTGACGTGGTGTCTATCCATCACCTATAAGTATGCACCTACTAGCCACATTTATAGGAGTCTAGATTCCAATTGTAGCGAAGCTCTTGCATTTTTTCCATTCGAAAGTTAGAATTTTTTACCTAAGTGCTTACAATAGGAGTCATTGAGTGTACAAATCTTTATTTGAGCATTATTGTACCTGAGCACGATAGTGTGTGGTAATAAATATGATTTTTTTTATAAACCTTGTAGTACTTTGGATAGATTACCTTTTTTATTTATGCATTCAATGTTTTTAATGATTTGTTAATTATTCTCAATTATTTCATAGTTTTTTCCAGCAATTGAGTTAATGAGATTATAAAGCTAGATAGATAACATACATAATTATGACCATTTTGAGCATAACATGTATTCACTTGGTAATCCTAGTAGCATTATTACTTGGTATGCCCAGTAGCGTAGCATTTGGTCATCCAGTAGTGGATACATGGGTTTAGGACAAGTATGAAAAGTGGGAATGGATACTTATGTTAGGATTAGTTAAATAATAGTTAATTAATTAATTTAGATTAGTTAATCAAATTCCTTTGACCTACATTTCGAGTATCCAAAAAATAAAATACAAAATGATAAAAATTGGATGCCTCAGTTACACTTAACCATATCAACGAATGTCACAAGTGTAATTGGGAGGACAATGATTGGCCTTAAGGCTAGATTCACTTCCTAAAAAGCTAGTGCACTAGAAACAATAAAGTTTGCAGAATCTGACCAAGTCACGCGTGAATGCTTCGTGATTTGTATGGTTGGGTGTAGGGGTACCTCTCCGCTCATCAACATGGACAAACTTGAACAAGTTCATTCCTAACTCTTTGACGAAGATGATGATACCTATTGGGGAGAGTTGGAAATTCTTGATAAATTCAAGTAGGAGCTCCTAGAGCTAAAAACTTTATTATTTGGCATGGAATATGCATTTTTAAACAATGGTAAACTGGTCATAATTAATGTCAAACTTGCTCCTGAACAAAAAGAAAAACTATTAGAAGTGGTTAACAAATGACCAACAACTTTTGCTTGGTCATATCTTGAGCTAATAGGAATCAATCTAAGGATATGCCAACATCACATTTACATTGATCTCGCCATGAAGCCTAGAAGGTAGCTGTAGAGGTAGCTGAACCCTAAATTGAAGTAAATCATCAAGGAGAAAATTGAACAACTCCTCAAGGTAGGGTTCATCTATCCCATCATGGATAGTGAGTGGGTTAGCCCACTCATAATTATGTTGAAGAAAGGTAGCAAGTAGTGAGTTTGCATCGATTTCAAGCTATTAAATATGGTAACATTTAAAGATTAGTTTCCATTGCCATTTTAATCATCAAATATTGGACACCATATCCAAGCATTGTTATTACAGATTCTTGGATGGTTATAGTGGCTATAACCAAATCTAGATTGCACCAAAAGATTAGGCTAAGACATCATTCACAAGTCCATAGGGAACTTTTGCATATTATAAGATGTCATTCGGTTTGAGTGATGCCCCTGCAACATTGCAACACTTGGTCCTTAGTATCTTCAAATAGTAGATTAGTAGTGGTGTGGAAGTCTTCATGGATGACCTTTCCACCTATGGAGCTATGTTTAAGCAAGTGTTTGACTACCTTGAGCAAGTATTGAAGAGATGTGTTGAAATAAATTTATGGCTCAACTAGCAAAAGAGCCATCTCATGGTCCAAGAAGGCATTATGTTAGGGCACTAAATTTCACAAAAAGGGATTGAGGTAGACTTAGAAAAGATAAGTGTCATCCAAGGAATAACATGCCAACCAGAGATAAAGATGTTTGATCATTCCTTAGACACATTGGCTACTTCTAGAAATTTGTAGAGAATTTCTCTAAGATCATAAAACCATTAGTGGAACTTATAAAGAAAGATGCACCTTTCATTTGGACCAAGGAATGTGAACATACATTCCAATAGTTAGAAGAGAAACTCGTAGAAACACCAATCCTACAAGCACTAGATTGGTTCACACCCTTCCACATCATGACAAATGCATCTAACTATGCCTTGGGAGCAATGCCCATGTAGATGGATGATAAGAAATACCCATACTACATCCACTGTTCAAGTTGAAGCATTGTGAGAGCATAGTTAAATCACACCACCATGGAAAAAGAATTAATGGCTATGATGTACGCTTTGGAAAAATTCAAGCACTATGTGCTTGGCTACAAAGTGTTTATGAACATGGACCATAGTGCAATCTGCTTCCTCATGAACAAGCCAACGGTGAACCCTCATGTCATATGGTGGCTTGTGATCTTGCAAGAATTTAATCTCACAATAGTAGATCAAAAAGGGATTGATAATTTAATCGTTGACCATCTCTCTTGCTTAAGATGGGATAATAAAGAGGAGGAGAGCCTGCTCTTTGATCAATTCCTAAATGAAGTCCTCTTTACAGGGGTAATAAATGAACAAATTCCCATAGAAACAACATGATACAATGACATCCTCACCTATCTTCTCACTTAGGAGATTCCACAAGATCTTAACTTCAAAAGGAAGCAACGATTTCTTCATCAGGCCAAATACTTTTTGGAAATCAGTGGACACCTCTACTAGGTGTGTGCAGATGACCTGATTCATTGGTGTGTCCCTAATGAAGATCAAAACTGTGTTCTCTAGGATGCTCATGAAGGGCCTTGTAGAGGCCACTATGCAGGAAGATACACTATCATAAAAATCCTAATGGCAGGATACTATTGGCCTACAATCTTTAGGGATTTCCACTAGTTTGTTTGATCTTGTGAACGTTGTCAACAGGATGGGGAGATGACCACTTGCATGGAATGTCCTCAATAGTGGATTCAACCACTAAAACCCTTTGTCATATGGGGTGTTAACTTCATGGATCCCATCACACCCATGTCCAACGAAAAGGCATATATTATAGTAGTAGTTGACTACTGCACAAAATGGGCCAAGGTAGTAACCATTACTGATTATACATTATCCACTATTGCTAGATTTATATAACAAAATATTGTAAATAGGTTTGGGATGCCATGTTCACTAATTTCTAACAAGGGAACTCATTTCAAAATTTCCACTTTTAGAAAGTTAATGTAATGCTTAGGGGTTGAACATAAATTAATAACACCCTACCATCCCCAAGCCAATGGTCAAGGAGAGGTAACTAACCAAGAGATCAAAAAAATACTAACACAAACTATTAGCAAATATAGGAAATATTTGAGTACAAAAATTAACGATGCCCTCTGGGTTTATTGTTTAATATAGTAACTTTCTATTGGCTACTCTCCCTATGAGTTGATGTATGGAAAACTTCCAACGCTCCTAATCTAGTTCGAGCTTCGTACACTCTCAACAGCCTATGACCTGTATCTTGACCTGAGTCTAGCATAGAAAGAAAGATTAATCAACCTGAATGTGCTAGATGAAAATCAATTGGTGGCCCTATATTTGAACAAGGTGCACAAGGCATTCAACAAGGAACATCATAACCTCAAAATCAGGAAAGTAAAACTTCAACTAGGAGGTAAGGTTCTCTATTGGAATCCCAAACATGTACCTCAGAAGGAAAAATTCCAAACATTATGGGAGGGACCTTATATAACTAATTAAACCTTTCCATCTAGGATCATGTTGATCTACAAGCTTGAAAGCACAAATAAAAAGTAGTTGGTCAACATCTAATAAGTAAAACCTTTCCTTGAACTAAGATAGTCTAGTGCAACTACCACCTTGACGGATGGACAACCACGTTTTAGCTTTTCGATCTCCTCCTTCCAACTTAGTTAGGGGGAAGATGGCCATATATGCTAACAATTCATATGGCTTCTCAATTTTTCTACTTTTTTGTTTTTCAGAATTTTCTAATTTTACAAGTTATTTATTTTAGAAATTTTTGATTTTTAAATTTTTCTAATTTTACATCATTGTTAGTACCTTTGAACCTTTCTTGATTATTTTACATTTTATTACATATTTTGCTTTTTTTTTTTTGTTCAAATGTGATATTTTCTTAGTTTTGCTAATAAAATTGCTTTATTGCCACAGGACATAGTGTCATTGTTGTTGTTTACTAATGATGATTTGTGCTTAATGCTGTGATTGTTGATGTCTAGTTTTTATTTTTGAATTTTGATGTTTGGTAACTTTGACATGGTTTATTTTTCATGGAATAGGTAGTGAGTCTATGTCATACACCCATTCGATAAACTCTATGGTTTTTCTTGTTTTGAAAATTTAAGGTCCCTTCCATTAAAGCAACCTTTAATCAATTGGTAACCTTGGTAGTTCCAAAATTAGAAAGGACTCAAAGGTTTGTAAAGGGTGTGACTTCAAGGGGACTTAATACTCTTTGTACTCTTGTACTTGCTTGAGTGCTTGAGTGTTTTTCATGAACTTCTTCCCGTTCCATTCCAACCACTAATAGGAAGTCAAATAAGTCTTTGCATGGTGTGGTTCTCGTCCAAAAATTCAAAAAAAAAAAAGAGAAAAAAAAACAATGGGAATTCAAAGCACACCTCTTAGACACGATAAATGAATAAGTCCTTGCATAATGTGGTTCCCATTTCAAAAAAAAATGATGAAAATTCAAAACAAACCCCTTGAACAAATAAATAATCTACAAGCACTTGTTATGGAAATAGAAAGGCATGCACCCATGCTTGAAAGTCCCCTCTAACTAAGGCCCTCTCTCACTTCCTACTTCTCTTTTTTCTTCACTTTATGGAATAGTGGATATCTTGTGGAAGCACTCTTGTGTCTCGTGTGGGTATATTGATCTTACGGTGATGATGCAAAGTCACTGAAAGTGGATGGTTTTAGTTTGAATTGAGGATGGATCTTCTTAAGTTATTTTTAATAAGAGATTCCACGAGGAACTTCTCATAACCTCAATTTGGAATTCCATTCCACCTTCTTCATCATTTCTACATGGTGCCATAACTCACCTCACTAAGTTCTATGTTATGCTCTATGTCTTGGCATAATGTGTTTGAATTCTTGGATAGATTCTTTTTAGTTAGTCCTTAACTTTTCATGATCATTAATTAATTGTGGGGCTCATAAACTTTGTAGTTGAGGTTATGCAAGGGCCACAAGGGAATGAGCCTGCTATGGGGAGGACCCACTTGCATAGCTTTTGGTTTGATTAGTTAAGGTTCCTTACCTTTGACATTGCCACAATCCTATCTTTTGCATATTCCGTTATGTATTCTACTCAGTGCTTCATAACCTTTTATTTCATTCATCCCTTGAATCTTTTTTCTCCATTTTTCCAAATTTATGAGCTCCAACATCCTCTTCTCATATTTTTATATTGTTCTTGGCCTTTTAAGCTTTCATTTAATCCAAATTTCATTCAAAAAGTTCTTGTATTTTACAAGTTTTACTAAATTCAACGGTCATCTATGGTGGTCAACAACTGAGTCGACGAGGCCTCATCGATGCAATACATAAATCCTATATATATTGCTATGCACTTAGAAATATTTTATCATTTGCCTTATAACACACGGGGATTTTTTGTAATTTTTTAGAGCTTAAAACCTTTAAGTGCCCATAACTGCCCAATTGTTTGTCCTAAACACTCCATTTTCTGATCCTACACTTACTGGAGGTAAGCTCTTTATCGTGGGGGCTGCAAACCTTAAGATTTCCAATGAAATTTTTTGCAAACTTTTTTAACTCCCCCAAAGGGTTAATAAACTTAACAATATTCAAACATAAATTTTTTCGAGAGTTAACCCTTTTAGCGACCTCTAAGATGATTTATTAATAGTAACACATAAATAAAATAACAATTGGAGCAATTAAATCTACCATAATCACAACTTAGCCAAGTGTAACTATCCTTAAGAGATAAAGGTATCCCAATTGCTTCATGTTACACAATGATTTCTGATCCATGGTCTCATTGTGATTAGAGATGGAAACAAAATCGAAATGCTCACAAGAAGGAGAACCCTCTCAGCCAAGGGAGAAGCGGCCCAAAGCTAGAAGGAGCCAACAAGAACAAGCCCAAGAACTGCTAGAGGAAACCCATGCAATTGGACCTCTTTGTGAGGAGCCTAAAGTGGAATCTATTTAATAGATTCAAGAAGAAGAAGTATCCATTGAGCAATCACAGTGAGGAGAAGTGCTAGGATTTGTGCCAAGGCTTGAAGTCACCATGACTCAAGCCTACCTTGACATCATCAAGTCCCAAGAGATTCAACGATTAGTTCTTCAAGAAATGAGCTTTGGGCTATTCTTAGAAAAAGCTCTAGCAGAAGTCAAACACAATTGCAAACCTCTCCTATGTGGCCAATCATCACATCTAGTGGGGAATGGTACATGGAAGAGACATATCTCTTCTTGAACAATAGAAGGCTGGGGTCCATAGTCAAAATCAAGGATATTCAGGTATCCTACTCGGTTGAAGCTATTGCGCAAGCACTGGGGTTACTTAACATTAGGACACAATTGGCGAAGTGTCAATGAAGGATGATATTGAGGTAAAAAGGAAGTGGACTTAGCGATTCTATGGGGTTGATTGTAAGGAGTACGACATGCTCACATAGACGGAGTGCATCTATTTCAAAATTGTGGCCTATCACCTTAATCCAACGGTGAGGCCTAGCAAGGTGACCACCTTCTCTACCCGAGCATGCATCACTTTAAGTGGCAATTTCCTATGAACCTTTTACAACTCACCTACTTTTAGATTGAAAAGAATTTTAAAGAAAACAAATGTGGAAAGAAAACCTTGCCCTTTCCGTGCCTCATTCAGAAACTCTACAAAAGGGCAGGAATCATCTACTATTCCAATGACACAATTAAGCATGCTCCTTTGCCCTCATGGTTCAAAATTTTGAAAGAAAAGATGTCAATAATAGCTTAAGAAGAGGAGTAGTTTCCACCATCACTACCCACTCAAGAAACAACACTGGAAGATCATGCAACCATTGAGCACTTGCACAAAATTTGAGAATAGCTCTTGAGTGAGAAAGAGCAATGTGCAAGGATGCCTGGTGCAGATCCATCTATGTATAGACTAGCAATCAGTCACCTTAATAAGATGGATCAAACAATTAGCTAGATGGAAAGAGGTGGACCAAATTTCTCCATCCAGTGAACATAGTTGCCCATGAGGTCGAATCCCAATTCTTGAGAGGTGATGGTGTCCTTATCACAACACCATTTATTTCTAGAAATCTCTAGAAATGCTACCACTTTTTTAGTGCAATTGGAGAAAGGTGAAGGGACAACTATCTTAGTGATGCAGCACCAAGGGCAAGAGATGGTGGCTGAGGTAGTTACTGACCATGTCACCAAAGCACTAAATGCACCTGTGGCATTTGTACTAGATGTATTTGTGCTTCGAGATGTATAGACTTCTGTAGACACGGTTAGTGAAAAGTTGAATGTAGCCAAGCATGAAGAATTGCTGGATCAATTGGTGGGGATTGGGCAACCAATTCTAGATATCTTCAATTTTTTGAAAAACATTATTGTAACCCATTTGGAGATACTGGACACAAGGGGCTAGTGCATCATCTTGGAGGGGTAACTCGAAATGACTTAAGTACAAAATCAATGCTTGGCCACAAAGGTTGCTAAATTATGTGCTCGCCTTGCTGATCCTGCAATCCTTAGCCCAACAAAAACTAGAGATGAAGCTTTCCAACAACTTCAAGAATGATTTTAAAAGGCTATGGAGGAGGTAGCAATGGCCATCTTTAACTAGTCCATACTAGAGTCAAAGACCTATTCAATTTAGAAGGACTTGTCTCAAATGCACTAGGAGAATGAGGCTTTGACCACATAGAACCATCACCTACATAATGTTGATGCCTAAAAGGAACAAATGCAAGAATTTATTCATCAATAGCAGGTGCAGCTTGCTAGGGTGAACATTGAGTTAAGGAGATTGGTTGTAGAGAATTAAAATTTGTCAATGGAGGAAGTTCAAGCCTTACACTAGAAGTTTGCCATCAAAATTGCCACCTGGAAGAATGAAGCTTTAAAGTTTGAAAAAGTCAACCAGGTTGGCTTGTAGAAAGAAGTCAACAAGAAGCATATCCAAATGGCGAAGGCAAAAATAAATGAAACTCTCCATCAACTCCAACAAGAAAAAGGAGTTTAGCAACCCATCATTGATGGGATTGATGCCTACAATAAAGTGGAGATTCACTTAAAGAAGTTGTAGATAGAAGAAATGATAAAGTACATGGAGTTGGCTAATCTCTGCTATGCAAACCTAGCTATGCTGACTACTAGACAGCCATGGTCAAAGTTAGAGAAGCAAGTGGCTAGCGTGTATTTTCTATACAAAGCAGAGTTCAAGTACCATAAAGACACCAAGTAGAAGCTTGAGACTACAAATGCTAAACTTGAAGTTCTCAAAGCATGGTTCATAGATCAACGATCAATTGCTAAGAACCTAGCCAAAAGGATTAATGATTACTAGGACCTAAAGGATACAGTCAAAGGGCTTGACATTGAACGCAAACAGTTCGCTACCTAGTTTATTAATGCAAAGGGGTTGTTTCCAGAAATCCCATGTCCCTCGGATGTGCCCATTTTGATCCACATTGGCAAAGATGTGTGTATGGTGCATGGTCCCAAAAGTAAGGAGGAGAAAATGAAAGCATTGTTGGATGCTTTCTGCCTCCCACCAGAAGTCACAGTAGTAGCAAGATAGTCATAACCACCTCGATTGCTGCTCATGTGTGAAACTAATGAAGGTCTCTCATAACCTTAGGAACCACCACCACTTGGGATAGTTTGATCTTCTTCACCCAACTCTACATCAGTAAGGAATGTGCTATCCAATTTTGAAGACTCTTGTCATGGTGTTCAATTTTGTGTCCTGAACACCATCATTTTTGTAATGTGTTGATTCATACACTCAGGAATTCCATTTTTTGTCAAGTTAGTTTGTCTTATTTATGAAAGGTCAGTAAATAATTTCATATCTTCCCAATTTTGTAAAGAACTTGAGAACAAGTTTTTATTTAGTTGTGGGGGTATGATGAGCTGTAGTTTTGTTGGCTGTGTCGACAAGGCCTCATAGACACAGCCTTGTTGATGCATCATATCATGTATTGATGAGGCCCTATCAACATAGTGTCTACTTTCTGGCTATAAATATGAACCTACCAACCACATTTATGGCACTTGAGATTTTAGTAGCAATGAAGCTCTTGCAGTTTGTTCATTTGAGAGAAAATTTTTCTCCCGAGTGCTTATAGCAGGAGTCATTGAGTGTATAGATTTTTATTCGAGCATTATTGTACTTGAGCACAACAGTGTGTGGGGTAATAAAGATGAATTTTTTGGTAAACCTTGCAGCATTCAAGATAGATTATATATTTTGTTTATGCATTTAATGTTTTCAATTATTTATTAAATATTTTCCAATAATTAAGTTAATGAAGCAATTAAGCAAGATAGATTAAACACATAAGTATGATTGTTTCGAGTGTAACACATATTCGCTTGGTAATCCTAGCAGTGTTATTGCTTGATACGCCTAGTAGCGTAGCACTTGGTAACCTAGCAATGGATATGTGGGTTTAGGATGTGTATGAAAAGTGGAACAAGATGTTTATGTTAGGACTAGTTAGACACTAGTTAATTAGTCAATTTAAATCAGTTAATCCAATTACTTTTATCTCTCTTTGAACACCAAATCATAAAATATAAAATGATTAAAATCAGATGCCTTAATTACACTTAACCATACTAGTGTACGTCACAAGTGTAATTAGGAAGACAACGATTGACCTTAAGGAAAAGATTCACTTCCTAGAAGACTAGTGCACTGGAAACTACAAAGTCTACAAAATTTGACCGGATCGCACATAAATGCTTGTGATTCATATGGTTGTGCATAGGAATACCTCGCCACTCATTAATAACGTTAAGCAATGATTTGTTGAAGGGAATAAACAATTATAAACATGAGAATCACAGTAAGAAATACCTTTAGTTGAGGCACCTTCATTTGGATAATGACAATAACATTGATAACTAAAGAGAGCTTAACTTACAAATGATAATAACATCCATTTGCTAAATGCTTAAGAGATATGAAAGATAACGTTAAGCAATGATTTGGTGAAGGGAATAAATAATTATCAACGTGAGAATCATTGTAAGAAATACCTTTAGTTGAGGCACCTGCATTTGGCCTACAATTAATTGAGGTGCATTTGGGAATACATGTTAAATGACATGAGAGATGTGTATTCCTTAAGGTCCCTCAAACTGCATAATTGACGGGGCCATTAAATGCACGTTTTTTATTCACATCTTGAATGTGTTTTGAGGCATGTACTCCATGACGCACCACATGATATTACTGGGTCACTTGAGACAAATTTATGCACACCTCTTACGACGTACCCACAAAAATTATGTATCCATTTAAAGTATGCCCTTCAGGACGCGCCTCAAACAATCATCGCAGAAATTAAAAAGAACGGACGTGTAATAGGAATGTCCAACATATACTTTCTGCATCCATTTTTTTGCTATATGTGTTGTCTTTAAACCGGTTGCTTCGAGGTCGCTGTATCTGTGATGTCAGTGCTGCTTTGAGCTCGCTGCTCTTGCTCTGCTGAGCTTGCCACCGTTGAGCCCATTGCCATGCTTTTCTGCTGCCTACGCCTGTTGCTGTGCTTTTTTATGCTACGCCCACCGTCTACTCTTTCTTTTTGAGAAAAGGTAAGAAATATTTTATTGCGTAATAGAATTTCAAAGTTTGCGCTCAAGAAAATCCTATAGGATTTCAGCTGGTAGGTGACTGTTATGATGGTTGGGGTTCCGATCTAAAGCTGTGGTAGGGAATCACTGAAATTACGATGTTTGGGTTTGATGAGTATGGCTGGTATTCATTCATGCTCGGTCAGAATATTAAATTCATATAGGTCATTTACGGTCATTGTCAATATGAGTTGTACCAGGTCCCTTATTTTTCATTTCCTTTAAGAAATTGTTTTACAAATGAAAAAGATTCTGAATCACTTGAAACAATGCAACTTTAACGGTGCTTGCATAAAAGGGGAATATTGTTGGTAATCATTTTGTGCTTAAATTAGCCGTTGAAACAGGACAGTGGTATGATTTTGTCTTCGAAATTAAGTTGATTGCAGATTGTTAATTCAATTTCCGAAGTTAAACATATATTGTCGCAGGTTGCTAGTTCCGGAATTGGAATTGGATTGTTATAGAACAATGGTTGATATTTGCTGCTTCGAGCAAGTAGGGTTGTTGCTAATGACAGATTGTTTTTCAAAGTAAAATTAATTTGTTTAATACATAGACAGGTTTAATCAATTGATACTTTAAAGTGGAAGCTTAGATTTTTTTCTTTAACACAAATTAAATTTTTTTTGAAGGATAACTAGGTTTAAATTTTAAGATTGGAAGCAATAGTCCTGTAGTGATTGATTAGGTTTAGATATGAAGATCGATAACAACATCACTAGATTCTTCCTTGTCTATGTATTTTCTTACAAATAATCAGAAGAAAGAAACAAATAAACAAATCCATGCTCGTAGAATTCTTTATTACCAAGAAGGCAAGTGACCTAAGGATTGAAAAGCAGAACAGTTACACAATTTAGTTATTTTGAATTTTTTCGGGTAGTAGTCTAGAAATTATAAAAATGTATTCCTTATTGGGTTTGAAGGAATTCTATCATAGACTAAAATCAAACTTGGCTAGATAGCTAAAAATTGATCAAAGAACATTTCATGCTTTACTTTCATGAATCTAATCAATTTAAGTAAAGATATTAGAATTTTTTTCTTAATGAAGGAAAATTAGGAAAGAAAAAAGATATTAGAAATTTCTCCTTGCTAAATGATGAGAAGCAAGGTGCCCCTACATCCAACTATACGAATCACAAGCGTTCATGCATGATCTAGTCGAATTCCATGGATGTGACTAGTTGTGCATCTAAATTGTTATACCTTGATTGCAGTTTGCTGTCTTCCCACTTGGATTAGTGGTAGCTTTGTCACGTATGGTTTAGTTCAAAGTGAGGCATATGATTCTTGATGTTGTCTGGCCATGAGCTACTCCTAAGAGTAATAAAGAGATTAAATAATTAAGCTAATTAACAATGAAAAGTAAAATCTAAATTAGCCTAGGTGCAATGAGTATCTATTCCTAATCGTTCGTACACACCTTGAACTTCGCATAACTATAACTGGGATTACCAAGCATATGTCACTTGGCATACCAAGTGATACACTATTGGGCTACCATGTAATTATGCTTAAGTGTTTGCAATTAGTCGTACTCATTTTGCTTAATGACAGGAATAATAAAGAGCAATAAACGGAAACATTAACTAAGGAAAATAGTAAACAATTAAATAATTAAAAGCAATAACAAATCTAAGTGGATGTTGTAATGATGAAAGTAATCTCGATCTTTATTGTTGGTCATGTAACGCGTCCAAGTACGTCACACTTGAATAAGGATGTCGTATAATCACTTAACATCACACTATAGGCATGCATTGGAAAACAAAATTCTGACTACTCTGAAATCTATGAAAAAGCTATCTAAAATCTATATCCCAACCATGCACCCAAGTGTGGTACTTATAGGCTAGCATGGAAGGGGTGATATCGAATGCCTGACATTGGAGGTTGTGCCTTGATATCGAATATCCAACATTATGGCCCTGATATTAGATACATGATATTGTGGCCCTACCAAACATGACTCATCATACCCCCATGACTAAATGAAAACTTGCCCTCGAGTTAAACAAAATGAGGAATAAGTTCTTTACAAAAGATTAGAAAGGTATGGGATTATTGACTATCTTAAATAAATACACAAATTGACTCTTTCATGTCATAGAAATGTTTTACAAAAAATATGGACACAACATTACAAGACACATAATTGGGGAAGCTCATGTAGTTCTCGCAGGCAGTGGATCTTCCATTGATTGCTTCCCGGTGTCGTCAAGCTTCTAAAATTTGTAATAGTTTAGGAGCATCTGCAACTTTTCCTCCTCTGTCCTTGGGTCATGTATTGTCTAGGCTGCTAAGCCAATGTGTGCTAGAATCAGTACATCCCATGGGCACAATAGCTATGGGAACATTTGTTTGCTTTCACGTACCAAGCCACAAACTACCATCATTCCTCCTCGAAGGCCTTAGCATTTTTTCAATTTATAGTGATCCATTAATCTCCTAGCTAGGTCTGAGGCTACATCTTTTTATCCATGGTAGTGGGCCTTAATCATCTCCAATTCTAAGTTTGCCATGTGGACTTTTTGTACAGCATTTTTTCTATTTAGAAACTCTTTTTCATATAATGTATAGGTGGTTGCTACTTGCTGCTATAGTTTGTTTCTAGGCTAACCTACTGTTAACATGGCAAGCTTGGTATATCGAAGGTTAGCTAATGCCATGTACTCTTTTAAATCTTCAATTTTTAGATCTTTGTTCTTTACTTCTACTTGATGGACCAAGGCATAGCTATCCAAGATTAGTTGCCAGTTAGGATTCTACGCTGACATGGAAGTGATGAAGGCCTTTGCCATCTGGATTTTTTTTTGATCTATTTGTACATGCCGATTTGGTCTTGGAAGTGCTCCTTCAGCTTTTCATGTCTCTTGGCCTCATTTTTCCACAAGCTTATCTTGATTGCAGATTTTTGACATATTGCACATACCTCCTTCATCGAGAGGGTTCGATTTTCTCTAGTTAATCTATTAATGTCTTGGTTGACCCTCACTAGTTGTTCTCTCAACTAGTGGATAACTTTTTCCAAAATGTTCTTCTATTTCTCAATAGTGATCAACTTGGCATTATCAATAGTAAGTTGCTTGTTCTCTACTTGTGTGGCGGTCAATGCTTTTTTATGGGCATATGCTTGAGCTTCAACAACTGAGGCATTCCAGAACACCTTTTCCTTTTCTTGCTCAACAGCTTTATTCTATTCAGTTAATTGGTTTGACTACTCTATTTAGAATTGGTCTAGCTAGTCAGGTATAACAAATTGGGTAGGGTTCTATCTTTCAACTCTCAAGGTGGCCAACACTTGTTGCAGTTGATGCACTTCTATTTCTACATGCTCCACCTTGGTCTCTACCATGACTAGCTTTTCTTTTTTGGTGATGAGGTTTGACTAAATTATAATAACATCATTGGACATGTCAAAAAGAGTGTTCATCACTTATTCTATCTACAGAAATCTATTTAGTACATCCTCATGGGTTGCAAGAGTCATTGAAATCCAAGTTAGCATTTGAGCATCTCTGGTCCCAGTCAAGTCCACTAGGGGCACAATAGGCACATTAAAGAATTCTTTGATGTGATTTGTTATTACCTTTGCTATGCCTATTGAATCTTGGTGCTACATGACCATAATAGTAGCACCTTCTTCAATTTTGAGTATTACTTGAAAAGATGCAGCATTACCAGAGATCTGTTGTGACCATTGGGCTTATCCTCCTAATTGTGAAAAAATTTGCCCTCTTGATGGATTAGCAAAAATAGTGGGCTGCATAGCATCGTTAATAACTTGAGAGAGGCTTGATTTGTCCCTACTTTTCCAACTAAGAGTTTCAGCAATGCATTGCAAATGGCTCATTGCAAGCTGGTAGTCTTGTGGTAGTGGTGGTGGAACTTGTGGCTTACATTGCTACTCAGGCTTTTGTTCTATTTTCTTTTTGGTTCTAGCTCCTTTTCTGTTTCTTGTTCTTCACCAAGGTCTTTTCTTAGTGTTGCAGGTTTAAGCAACTCAGCAAAAGTAGCATTTTTAGCCCTTTTTGGAATGCCATTAGTGTATCCCAGGATCCTAGCATGCTTACAAAGCTTCTTGATTAGGTAAGGAAATTGAAGTGTTGGCTTTCCTACCTTCTTTCTCTTGAACCATCATTGGATTTCCATAAAGTACATTTAGGGAACTTTGGCATTGTATTTGCCCATTAATATTGCACTTCCCATGGTTGCATAGGGTGAGATTTTGTTGAGTCCTTTAGTTGGGAAGAGGTGATATGTGCCTATCTTAAAATAGGTCCTCTCTTCCAGAGTCAACTCATTATATGTCTTATTATCTTTGTTGTACACTTGCTTCAACCACAACTTTTTCATTTTCGAATTAGACCTTGTGGACAAATGTGCCAACTTGGCCCCCACATTTGGTAAGTTCAGAGCCCTTGTGATTACTTTGACTAAAAAAGATACAATGACTCCATTGATGTTAACTGTGGTGCCTTTTTCTTTGTTATGCCAAAATTGGTACGTCTCATCAAGGTACCATTCTCCACTTTCTGAAAGGATGTGCCATAATGATGATTCCTAGAGTTGAGTTCTAACTACCTTAGGATCAAATGCCATAAATGGGCTAAAATTTATTTCCATGATGACCATGGTCAACATGGATTTCTCTTGGATGGCTTCAAGGCATTCTTAGGACAACGTGAGGCATTTTCCTTGCACTAGAGCTTGTGGTTCTATGGCATCTCTTTGGATTGACTACCCTGCAACAGGAGCCTCTTGATGAATACTAAATGACTGGGCCTCCTGTTCTTCATGTTCAGCTAGTGGGCCTTGTTCTCCTAGTCAGCCTTTACCACCTCTTGGGCATTTAGTTGCACCTTATGAAGGTCCTTCTTGTCCTCCTCTTTTTGGATCCATCTACTAAGATGTTGTTATTTATCATTAACAGGGTTATACCTTACTCATGGCCTTAGTTCTATTAAGTTTTTAGCTCATATGATTGCAGAGTTAGAAAAATTTTCAGAAAAGTACCCAAAAGTGCTAATCTTCTCTCATGACCCTTCGCAATTGGCCTCTTTTTCCCTATGTATGGCTTATCATGATAGCTATGGTCCCATGGGTGAGAAAATTAAAGGATCCAGCATTCATATGATTGATTGTTTATTAAAACACTTAAGGTTTTTAACATTCTTACCCTTATAATACCTTTTGGGTGATAGCAAATTTTGAAAAATCAAGGCAAGTTTTCCATGTAAGCATCCTCCCCCAACTAAATTGAACACTCCAGGTTCAAATAGGCTCAAAAACCACAAAAATTAGAGTGGTATGGAGCAAAATATCACAAGTGGAAGTTCATTACACATAGCTCTAACTCGCGAGAGAAAAATTCAAAAATTCCCTTAGCTGCATATCCTAATAATGGACTTTGAAGCACTACGTGGGTCCTATATAGTTTTTATGGACCCGATATTGCATACCCAATATCAGGTACTCAATGTTGAGTCTAACCTGATATCAGGTAGATGGTATCGGGGTGCTCATATTTGTATATTATGAGGGCAATCAACATGGAAAATAAAGCTTTGTAATAGATGGAGGGGTTTTAGGTCAAATCCAAAGTTTTGGGATAAGTGAGAATTTATATGTAGGCATTGGAAGTGCTAGAAGATGGAATCATAGACATTAAAAGCTTTGGAAGATGCAATAAAAAGGGATATTAGATCCTTGGTGTAGAATGGATCAATTTTGATAAGGAAAGGTGTTGAGTTTATCAGGTTAGGTGCTTGGAAGGTTAAAGATGATGTGGTTGTGTCAAACAAGTACAAGTCACAACAGTTATACAAATGGATCCTCATCAGAGTAGGCTTTAGCCCTGAATTCCCTTGTATAGCCACACCTAAAAATGTTCATAGGTAGTGAAGGGGTTGAATGCAATGCATACCTATTGAACAAAACACATGTGTTAAAACCACCAATTTGAGAAAATAACTCTATGTTACAGAAAACCACAAGTTAGGATCATTCAGATAGTGAGAGGAAATGGATGTTAGAAGGATTGTAGAAATCAGGGTGTGAGGTGCCTTACCATAGGCATAATGAATCCTTGTGTGTTATTAATGGTTAATGTAATCAATAGCCATTCTTTCCAAGATTCAAACCAAGTCCATACCAAGTTCCAGTGTCATCGCATTGTTTCATCACTTTGTTCAACAACCATAAGACTGCCATAGTTGCAAGGAGCAACATCACTTAATGTTTTGTCCAAGGAAGGAATTTATTCATGGCACATCTCTCTCTCTCTCTCTCTCTCTCTCTCTCTCTCT